>VWZU01003030.1:741323-761398 GCA_013397095.1 Sterrhoptilus dennistouni | reverse complement strand
CCCGCAGTGCTGCCAGGAGAACCTGGCGCTGGAGCGGGCCGAGGACCGCATCGCCACGCTGGAGGAGGAGAACGGCAGCCTGCGGGAGCTGGTGGAGGACATGCGGGCCGCCCTGCAGAGCAGCGATGCGCGGTGCCTGGCGCTGCAGGTGAGTCCCGCCGGTCCCGGGATGCCGGGGAGGGACCCCGGGGCTTCGGGAGAGATGCTGCTCTCCGAAGGCAGTGTTTATAACCCTTCCACCTCCAGACTGAGCCCGAAGCTGCTCCTTCATCCTCCGTATTAACTTTTGAGCAAAGTTGTGTTACAGGGAGGCATTAAGGAGAAATGTATGGCACCAGTGTGCCGTTAAATATATATATTGTGATGAGCGTTCTGTTAAAAGTGTAAGGGAGTTCAGCTTAACAAAGCCACGTGTACAATGCTGCTACTTCTTCTACTGCAGGTGCAGTCAGGATGTGCTGATACCGCATGCTGGCTGTGCACCACTGGAGGGTTTCTCCTGAAGCGACAAAGAACTTTTGGATTCTTACCTGCACAAGCACATGCAGTGCCTCAGTCAGAAGTGCCTCAGAAATATTAGAAGTATGTTTTCTTCCGAGTGTGGTCACAAGAGTTCAGAGCTGGAGCCAGTTCTGCGGGCAGGCTGATGAATAGTCTGGGGCTCCTGTGCAGAGCCCCATTAATTCAGGGCTGGTTTCTGCTGGTTCTGTTGTACTGGCTCGAGTCAAACACATACACACTTAACAGCAGTTAAGTTACTCTGGCATGAAATAGTGTGGAACAGGCAGAGCAGTGAAGGGCAGCATGGACCAATTGTTCTGGCAGGTCTGACCAGGTCTGATTTGATCCTAACAGCACTCACAGAATTCTGCTCCACCTGGGACACTTCCACTTGCAGTAGAGTGGAAGTGACTGTTCCTCTTTACAATGTCCAGCAAAGCAGGTCAAAGACACTTTTACCACTTTCCTCTAAAAAAAGGGAAAGGAAATCAGCAGGAAACAGGAAGTCACCACTCAGAGGTCCCAGGAAGAATCAAAATGACAAAGAGGAGAGCTCCAGAACACCCCCAGCTGCTCCCTGCTCTCTTTTTCTAAACACAGCTTCATTGGAAATATCTTTTTCAGCATACTACTTGACTCCTGAGTACAGACCATAGTAATGACATTAAAGCTATACAAAAACTTGAACAGTAACATAATAGTGAGTAGTCTGAAAATTAAGTGTATAGCTAGGTATTAAAAACTACTTTCCAGAGATTGTTTCCTTGTCTCTGTATTTGGCAAAGGTCAAGTAGCTTTAGTTGGTGATCAAGTATATGTGATTAAAAAAAAAAAAAAACAAAACACAATCCAGCCACTTTCAGTCTTAATTAAAACACGTCAATTTCTCCCTGCTTTGTGCTCCTGGTCGTTACAGGTGGGACTGCGCAAGAGCCACGCCAGCCATAAAGGAGAAGGATCCTGCTTTGTAGGGAGCAAGAGACCATTAACACCCAACCACTCCCACTCCCAGACCGAGTGCCTCCAAAGTGTCCTGAAGGAAATGGAGCTCATCAGGAGCTCCAGGGACGGGCAGATTGAAGAAGCCATCAGGTTCAATCAGGAGCTGGAGAAGGAGCTGAAGAGCTCCCAGGAAGCTCTGGTCAGCCTGGAAGATTGCAACCGTCACCTGAAGAGGGAGCAGGCAGAGATGAGGAGGAAGGTGGAAGAGGCCAGACACTCTGTCCTCAACAGTCTTGGCAAAGTGAAGGAGCTGGAAGTGAGAGCCAACGAGGTGCCACATCTGCAAATATACATTCAGCAGCTGGAATCACAACTGCAGCACTACAGGTAGGTTGGAGTCTGTCAAAAAGTGCCTATAAAGTCAGTTGGGACACAAGTGAGTTTGTGGCTTATTAAATGTCTCCAAAACACCTTGTGTAAAATCTAGCCAGAGGGAGATTAGAAGCTGCTTATCCATTTTCTTGGTGGAGGTCTGTAGGGAGCCTTCCAGGCCAAAGTGAGGGTGCTGATCTACAGAGAGCTGAAATTACTCCTCAGACACCAAACAACAGATCTCAACATGGTAATGCTTCAAGAAGGCCCCAAAACAATTCCAGAAGTCCTTCAGAAACCATTTTCAACACACCTATTTTTTTTCTCTGCTTTTCCTTGTCATTAGGTCCCATCCCAAGCCAGCTGTAATCAGATGGCTCACACTCCATTTCATAAAAAAGCTCTTTGATATGTCCTAGGAATTGCGGAAAAGCACACAAGGACAACTTCTGGCTAGTGGTTTAGACTTGCTGTGACTTCATTGCTTCTTCACTGCCAGAAGAGGTGACAGAAGAGAGGCTGAAACGTTCCTAAACCCACAAAATAAGATAGTGGGAATCCCAAACAAAAAACATTGCCCAACTAAACCCCACTTTTGTAATAGCATAAGCAAATCTTTCCAGAAGTCACAAATTTAATAGTCCACTGCTTTTGTTGCTTTTTATCTCAGACAAAACTTGGACTCACTGGTGGTTATTAAGTGTTACACATTTCTGCCCAAGTCTCAGATTGACGTATGTAATAAAATCTAGTTTATATTTTCACTGACCCAAAGCAAAACCAGTATTTATAGATGTATTTATACTTACACTACTAAATCTAGTATTTTAATAAATTGCATCTTCTGAAGTCCATGCCTCTTCCTAAACTCCCACTTCCTCTGTTTGCTTATAAGAAGAATTCATAGTGAGTTATTTGTGGCATCATAGCTATTGTACTGTTTTATGAAGTGAGGAAATTCTAAAAATAACCATTTTATCCAGTGTCTTTCTGTCAATATTGTTTGTGTTAATACTTGCGTGGTTGCAGAGGATCAAAGAAAATAAAAGCATTTATTTAAACATCCATAGGGTTTAAAAAACACTGCGAGGGCATGTAATGTTCAAGATGAACTGTCAGGGGTCTCTGGATGAATGATACAACTCCCGGTGCTCAAAGGGATCACACAACTTGTCAGGTCTGTGTGGTTCTCCCAGCAATGAGCACCAAAGATTTAAGATGAGTTCTTGTCCTGTGGAATTGCTTTTCCAAAGTACGATGAAGGATAAAAAAGATCACCTTGAAACAGGTTAAAGGCAATAAGCAATGCCCACTGGCCTGGCAGAGCAGGAATTTTATGGGTTACAAAGAGTGTGAGTTTAGAAACGTAAATTACATGTTCCTTGTAAGATAACCTTCATTTGTCACGCTTATTTTTAAATTGCATGCTAATTTAAAGTGAGTGTCAAGCTCAGGAATGGTGCTGGACTGACCATTTGGGAACTACACCCCTTTTTTATCCCTGTGGCATATTTTAACAGTGGCCCAGGCCAGCTTCCACCCTTTGAGGTTCTCTGTTGGCCATAAAGCAGCTCCACCTCCCCATCCAGTTAAAGTGGCTCTCGGTGTAAACAGCTTAACTTAGAGATGCATAATGATAATTGTGACTTGCATGTCTGTGGTCATACTCCACAGCACATGAAATCCTATCCCTCCTCCTGTTCCCAGAGTGCCACAGAGGTGCCCAAACTGGCAGAAAATGGTGAATAAGCAGTGCAGAGTTGTGTGTTAGGGTGGGGAAAGGGTTCAGAAGCAGCTCTGCCCCACAGGGAGCCCACAGGGTTCTGTCACTTGGCAAGAGTGTCACTTGTCCTGTTAGTTAAGTCAGGCTCTATTTCAGTTGCTGTTACCTGTGCTCTGGTTAAGGCTGTATTACCTGTACTGTTATTTTAAATCAGGCTGTGTTTCAGCCACCACTCCAGTGAGCAGTTTTCTCCCTTGCCAGATGCAAATTCACACAGAGTTTGTGAGTAGGGTCTGGATTTGGCAAGAACTAATGCTGCAAGGTAGTGCCGGAGAGGAATGGGAGGGATTTGGGTGTTCTGCAGAAAGCATTGACAGTTGTAGATATCTCTCCTGAGAATTCACCTGAACTGGCTTGGTGAGCCACAGGTTTCCTCCAGCTAAAGTCAAATTTCTTCCATACAGGATCATATTCAAGAATGAGTCCAATCTATGAGCTTTACACACTGTTTATAGTTTCATATTTATAAAGGAAATTATTTTCAGATTTTAAAAGCTCTTTTAGCATCTAAACGCCTCTTCTACACCTTCATCTGAGACTTACTAGTTATCACTTAAATCTGAAACCCCGACCACGACCTTAAATTATAATCCCTAATGCAGGAAACAACAGTTTGCATTGAATCAAGAAAGTGTTTAAGTACCAGCAAGCGATTAAACGTCCTGAATTGGAGTGAGTAACTATAATCACCTCTTCCTGCTTTAATACTCCAGATTCATATTCCTGTAAATCTGTGTGACATAAACACGAACTTTTTCTGAGGTTTCTGTGCCAGGGTTTGAAATGTCCCTGTCACATCATTAGGTTCCTAAACCAGCCTACTTGACCAAATAGTTCATAGTTCTTGTCTTCAGGTGCACATCCTGATCTTCCCTCTCTGATGAATGTGTCAGGTTTCTGTCTGGACTATCTTTCAGCTTTCATTTTTTAATCCCTGTCAAGTTAGTAAATTCAGTTCAGCTGCTTCAAAGGTAAATTTCAATAAATTTCATACTGAAAAGCTTAAGTTCAATTCATTTCAGAGGAAAAAGACATCACAAGAAATTGTATATTTATCATTTATATTCTATAAAAAGTATGTCATTCCCAGTGCCTGATTACAGGGGAGTTTAGGAAGTGAGGTGGGTCCCTTTCTTATGCAGTGCTCAGGGAGTTATTCCCAGAGGAAAAATCATTAACCACTATTCCCTAAACTCCTTATTTTCCCCCCACTAAGTTTTGCTCCAGCACAAGGTGATACCATCCATGTATTCTAATATAATCCTATGATCTCTAAGTATTTATAAATATATTCTAAGGTTTATAAAAATACTTTTATATATATATATACCTATAAATATAAAAATATTTTATATTTATAAAATATAATAATACATTAAAATGGTACTACAGTAAAAATTTCACATGTACTGCTTCTTTTTATCCATTAAACCATTTGCCCTGTCAGAAAAGGAAATTGGATTGGTTTGACATGAATTGTTCTTGCCAAATATAAGTTGGCTCTGTTTTCTATACTACATTGGAGGTGGCTTAGAAATTGATTACTTAATAAAGTGTCCATATTCTTTTTCTCTTGAATAGCATTGGAGGGAATAGAACAATTTAACAAGCCATGGTTTTGATCCCAGTGTAACAAATAAAAAGAAAGGTCATTTAGAATTGAAATAAACTTCATAATAGAGATGTGCACAGAGGGTTTATGTTGCTGCATTAGTCAGCAGCCCAGTAATTACATAGGTCAGTGAAGGAGGTCATAAAATACCAAAAATGCTTCCCATATGCATGGTCTGTCTCCCAAATTACTTAATTATCCATCAGCATTTCTATGTGTTAATGAGTAGGAATCCTTTTGGCATGGAATGCAGAGAGGTTTGTTTCAGCCCCTCATATTCTCCTGTAAATATGAAGACTGAGGCCTCCAGCATAGTTTCCTCCATTTATTCATTTCATCAGTGTCAATTTATCTAAAAAGTTATGCTTTAGGGTGTCTTATACTGGAAGGAGTTCAGGGTTTTTTCTCTTTGAGGAGACAGTGCCCTGATCTTTTTGATAATTTCTCAGGTTGTCACTCACTCTGTAAAATAGAACAAGATGGACCAAACAGGTCCAGATCAATAATCCAAGAACAGGAGGGAAATGTGGAAATATTCCCAACTGAGACAGGATCAGCTCCATTAAGTGAAGAAAAAAAAAAAGCCCAAGAAAGGAAACACTAATGCACAATAGAAGGTGTCTGTAGTAGGTTATTTCCAGTCAGAATGAGAATGGTTTGTATTTAGGCATCCTAGAACTGTTCTTCTATTTTAAAAATCAGACAATAAAGAAAATCTGGACAAGTTTAGCTTGACTGCTGTCATCAATACCAGCTCCTTGCTGTGTGAGGTGAGGGGCATCTTGGCAATTTATTCCAGGTGGCACAAAATTTGAGAGGAGGCTGTGGGTGTGCTGGACAGACCTGCAGGTGACAAAGACATCCTTGGACAGGAGCAGGGACTGATGGCACTCAGGGAACTGAGCTCAGAGAGTGAAATAAAATGTTAAATTTGAAAAGTCTCATCTGCGAAAACCCTCAGAGTCTTCTGGATGAACTGATGTAATCTGATTTGATTTTCTGACTTTGCCTGCAGCTGATATTGTTTTCTACTAAAGAGTGTAAGAAGTTTTGTATTACAGAGAAGTCTGCCAAAAAACCACAGAGCTTCAAGTCTTGGAAGAAGTTAGCTGTAGCAGGTGAATATTATTATTATATTCCCATCCTACAAAGCTTAGACCACTTATGGGTCTCTAGTCATAGAAGAATAATAAACTCAGTAAGCAAATCAGATTACTCTCATTGGGAACAGTTTAAAGGAGCATTTTGATTTCACAAGAAGGGATAATGGAAGATATTGTCATTTATGGTAGAGAGAACTGTAGAGAGAATTTAAATAGATTAATTTGGCAGTGTAGAAAATGTACAGCACCTCTTGCTGTGGAAGGGCTGCTTTTATTTCAAAGACAAGGGTCTTTCAAAGTTTCCCATAGTAGTAATAATAATAATAAGAGTAATAATAGTAATAGCAGTAAAACCCTGACTTCAAATCCAAAATTGCAAGTTCATTGATCCCCAAGGAATTGCAACATTTATCCCCAGTGTGCTGTGACACTGGAAGTGCAGCCAATTCCCTGCCTTTTTCCATGCTGGGCTCTTGTTCACAGGGTTTATTCTTTGGAGGCTTTCCCTGGCTTCTCCCCAAATCCTCCTTTTATCAGCCTGGCCGTGCTTGCTGTGCATCAGTGGTGGCACACTGGCAGTGCCCCACACAGGGACACCCTGATTGTCCCCTCCTGGCTCCGTTTGCTGGCCCTGCAGGAGCTCATCCCTTGCTAGGGATGGAGGGCTGGGAGTGCCAGCCCTGCTGAGCACAGTGACAAAACCACAGTGACAAAACCACAGTGACAAAACCACAGCCCAAGGCACAGCTGGTTCTGTCACCCCAGACCCAGAGCAGCTGCCTCCCCACCCTTCTGTGCAAGATTTGGATCATGCTGACCCCTCCTACACCAGAGGGATTAGCATAATTTGCATCATGCTGACCCCTCCTACACCAGAGGGATTAGCATAATTTGCATCATGCTGACCCCTCCTACACCAGAGGGATTTGGGTTTTTTTGCCAAGGGGATGTGCAGTCAGTGTTTCTGCAGCTTTTCTTCCCTGAATTGGTGCCTGGAAATTCAGGCAGCAGCTTGATAACAGCTGTGCATATCCCTCCTTCATCTGCCTGCCCTGACTTTGTCCAGTCCTCCCAGTACCAGACTCTCTTAGAGCACAAACTTTCTAGCTGATCAACAGATTACCTATCTTGTCTTATGCCCTCCCCCCAAAAACACAAACATCACTTTAAAGAAAAAACTTCCTCCCCTACCCCTTTCAAACCCAGACACTGGAGTCCCCGTGAGAGGCTGTGACCTTCAGACAGCAGAGCTCCAGAGTCACTGATTTGGGGTTTCAGCAAGAACCAGACGTGGTCCTGGATTACAACCAGCCCTCAGCCACACTGTAAATACCCTCAGGACACTGCCAGGAGCAGAGGCACCAATGCCAAGCAGCACTTAAACCTGCCTGGGCTCTGAGGAGGCTGGGGTTGAGCTAATAAATGTCACTGATGTGAGGAAGTACAGTGCAGGCAACTCCTGCACTTGCAGTGACACCAGGCAGTTACTCAGCAGCCCTGCAAATATTTGTTCTGTTTGGGACTGCTGCTGAACCCCTGCCCGTGTTTGCTGTGCTGTTCCCTTCATTCTCCTGGGTGTCCTTTCAGCTTTGTCAGTGTCTCATCTGCCTGATTAAAATCCAGACTGATATTTGCCTCTCTCATGCCAGGCTGGGGGTATCCTCTTTGTGGAACTCAGCACGTTTCCCTGGATTTGCCTGGGAATCTGAACCTCAGCTATTCAGAACTGCAGCCCCTGAAAAAACCTGAGGAAAACTGCAGTCACATCCTAAGGAAAGTGGAAAAAAAAAAGCAAAACCAGGGAAAAAAAAGCTAGAAAAGGATGTCTTGCACTATAAGTAAAACTTGGGTTAAATGGACCTGGTCTTACAGACTGGGGGCCTGAGATAATCCCAAACTGGAAATTCAAAGACTGATTGAGGTTGTGGGGGTTGAGAAGGAGAGCAGGAGGAGGAGCTGGTCAGTGTATCTGCCTCAGTCCTTATTACAGAAAAGAGATATCCAGATATACCTAGTTCCACCTCCCCTATGGCAGGGGACCTTTAAGACCACTAAACATCTAAAGATTAACTTTAAGGTCCCTTCCAACCCAAACCAGTCTCTAACTCTGATATTTTCACAGTTACAGATGTGAAACCTAATCTGTGTGCTCAAGTTAAGCAACCTGAAAGTTATAAAATGCATCAAGAGACTGGCTTTAGCTCAGAGGCCGTTCCTGGTCTCTGAAAAAAGAATTTTTATACATTTTTATAGCTTTTCCTAATACCCATCTGAAAATTTGGCAAATTCTGATAAAAATGAATAGGTATATGTGGGCTTAAGGGATCACAAAGTGAAAGCTCAACTTCAGAGACTGAAGTTTGGACTGAAGCATGGACTGAAGTTTGTCCATTATTGCAGGTATCTGTATCTCAGGATCTGCCTGTGCCCTGTGCACCATTCCACATAGGAATGTACTTTATAAAAAAAGAAATGGTGGGCCAATAAATGCCAAATGCAGGCTTTGAGCATTAGGAAGTTCTTCCTCTGGAACAGCTTCAGCCTTCACAGCATTGTTCTTAAACCTCTTGAGAAATAAGGTGTAGAGGCTGTGACTGACTGTGGGCTGCAGTCCCTCCTTGTTTGAGGAGGAAAATATTCCCTGAAGGCTGCCCTGAGTGCTCATTGCCATCACAGCACTCACCATCCCTTTCAGGAACAGAGGTGCCGAGTGTTGGGAGTCAGATTTCGGTGGAAAGACCCCAAACCTTTCAATAAATCCCCCAAAGAATCCAAATCGGGCCCTGTGCTTTCTTTTGTGCAGAGCCTCTGCTCACAGCAGAACGTTTCAGGGAGGGTTCATGGTGTCCCATTAACCAGAGCACTGGAAAACCTGGTACTCCCTGCACATCTGCTCTGCTTTTACTCTCTACTTGACCCCATCACACGTCCTTGGCGTGAGTTCACACGACAGAAAAGTCTCTGGGTGAGGCCGGCCAAGTTTAAAGCACAGCTTTGGCAGGTTTAAGCCAAGCTCTGAGTGCAGCATTTTCACTCTCCTGGAGCTGGTGGGTCTAAGGGGCTCTGCTCAGCACAAAATTACACGAGGCAGAAACAGGAACAATCAGAGCAAAGCCAGTGCTTGTGAAAATGGCAGGAGAGGAGGTTTTGCTCCCCAGTTCTGTGCCAGCAAACAGGCAGGGTGGCAATTTCCAACAAGGGCACACCTGTGTTTTGTGGGGTATCACTCTGTTATCACTCATGAGCCCCCCATCACTGTCTGAATGACATTAATAAATCAAATTTCAAAGTACTGCTTTAAGATACAAAACAACAACAACAAAAAAGAATAAAATTAAATAATTCACTTTGGTTTCATGTTGAAGAGGCAGTTTCCTTAGCTGCAAAGTATTTTTTCCTCAGATTTCTAATTCAACCAAGCCAAAACAAAAAGGAAAATATTCAAACTGTTATAAGCAAAAGTTTGGAGAGAAGCTGGTCTTTAGTCTCAAAAGTCTGTGTTTCCATTAATGAATGTACATGGTTCTGCTTAATTTCCAATGCTGTCCACATTCCCCAGGGACAATTCCTTCAGCAGGGAAAAAAGAATAAGAAAACCAAGGATAAGAATGTTCTCAGTTTGTTTTGTCAGTAAAACTTGTGTCTGTGCTTCTGGAGCCCTGGCTGGGATATGAGAGGTTTTTCAGAACCCTCCCAGCTGTGAAATACTCCCACCACTGGCAGGATATTCCTGGGTAAAGGCACTGACTTTGAACAAAAGACCTTTCAGTGTAGCCAGGGGTTGGGGTCTCTCAGAAAAGCTGTGATTCATCTCTCTACAGCAGAATTATACACCAGGTTTATTCCTGGGCTGTCAATCTCACACTTTGCTGCTTTCCTCCCTCTCCCCTTGTTCTCTGCCTGCTTTGCTCTCTTTGGTTTGGGGTTTTTGTTCATCGTGATTTACGGTTTCCAAAAGATGCTTCAAATGCATTTAAAAATAGGAAGCTTGGAAATTAAATAAGTATGAAGCTTTTGAGGTAAATACTGTGTCGGGTATGAATGATCTAAGCTTTGATTTCACATCAAAACCCCATCACTAAAGATCTAAGATCCTTGGAGTTTGGACTGTACTGTTTATAAAATTGAAGAACTGTCAATCCCTAAGGCTTGGCACTTGTTTTGAAGTATTAAAAGTATTTATGCTTAAATCCAGCCTTACCAGTTAAGGCTCTGCTTCTGCAGCAGTATCTTGCATCAAACAACTATTTTCTCCGAGTTAGGATGCACCTTGCTAATAATCCAAATTACCTTTGTATCAAATGTTTTTAGAACAGAAAATTATTAATGCTGGAAAGGCATCATTCGTTCCTTCCTTCCCTTTGCAAGCAGAGGGAGCTTTCCTGTGGCAGGTTCCCATGCGCCAGCTGAATTAATGGATCTCTGTTTCCTGAGAGAACATGACTCACGGAGCAGAAACCACCAGGAAGTAATTGATGCTTTGTTACCTCATGTCCTCAAGCCAAGCCTTTAATTCTATTAATCCACATTTACCTGTCATTATAGCCAGGAAACAAACAGCAAATAAACAGAGCAATGACTCCGTGGGCAGAGCCCACAGAACACCCTGAGCCCTGTGCTGGGCAGTGCCTGGAAGGCAGAGCTGAATTCTTCCCTTCTCCAAAGAAAGAAAAGGCCATGGAGAGCAGAGGGGGGAGAAACAGCAGCTCTGCTTGTTACCATGAGAAAGGAGCTGTCAAAGCATCCCCTCCTTTCATCCTTGCTCTTCTCCTGACCCGGGCAACAGGAGCTCAAATCAAAGTGTGGTGAGGGATGGAGCTGCACACAGACAGACAGACAGACAGACGTGGGGAATGGGATGGACAGGGCCAGGCGGGCACAGGGCTCACNGAGCTGCACACAGACAGACAGACAGACAGACAGACGTGGGGAATGGGATGGACAGGGCCAGGCGGGCACAGGGCTCACCTCTGCCTTCCCCCAGCCCCTGGGGCACAGGGCTCATCTCTGCCTTCCCCCAGCCCCTGGGGCACAGGCTGCTGCTGCCTGCACGGCCACGGTGGGCAGAGAAATCCCTCCCTTCTCCAGCCCTGATCCTGCCGGGAAGGCTCCAGCATGGAGAGCACCAGCAGCCAGGTGTGGATGTCACCTGTGCCCCGGAGCTGTCCTGCTCATGGGCACCTCAATGTCCTCCGGCAGCCTGCAGGAAGGCTCCAAATCAAATTTAAAGGGCTGAATTTAATTGAGTTCTGTGTTGTAACAGCTCACAGTGGGCAAGGTGAATGTGAGCTGGGAGAGCTGCTGGAGTACATAAAGAGAACCAGGCACTGCATTGTTTTTAAAGGCAGGTTTATGAACCATCCATCAGCTCAACATGCAGAGTTCACTGCCAGGAGTTTATTTTTATTTGTGAAGTTAAGCAAACCAATGCTTTTGGATTTCAGTTTGCATTTTAACCAGGCTTAGAATGAAGCAACTTTCCAGGGGCAAAAATCCTCCCAGGACTCTGGGAACATTTGCTGCCATGCCAAGCTTTACAAAAATGCTTTGTTTTTTCTATTACTTTATAAATGAAACTGTAATTCTGTGATCTGGCCCAGAATATAATATATAAAGTGCCAGGTCAGAGATGAGTGCTATAAAACAGATGTAAAAAAGCTTTTCTGGCTTAGATTGTGTATCCTTAAATTTACAGGACTTCCCCTCCCTCCTTGATTAGGCAAATTCATCTGCGCACACTGGTAAAGTACTTAGTGGATGAAGTGCATTGTAAATGCATTCTAGATTTTATATTTTAGAAGATTAATTTGTGCTTAAAAAGCTGCACCCTGTCTGATGTTAAACCCCGGGATATATCAGATTGTTTCTCTCTCATTAAACCTTGCAGAAGGGACCATTGTACAGAGATGAGCCTGAAACAATCTCTGCAACTAAAAGCAGAGAAGTTCCAGCTCAGTAATTTGATTCAGGTCTCCACTTTGAGTCACAAAGCTTGGATTCAGACCAGAATATCCACTGAGAGGGAGATGGGTACATAACTTTGGCTTTATCCTAATTTCAACCACAACTGGTAGTCTGGAAACATGTTTTGTTTGGAGAAATCTGCTTTACATCACATGGCAAGGAAAGCTACACTATTGTGGTTATCATTTGATTTTTAGGTGAAATAATACTGGAAATAGATTTTTTTTAAGTGCTCAGTTAGTCAAGATATGAAAAACCAGGATCAAGTGTGAAGAATTGCAGAATGATCTTAGGACACTGAGTGATGGGATGGTAGCAGGTACCACATAAATGAAATCAGATTTGTTTTGGGAGCTGAAAACCAAAACCAACCCCAAACAAACACTTTCAGCTCCAGTGAAACAGTAATGAACTCAGAGTTTATTACAGCTGCTGAAGAATTATATCTTTGAGCTTTATAACTCCAGGAATGTATCTGTTCAGTTTTTAAGCTGCAGGGAGGAAAGCAAATGAAATATTAAAATGCATTACAAAGGCAACAGAGAACAATACAAAGAAAATAATTCTGCACATTCACAGAACACCTGTATCAGAGCAAGGAAATTCATGATCCTTGCACTGAAACCAATTAAACTGGAAGACGCCTAGAAAAGGCAACAAGTGTGGGAAAAAAGGCCTGGAAATTATTTTAGCCATTTGCAGATGTAGAAGAGAGATAGCTTTGGAGAGATGTGAAATGGGTCTGTAAAATTTTCATCCAGAAGATGAATAGGGGAGAATTGTTCAGTCTCTCAGCACAGGAACTGTGAGTCAGCTCATGAAAGCAGAGGCAGGTTCAAAGCAGACAGAAAACAAAATGATTCTCACCCAGTGGGTGCCACAAGCTTGGAGCACCTTCCTGCACCGTGCTGAGCTTGAGGAAAGGTTACACAGATTAAACAAGCAACTAAAATATCAATTTAAAAAAAAATAATCAAACCACTTAGCAGGTATTAAATAGAAAGATGACTCCACCTGGGTCACCGTGGAAATTACTGAAATACTGCAATGAAAGGCCAGGAGAGGACTAAGGCTGCACCAGGCCCATGAAGAGCAGGGGAAATGTATCTCTAGGTATTGTCTTTGAGCCTTTGATATACATAAAAAGACAAAATAAGAGTTTGAGTTTCTGACATTGCCTTGGCTTCATCTGCAGGAGTCTAAGGTCACCTCAGAGCTGTAATCCCAGAGCTCCCATGCTCTGAGCTGAGCCCTGACTCACACTCCACACCACACCTCGGGATGTTGTCCCTTCACACCAATTTCCCCTTCTAAAAAGCGATTTTAATGAGCACAGAAGGCGGCAGTTTTACCCACAGCAGTTACTGCTCCTGCAGTCGCCTTTGAGGTGACCTCCAAGCTCAGAGATGGTGTTTAATGCCTTTGTAACAACCCCCTCTCATTCAGAGGCGCAAACATCACTGATAGCTGGAGATTAGCAGGATTTAAAATGGATTACCCGTTCCTCCGGTAAGGAGAATGTCTGAGCTGCAGTGATAAATACTAGCTCAAATTTGGGAAAAGCCCTGACTCAGCTTTAGCCCAAACTCCCCGTCAGCAACCTGGCACAGGTTTCTTGCCCACCCCCTCCCAAGTGAGACGTAATGAGTAGGACACAGGATTAGGTGGCTGAAGAGCCCAGCCCAAATCTGGTGTGACAAAACCCTGCTCAAGTCCGTGCCTTTAGGTCAGGCTTCCCCTTTCTGGCCGTGTCCTGGCGGATGCCCATTGTCCAGCCTTGCAATCACCTCTTTCATCTCCATTCAGAGCCCGGAGCTCCCCGCTGGGCTGGGAAGCAGCACAGCCCTGATGGAGATGTCAGCCTTTGTGTCAGAGACAGCCACACCAGCATTGCCAGGAGCCTTTGCAGCCCTTCGTGCCTGCAGCAAAATTTAATCTGAAAAGCTGGGCTTAGTGTTCCTGACGTGCTGGCACAGCAAATATTTCCCCACATGGCTGAAAAACATAATTTGCTGTAAGAGTGTTGGCCCAGAGGCTCTCAACACGAGATCTTGGGGCAAGCAGAGCATTTTCAGAATACTCTGTAAAATAGAACAAGGTCCAGATCAATAATCCAAGAACAGGAGGGAAATGTGGAAATATTCCCAACTGAGACAGGATCAGCTCCATTAAGTGAAAGAAAAAAAGCTCAAGAAAGGCAACACTAATGCACAATAGAAGGTGTCTGTAGTAGGTTATTTCCAGTCAGAATGAGAATGGTTTGTATTTAGGCATCCTAGAACTGTTCTTCTATTTTAAAAATCAGACAATAAAGAAAATCTGGACAAGTTTAGCTTGACTGCTGTCATCAATACCAGCTCCTTGCTGTGTGAGGTGAGGGGCATCTTGGCAATTGGGAGTTTATCAGAAATAGAATATGAGCTTTAACATTTCCACTGCCTTGGCCCGTGTGCTGTTTGCAGCTGGCTGGCACAGACATGCACTGCTGTTTCTCTGGGCACATTTGCTCACTTCACTGCAATCTGCTTGGTGTGTGCATGCACATCCAATATTAAAGATTCTGTTCAGTAATCTGTGAGATATCATTCATATATCCAAGTGCCTCACCTCTCTCTGCCCATAAAGGCAGCTCTGATTTGGTTTCTCACACTCTGTTGGGCCTGTCAGGGAGAGAAAATAGTGTTCTATAACCCTGGAAAGAGGGATTTTTTCTTATTTCTAGTCCAGGTAGTCCTGAGATAGAAAGACAATATTTTATCTCATTGAAAAAAGGAATGAAGCATTAATTTCCTCTCTTCCTTTAAAACCCCTCAGAGGATATAAGAATTACCTGACTGCACAAATGGAGAAGAACCAGACAGGAGAGCTGTGCTGTAAAACACAAGGCTTAAGCTGGTGACACAAAAGGAGTTATTAACTCCTTTTAAGCATTATTCATTTCAACAGGAGCAAATCATCCCAAACTTCCCCCAGCAGCACTGCTGAGGAATACCAGGAGCTGGATCTTCAGCAGTGCCACTGCTCCCACAGGCTTTTACTGATAAATATCCTACAACCACCCAAACTATACTAGCAGATTATTTCAGCCATTGTGACAGCTCATGTCACCAGAAAAATAACTGCTGGTTTACGTGGCAAAATGAGAAAATAACTTTGTGTAATAGATCTTATTACTTTGTACTGTCCAACCCTGGCCAGAGACTTGGGAATATTTTCAATCTTACATTCAAGTTTGTTATTACAGAAATCTATTTTTGTAGAGGTTACACTGTCTTTGCCAGAACCAAAGATATAAAATACAGGCTGCATCCTGAGTATTTTAGTCCTAGAGAAATGTCTACATGATAAAGGAGCATGGTGAAATTTTCTGGTTAGATTATTCAGAAAAATCTCATTTAAAATCTCTTCACATCAATGCATGTCTTGGGGAAGGCTGAATGCTATGAATTCTAGAGAACTCCATCATGCATGTCAAATACAGATGATTTAAAAAGCAAACATTGATTTAGAAGTTACACTTGGACTGGTTGATGGCTGTCAGTCCCTTCCCACTGAACTGTTCTGTTCCACAAGAATTCATCAGGTTTTTAAACATGGCATTGGAGTTTTCCTCTTCAGGAAATTCATCTTATAAAAATAAACCACGTCCTATCAGATTTCAAAGTGGGAAGTCTAATCCCCACCAGGAGACAGGTGAATTTTTCCTTTATGGGCTGGTTTGAGCTTTTAATTTAAGGGAACATTTTTTCCGTTGCTGTCGATGCTATGCTGGCAAATAAGTACAGATACATAACTGCACATGCTGCTCCCAAAAATTTATGTGGATTTTTGGTAGGTTTTGTATGTGATGCTGAAATCAATCCTTAGAGCACTTTCCAAGTGGTCACAGACCCACAGGGAATGAGAAAGGATTTGATTAAAGCAGGCTAAATGTGGATTGCAGAGTGATTGCTCAGGAAATGACCCCCTGCACCAGCTGAGGTGGGTCTGAGGGCAGGCTCAGGTCTGCACTGGCAGATTGTAACATTCGATTTGGGTTTTATACATCTCGTGTGTACGAAAGATTTGTGAGATCTTCTTCTTTCCTCTACAAGAAGTACAAAATCCAAATCAAACTGCAAGATCTGATTTGGGTTTTATACATCTTTGTAAAGGAAAAGCCCAGTGTGTTGCCTCGAAGTGATGTTAGTCTGATTTCAGCAGCTTTTACAGAGTTTAGGGAATCTCTTGGGGAACATCAGGGATAGTTTGGAGAGGTGTCAATCACTCTCACGTGTCAATCACCCTCAGCCCTCGGGCACAAGAACAAGGAGCTTTCTCAGATCTCCATCAGCCTCGGGAAGTGAGGAAATCCATGGAACATGCACCTGCCCAAGGCAGTACAACCACTGTAATTATTATTTAAATAATTATTATTTAAAACTAAACAGGCAAAACCTAACAACTGTGAGGAGTTGGAGGTGCTGAATCCTTGGAAGGCTTGCAATGATTACACAGTAAATATTTTCCAAGCTGGCATCTCATGGATGTGGAGATCTTTCTACATTTTCTTCTGCAATAATGCAGTGACATGAGAAGTCAACGAGAGTAGCAGCAGCACTGTGGACTCTCTTCCCTGGTTTTGGAAACAAATGCAGTTCTTGCAGAAGTAACAGAGCCCAGAACTTCAGATTTGATGGCTCTGCTGGGTTGCCAAGGAAGGGAAGACTCAAAAAACAATCCTGCAATTGTCTCCATCTGTAGCCATGGGTTAGTCCCAACCAGCAGCACAGAGCAGACACAGCAGAGGCAGCTCTTGTTTAACAGCAGTTGCATCAGGAAATTTAGAATATTTAACTGAATAAGAGGAGACTGTCCCTGTCAAACTGCACATGGTCAGAAAAAAGTATTTGGTGGGAAAAAACAGCCACTGAAAGATCTCCACAGAATCCCACTGACTGGGCCTGATGAAAGGATACAAGTTTGGAATAAAGGCAGGCCTGGAAGCTGCTGCAGGCCAAGGTTTTGTTAAACCTCCTCCCAAACATCAGTGATACACTCTGGAGTCACCTTTCACCCTCCATGGCTTCCTAGGAACTGAAGCAAACAGAGGTTTTGAGGGATATTGGGAACTTACATCGTGTCTCTCCTGTGGAGACACAGGGCCTAAATTCCCATTTTTCTGATAAAGGTGTTTGAATGGCAGCTCTTGGAGCAGGTGCCAGCACTGTCACCACGAGCTGCTCTCAGTCCTCTCTGCTCCTCACACTGGGGAAACGTGAGGAAAAGTCATCTGAAACTGCTCTGCATTTCTGTTCCTAATGATGTGTTTGGGTTTTAACTGCAGATCTGGGAATGAGCTGGCATTTTAAACAAATGCATCTGCTAGAAAATCAAATTTATGTGCCAGTTGGGTTTTTTTCCCTGGCTTTGGCTCTTCATCAGCTCTGGAGCCTGTCACTTCCCAAACCAGCATTAACAGGGGCCCTCACATCTGAAAGGAAGGTTCTCTCTGTTCCCAGAGGGGTGAGAGCCCTGCAAATCAGCAGCATCTATCCTGACTCTCCCAGCTCAGGGGAGGATCAATGCAGCTCAATGAGCCTTTGGTAATGCAAAGCAGACTGGTGCATGCTCGTGGGATGCTGTCATTAATCCTTGGAGGAATAAACCTCCAGCTGCCTGGGTCTGCTCCAGCAGCTGTCTTAATGACCCTCCAGATATGGGATGCTTTATATACACTCCTGGTTTAGATATGTTTAATGCACTCCTGCCCTGTTGGAGGAATTTCAAGCCCAAAAGGCAGGCAGGGCATGGTGAAGGCCACCTTTTAGCTGTTCTTGACAGGCTGATCTCTGCAGGTGTGAAAATGCTCTCTCAGGGCACTCTTAGGGCCTCTCTCAGTTCCTGAAGCCCATGGCACATCACAGGGCAGTGAAAGATTGCACTGATTGGACTCACAGCAATCAGGAGCATTTTAAAGAACCATAAATGATGGTTTGGAGGGAGAAGGGCCTGACGCTGCAACAACACTGCACTTTGCAGGGAGTATATTGATTTTTCCCCCCATTTAGTTGTTTAAGGTATCTACAGAAACCAAAACCAAGAAATATCTGCATGCTCTCCAAAGCCCTGCTGCTGGTTTTTTAGGTCTCTCTCAGATGAAACAATCTCTTGACAAACACCAGTGCTTCCAACAGTTTTAGCTTGAGCTAAACCGATCAGGCTCTCTTGTGGGACTGTGCTGAAAGGAGCCCAGGACTCTGCAGCTCATCACTCCTGTTTGAGCTCTGACCTCAAAGGGACCCTCTCAGATCTCCAAAGCCTCCTGTGCTGGCTCTGATGGAAACTTCAAAAAGCACAATATGAAATGTTTCTGTGAAATCCTGAGGTGTTGCTGGTGCAGCTTTAAAAATCCAACCAGCAGCATTGCCAGCTGAGTGGAGTGGATTAAAGAGGTTTTGTTTCAGATGCTTTTGCACTGTGAGGATTCTGAGCTTTTATTTTGTATATCTCTTGAAACACTGCGTGTCTAATTACTAAAGCCTAGCAGTGGAACTCAGAAACATCCTCTGCTTTCATTTTTTGCCATTTTCTGTATCAGAAATGAGCACAGAATATGTTATCCCTAAGTTCTCCAATGCAAACAACACACTGTGAAGGCCAAATCCATCTTCTCCTTTCTGATGTTTGGCTTTAGGAAATGAAGGAAGTATAGTAGAAGTAAAGTTAAATTTCCTTTGAAGGATTTACAAATTTAAGAGTTTCTCCCCTCACAATTGTCCTTTCCCATTTTTGATGGGCCTGTGTCACGTATCTAACTCTCCACAGCTTAAGAAGATTCCCAATGCAGCCAGATATGAACTGGAACATTTTCCTTGGGTGACTGTTCTTGCTTTTAAGGTGGAGAGTTAAAAATTCCCCCTTCCTGTTCAGTGCCCACAGTAAAATCTAGAACAACACCATAACATCTGGAACTTTGTGGGAGTTTGAAGATGGATCAGAAAGGATCAGTGCAAAACCTCCAGAAGGTTTTAATTAGCAAATATTTCTGCATGCCAGATTTTGTCAAATTTCATCCTGACTTGTCTTCCTTTCTAATGCATAGATCTCTTGATTTGAAACTGAATTACAGAATGTCAAAAAGGGAAAAGGTGAAGTCTTATATTGGGGACAAGAGGAATGGGATCAGCATTAGAAAGGTTGGGATCCCATCCAAGACTGAGACAGAAGGGAAGTTTTCCAAAAGGGTTGCCCAGGGCAGTAAAGTGAAAATAGAAATAGAAATAGAAATAGAAATAGAAAATACGGTGTGAAAATCTGGATCCACAAGTTTCAGTGCTGCTCACCTGCTGTCAACCACAATGAAAAGTTAAAAATATCTTATAAACACCTGAGGTTTTTAATTCTGCTGCAGCCCTATGATGTTAAATTTATTCACTGTTTTTACATGAGATAACACCACTGGCATCACCTACTGCTTCAAACATCTACATTTATTTTAAGTCTTCCTCCTAGTGCTGATCACAGAAAGCTTCTGAGGACTGCTTCCTGTTTTTCATACAGATTTCCCTCTTTTCCTGTGGAAATCTATTGAGGAAGCTCTCTGAAAACAAGAGGAAGTATCTGTTTCTAAATACCTGTGAGTGTCCAAAGGAAGGGTCTTTGCCCCCTGAGGGCTCCTGGGGAGGGCAGGGGCTGCTTGTCCCCCCAAAAAAGCTGCCCCTCACACACAGCTGGGATCCTGCATGGAGAGGCTCCAGTAATCAGGGGAAAACTCAATTAAGCACTGACTTTTTTTTTTTTTTTTTTTTTTTTTTTT
>VWZU01003030.1:705694-735560 GCA_013397095.1 Sterrhoptilus dennistouni | reverse complement strand
GAAACTCTGGGAAGAGCTGGCAGTAATTGGCAGCTTGTTTGGGAAATCTCAGCCCATCTCTGAGGTCTTGGAAAGGGTGACAAACTTCAGGGAACTTCTGTCCCTGTCGAATTTAGCAGCCACTAGGTGCCACTTCTCACTCCCCACATGATTTTGTGCTTAATGAAAGGCTGAACTTATCACTTCGAGCTATGATTTAAAACTGCTTTTTTTCCACGAGTCATCCCACTAAAACTCTTTTTTTCCTGGCTTAAAAAGTATAAAGATTTCATTTCTTTGTAAATAAAAACGCTGAACCTCAGCGAAAATAATTTCCAAGGAAAAGGTTTGCATTTAATATTCTGTACAGCCACGCTCCTTGGAAACATCCTGGCTGCTCCAGTGACTCGGGATGGGCCCAAACTGTTTAGCACATGTAGCACCAACAACTGCCATAACATTGCACACTTTGGCTTCCCTGCAGGGATTTATTTTTTTGGGGGCACATCCAGTTCAAAGACCGACAAAAGCACTTGTCTGACAATAACTCTGAGTTACAAGGCACCTTTACTGCAGACTGGAGAGCTGTTTGCTGTGACAAAAAAATTGGATTTTAGGCGTGTGTTGAGTGGAGCTGGCAAGCAGGTGCTTGGGAATGTTAAAAAATAGTGACATGTAAATACAATTAACATTGCGGCATATTCTTCATCTGGTTCACCCTAGAAATTAAACCTGCTTTTACAAACATTTTTATCAAATCACACACTTTGCCAGCTCAGAGTTTCAGAAAATTTTTTTTCAGAAAATTACCATATTTCAAGAACAAACAGCTTTTTAGCAAAATGTTTTCATACAAATAGATCATACAGTTATAGATTCTAAAGAAGGGGAAAATGTTCCATCAAGTAAAATAGGATTAGTTAGGCAGAAAAACTGACCCAGAGAGATTAACAAATAAAAAAAATTGTATAACTTGAACAGCAATTTCCCCCCTCAAGAACTGATCCTTCACACTTATCCTCACCTTAGAATAACTTAAGGAAAGAAGAGAGTTGAGGTCAAAAAGCTCCAAGTCACCCACAGGAGAGCACTGAAATGCTCAAGACTCCTGAAATAAGGATCTTGGCTGCTGCTTCCCAGGGATGCTGGGGACCCTGCCTGCTGTTTCTCTGGGGGTTTGAAGCTCTCACTCCTTCCTGGCTCAGGCTCAGGCTGAGCTGGGGGTGTTGGGGGGTTCTGAGGGGTCCCAGCAGGGGCTGGGGGTGTTGTTGGGGGTGCTGAGGGTCCCTGTGTCCCAGCAGAGGATCAGCTGTTCCGCTCTGTGGAGGGCCAGGCTGCCTCAGATGAGGAGGAGGAGGAGAAGTGCCCGGGTGACCACCACACTCCCCAGCTGCACCACGTCAGGAACATCCTGGCCAAGCTGCCTTGCTGCGCCACTGGGTAAGTTCAGTTCCTTAATTAATGCCCTTTGAGCCCTTTGCAAAGATCATTTCACCACCTGTGGCTGCAGTCAGGAGCCTTTTGCCCATCCCTTGTGGCTCGTGGGGAGCAGCCTGCTGGGCATTCCCACTGACCCTGATGGGCACCAGGGAAGACACTCATTTGTACCTGTGCTGCCAAGAATTCCACAGGAAAGCGGCTTATTTTACAAGCACAGACCTCTGCTGTGGGCTCTCATTAACTTTTTCTGTTAATGATGTGTGTAGGTGTGATGAAAAGACGTGGAGAAAGCTGCTCTCCTACCTGGAGACCACCAGCACTGACGGGAGGGACCCTGTGGAGTTCTCAGGGAGAATCTCCCCCCTCACAGAGCAGCCAGAACTCCAGGGCCACCTGGAGAAAAAACTGGAAACAAACATGGAAGAGGTAACAGGTGCCAAGCAGAGTGTGGAAGAGTTGTTTATACATCTTTGGGGAGCTGCTTCTCCATGTGTTTGTATTTTATTCCAGCCATTCTGCTCTCTGTGGCTGATGTCTCTCGTTGTGCTGTTGTTTGTCAGCTCAGACACCTCTTGCTTTCCTCCAACACATCCATTTCTACTCGGGTTCCTACCCAAAACTGCCCTTGGAGGATGAGATGTAGCCCAGGCCCTTCAAATACTGTCCTTGATTTCCTGACGTTCCCCAGCTGTGCACAAAACTCTCCCCATGTCCTGAGGCATCCAACACCTCTGGGAGCAGAATAACTTTTCAATAAATCCCTCAGGCTGCCTGAGACTCCTTGTTTTGGAGTAATTTATCTCATTTACCCTGTCTTTTTCTTGGGCTTAGACTGATATAGTTCTATCATAAATATAATATATCAATCTCATATCATATATCAATAATAAAATATGAATAAAATTAGTTCTCAGGTTAGCAGCCTGTCCAACTCCCCTTTAGCAGAGGTTATAATCACATTATTTAAAGCCCCAGTGCTGTATCCCAGCAGTCCTGTGTGATCTCACTATTTAACTTCTGCAGACTTCAGCCCCTGATGGGCACAGGTTGAAGTGCCAGCAAACCTTTCTATGACACAAAATTAGTGAATTGCCCTGGTCTCCTTTCTCCTGTGCTTGTTCAGTATTTTATACCCCATCTATAAGCAAAGCAGAAAGCTTTCAGTAGTTCTGGAAGGATTATCAGTGAATCAGTGAAATATTTAAAGTAAGGGTAAAATATTCAGCTTCTTTACATGTTGCCATCCTTTGTGTTTTAACAGTTTCATATCATTTTCTCCCTTGACTAAGTTAAATGAAAGAGTTCACTTGTTAGGGGAAAACAAAATTAAAACCAGATTAAAATCCTCTTTCTGCCTCACACAGTTTGCAGTATTCAGCAACTTATCCTTGCAATATTCTTAAGAGAAACACAAAAGTTCCTTCTCTAATGCTGAGCATCAGAAAAATAAACTACCTGCAGGTAGTGCCAGTTTTCTTCTCCTTTTTTCCTCATTCTGAGGTGCTCATCTTCTTCTGCAGCATCACACTGCCCTCTTTTTCATCTCTGCTGATGGATATTAGTCTGGAAAAGCACCATTATCAGCAGATTAATACAAAATTCCAGCAGAAAAATGGAACATGTTGCCCTTGATTTAGAGGCAGGGAGGGAGGTGAAGAAGACAGAGTGCCAACTGACTGTGACAAGAATTAAACAGCAGTAGGATGAATCATTTTGAGCCTGTTAGGAAATATATTCTTAAGCCCTTTTATATTAGCCAGCAGTTATAGGGGAGGAATTTGCTGTTATGAAACAGACAAGTAATGAAAAAAATCCTGACAAAAAGGTCACTCTCCTTGTAATCAACAGAAAGCAAATAGGAAGACTGAGAAATGCTCTCTCTGGAGCACCTTGCAAATAAATATATTGGCCTAATAAATAAGCCACCAACACTTTCTCTGAAGCTGACACAAGTGCCTTATCCATTGCTGGATGTGCCTCTGTACCTGCTCAGTGTAATCAGAAAAATAACAACAAGGCTAACAAGCAAGAGACTCAGCAGGCAAGTGAAGGGCAGCACTCTCAAATCCTGATTAATAATTGCTCCCATCCGAGGCTTGTAAAACCAGAGGATGAGAGAGTTCTGAGATTTGTCATGTCTAGAAAGTTCTGCTTTTTCAACATCCAAACTCTTAAAAATAGCTCCTGCTGAAGACAGGGTGGTGACCTGGGGATGATGGATGGGCAGAACAGGAGAGAAGTCTAAAAATAAAGTGTTAATGCTGCCCAGTGTAGTGTTGCAAAGAAATGCCAATTATTTTCTGTACGAGCTTGCATGCAAGCTGCCAGCCTAATTAAAGAGACCAATAGTTTATGAACTGCCACACAGGGTCAGGTGAGAAGTTCATCCCAATATCCAGAGAAAAGCAAGGAGAAGCAGTGGAGAGGTTGTTGCTGTTGGTGTTCCTCACCTGGTCCCCACTGCACCAAGGACAGACACATCCTCTTGTCTCACTGAATGTACAGATGATTGCAAGACAAGGAGATGACTGTGGTGAGGACACAAAAATGAGTTTTGCTTTATGGAGGACAACAGGAATGCAAAAGGGGAGAAAGCTGACATAGAAATGCTGGCATTTAAAATATATAATAAATTTAGTATTCAAAATTCCTGAATGACCTGCCTGCAGCCAGTGGTGAATGAACTCCCACTGCACACAAGAGCAAAGCACTGATTTCCTAACAGCTCCTGATATCTCACTTTATGTAGCACATTAAAGAAATTACAATTAAAGAAATGTCCTTCCCTCCAAGAGAATCTTCTGGAGTGAGCCCCATTTACCACAAAATGGGGGAAACTCAGCTTTGCCATCCTTGGGCAAGAAAGGAAAGCTCCAGTGCCTTCAGTTTGCTGTGTTTTGTGCAGGTGAAAGGTCCGTGGCGGGGGGAGCTGCAGCAGAAGGTGGAGGAGACAGAAGTGCTGAAGATGGAGCTGCAGATGCTGGAGACAGAGAGGGTCCGGCTGTCCCTGGTGGAAGAGAAGCTCTTGGATGTTCTGCAACTTCTCCAGCAGCTCCGAGACTTGGTATGGTGGGAGAGCAGCCTTGGGGCTGAGCACTGGGGTTTGTGGTCCTTTCCAAACTAAGAATATGCCCATCCCTTCTATGGGTACAAAAGCCTTTTCAGCAGGACAGCATTTCACATCTGTGTGCCCTGGGATCTGCCTGGTGCTTGCAGGAAGCTTTTAGACCCCTTTGAATGGCTTTCTAAAAGCCTGGAGGTCTCCTTGGAGCTGAATCTTCAGGCTCATTACCCTCTAAACCAGAATTGAGGGCAAATGAGGAAAACAAAGAAGTGAGTCATCAGGAAGATTCCAGAATATGTATTTTTCCTTCTAGAACAGGACCTTACATGCTAATGGAACTCTGAGTCAATATTAAAGAGATAAAACTCCCAGGAGAGTTTAGCAAGAATCCCCTAAATCTCTGATGGGTTTTGTTGCTGTTGGACACGAAATTAACACGGTCTAGTTGTCAGGGCAAAAAGAGGGGAGTTTATTTTCTTTCATGGGCTTATAAAGATTTTGGACAATGACCATGGATTGGAGGATGAGGTTGCCACCTCTCCAACCACACTGGTCAAACTAGAAGTCCATCAATTGTCTCTCCTCAAGAGAGGACTGATAAACACGAAGGACAGTTTATATTTTATCACTTTTGTTTACATAAAATCTGTGAAAAGCTCCACTACAAAAATGCAAACATCAGAAGGCTGAAAAAGATCAGGGCAACAGTATTTGCCTAAGACAAAAGAAACCTTTACCCATCAGAACCTGTGGGTTTAGGTTCCCCAGCACATTCACCTTCATGTCTGAAATATTTCCTTTACAACAGAACTTACCACCAAGCAGTAACTGTCCAAAGGCACACACACGTTCTGTCAGGACTAATAAAAGCTCTCCCTGTGCTGCTGAGGCCATGTGAAATCATCAGAGTGCTCCCCACTCTGCCCCAGTCCCCAGCAGATGGAAGAGGCCCCAGGGTAAGGGAGCAGGGCCAGCTCTGCCTGGAGGTAACAGCATCTTCCTCCCAGAATTGCTCCCTCCCACTTCCACTTCTGGAAGTTTTAGCCAGAGCAGCCTGTCCCTGCAGACACAGCCTCTCTAAGTGCTAATTAAAGTGACTGCAGGACCATCTCCCAGAAAACACACCAGTGTCTTGACAGCAAATTAGGAGAGTTTGCTTTTCCAGGCACATTATGTGATGTCCCACCAGATTTCTTATGTAAAACCACCACTGATCCAACTCCTGAGTTGTTTTTCCAGTGCTCTCACTTTGGCTGATGTTTATTAATCTCAGATCCAGCCCTGCCACAGGACATTTGCTCTGTCCTTCAGCTGGGTCTAAGAAGACCCTTCCTAAAAATAACACCACCAGGAGCACTTCACCTTCCCCACAGACCTGGCAGAGGACTCAGAGCTTTTGTTCTGCTTATCCTTCTTGCCACCTACACTTGTTTAGGCACAAATCCTGTATTTTCCACTGAATAATGGTCATTTCTCTTTCCACAGCCATGTGAAGGAATTGTAACCCCCTACAAACGGCTGTCTGAGCAGATAAAATGCTTGAAAATAAAGCAAATATCAAATCTTATGTTAATCAGTACCATTTTGGTTTTGTTTCCAAATGCAAATACCCTGCACCCAGGTTGTGTTGCAAATCTGTAAACTGGTGAGGGACATCTTTGTGCCATAATGTTGTTTTTTGTTTTTTAAAGAACATATCTAAGCGAGCCTTGGGGAAAATCCTGCTGAGCACTTTGGAATCCTGCCGTGAGCCCCAGCCTGGTAAGAAAAGAAATCACATCCAAAGACCAAGAAGTGTGAAGAGTGTTCTTTTGGGACAAACACTGGGTAACACACAGATGGGTAGGAAAAGGATATTTCAAATCCTGGGATACAGGCTGGGGAGAAGGAGATGGTTTGCAAGAAGAATACCTGTAGAAAGTGATGCTTTCTAGTCTGTGATGCACCAAAACCTCACCCAGGGTGCTTTTTTAGTCAAATCTTAATTCAAATTTGGCCTTTGGGGGGTAATTCAGAATCCTACAGATGTTTTTAGGGTTTCATTGATACAAGAAAGTGGAAAAATGGCCAAGCATGTAATTACTTCTCAGGTTTGCTGCCCCAGTGTGTTGTGTTCCTCTGCTGCAGCACCAGATTTACCCATCAGAAAAGTTCTGTACTTTACAACCAATTCTGCTTCTTTACAACCAGACCAAACCTGCCTTCCTCTAATAACAGCACTTTGTGATCCCTGTGTGAAAATAAACTTGCAAACTCCTGTGCCTTGCCAATGGTCTGGAGCTGCCTTTGCAGGAGCCATGCAGGGATCACGGCCCCAGGGCTTTGGTTTGATCACTTTGTTCCTATTAGCAGAGATTTGTACTCTCCCCCAAGGAATGAACATCCTGTCCCAGGAACGTGGCTTGGAGGTGGCTTTTAATGGGCAGGCAGCAGTCAAAGACAAGATTAGAAAAGAGCAGATGTGGCCTGGGGGCTCGGTTTTGGAGAATGTTATTTACAGGGATTTAGGGAGGATGGCAGGGGAGCCCTTCTGTGGTTTGCAGAGCCTGTTTTTCCTCGTGCCCAGCAACCCAGGGCCAAGCTGTGCTCTTCAGCTGCAGAGGGAGCTGAGAAAAGAGGGCAAAGACAGACTTTTGTGGGCTCCAGGACACCAACACAGAGAGAAACCACAGCTGAGCCATGGGTCTGATGTTCTCGTGGGAGAACAGAAGAGGAGGCTCTCTGTATCCACAGCACAGTGTCCAGAAAGGTGCTGCCAATTCTCCTGCACAGGAATAGGGACTCCAAGGGATGCAAAGTTCCTCCCTTTGTCACGGCAGCTCAGCTCCCTAAAGCCCCAAAAAGTGCTGCTCTCTGCCCATTCTGCACCACCAGACACAGCTCAGCTCCCCTGCTTTCCACTGTCTGCCTGAGCACTTGGGGAGAGTTAAGCAGCTTTCCCAAGTCTTTGTAATCAAACATTTTTCTGTGACCAGCCAAAGTGGATGGTTGGGTTGGCAGTGGTGATGTGAAATAGGCTTTGTTCACACATGAGACCTCAGTGGGCAGGGAATGAAGCAAGAGGACAACAGAGAAGACAGCTGAACCCAGATCTCCTCATGTTTTTTATGGACAGGAATTCATTATTTGGTCACAAAAATTTAGACATTTTATGATAACCACTTGACAGGGCACCTATGAAGAAAAGAGCCTGTTAGGATTGTGAAACTGCAACTTCCTTGCTTGGTTCAAATGCTGACATTTGCAATTTTCTTTCCCAAGGCAAAGCCCAGCTGTTTGAAGTGCTGGACACCCTTCAGCAGGAGCTGGCAGCCTGTGAGCTGCTGCACAAGCAGCCCATGGAGCCGGCACAGAGCCCAAGGTCCCTGGCCAACCCCCTGGTGATCTCCTGCTGAGCCCAGCCAGCCCCAGCACAGCTGGAAGGAGGAAGGAAGGACATTTATCCAGCTCAGCCACGCCTGGAATGGCCAGGAGTAAGGAGAGAGCCAAGGGGAGAGCAGCAGCCCCGGCTGAGCACAGCCCTGCCTTAGCTGGACTGCAGAGCCCAGCCCTGGAAAAGTGGGACTGGCACCAAACTGTGCCCACAACACTGACTTGACCCACATGGATTTACAGCCCTGATAAATTGGGACTGAACTGGACTAAATCAAACTGTTCCCACCACCTTCACCTGACCCACATGGATTTACAGCTCTGGAAAACTGGGACTGGATTAAACCAAACTGTGCCCACCACACCCACCTGACCCACAGAGATTTACAGCCCTGGAAAAGTGGGACTGGACTAAACCAAACTGTGCCCACCAGCCTCATCTGACCCACATGGAATTACAGCCCTGGAAAAATGGGATTGGACTGGACTAAACCAAACTATGCCCACCACACCCACCTGACCCACACCCTGGGTAGGCAGGGGCTGGGCACAGTTTGCAGCCTTTGTGGAAGCCCCGCTCCAAAGCCAAGGCAGCCTGTGTTACCCCTGGATTTGTTATCCCTGGATTAGTTATCCCTAACCCTACCAGTGACAAACTGAATGATAAACACACCCAGAAGTGTGTGCCAGCAGTGCAGGTTTTAAGGGCTCTGTGTTTCTCAGTTATTCACCTTATTTAACTCTGAAGCTGGATTTTTTTTATTGCTCTGCTGAATTTTATATTTGCAATTATAGAGATGCCTTAGGAATATGCAGCAGCCTTTCCTGACAACAGCCAGATTTTACATAAAAAGTTATATTTAAATGCTTGAAGAAGGTCCAAAGCAATTTTGTTCCCAGGCTCTCAGGGAAAGGACGGGCTCAAAAATTCACTTTGCTGCTGTTCTGTGTTAGCAAACAACTCATCCAGTGCACAAGTGAGTTCTCAAGTTTAATTTCCCTCAATGCAGCTGCAGAGACACAAAATCAGGGCCCACATGCAGGGCAATTAATGTAAATAGCTGGGCCTTATCATGGTGCCATGGAATGTTTTAATCAGCAATAGAATGATTCCTGGGGCAAAAGTAAAAAAAAAAAAGGGGGGGGGTAGGTGTTTCCAAGGTGCTTTTGCTGTGTCATTGAGGTGCCAAACAAAGGCAGAATTCCTAAAAGAGCCAGCTGAATTTGTGTTATTGGAAAGATGCACTGGGGATTTTTTAAGAACGTGAAATGATTTGCCTGAGACAATGCCAGCCATGAAATAAGATCATTCAACTCCACATGTATGGATTTTCCCCAGGAAAATGGTTTTCATACAGGAATAAGGTCCATAGTGCAAGGTGGGGAATAAGATTTCCAGTCCTGTCAATTCAGAACACACACACACACACCTCCATTAAAAATTGTGGGACATTTGAGCCACATTGGGAACAAAAAAAAATTGTATTATTTTCATTTCATTTTACAGGAGAAAAAAACAAGGGGGTTATGCAAACAATGGAACAAACTCTGTTCAGTGGTGTTNGTGGGGGGGTGTGTTTTGTATTTTGGGGGGTTTTTTTCTGTGGTTTAGCAGAGGAGGATTTTAAGAATAGATATATATTGTTAATGTACCTTTTTCTCAAAGATACACTAGAGAGGACATATATACATAGAACAATATTCACCATCTGAGAAAGAGAACTGTCTCTTGGTGCTGAATATATGACTAACAAAACACCAGAGCATAATATACTGAATATATACTGAGGTACATGCTAGATTATATCCTACAGAAACAGCCTCCAGTTGTGGCCCAGGTAAGAGTTTCAGTGAGCAGAAATCAGATCCCTGCTTGGCTTCATTTGCTAAAAAACCCATGAAACATGAGCTTTTGTTTTGTGCAGCTCTCTCAGACTTGCCCAGGAATAGGGCAGAGGTGGAAAGAGGGGAAATGCCAGGAAATCACAGAATGAGCCTGAACTGTGTGTTCAGGTGGCAGGTTCAGAGACATTCAGGATTAAAATGCAGGAGCACACCTGGCTCTGGATCCTCAGTTACTGCAGGGTTTGGATTTGTGACCATCTGGACCCTTTTTCCTGTCCCCATGTCCCCCAAACCTGGGAGTCCATTTCTTACAGACTTTGCATTTCCTTACATCCCCACAAACTCATTTTCAGTTTGTTTTCTATTAAACCCACAAACTGGCCCCAAAAGGAAGTGTGGCTATTTTCTCCCCTGATCTCCACCACGAAGTTTCTGGGGTTTTTTCCACAAAACAAACTTTCTGATTTGACTTCCCCTTCAATTTCCTCCCAACACCCTCTTCACTTCCCATTTGGCAAATTTCCCCCTGGGATCACCTCTGAGGGTTCACACTTCTAGCCCAAATCACATTTTTCAAGGAGAGTTTCCTCCTCTCATTATTTTTATAGTTTATAGGAGGCATTAAATATCAATAAATTAAAGTCCACCTGATCTGTCGAGTTATTTAATAATTGTCCCATTTATTTCTGAAGCTGCCTCTGGAGTATTTGGCAGGGAGGGCTCATCACAGATGTCACTCTGAGTCACAGAATTTTTGCAGCAAATCAGAGTAGCCTGAGCTGCTCCAAGGGGTTCAAAGCATCTGTGCACACTTTGGGAGGAAAAAACCCTTGGCACCGGGATTTAAATGGTGGAATTAAATATTAATTTTAATGGCTGGAATTAAAACTCCTCCCTCTCATGGTAGTGTCCCTTAATCTGTGACATGGTGAAGAAAGGAGCTGGGATTAGGGAGAAAGGAACACTTTTAAACAGTGCTGCATGAAATGGAATTGCTCAGTGTGAGAGTGGCACCAAACCCTCACTGTGGCATTACCAGCCACAGGGTCCCCCTCAGATTTATAATTCCATGGAGTTCAACTCACTGAATCCTTCAATATTTACACTGTCTTGTTTTCATAATGATTTTATGTATAATTCCCCAAAATACAAAAGCTATAGAGTGTTTCTTAGTGTGAAATTAAATTAAAATCATCTTTATGTCCTTAATAACATTTTACTTTCAAAAGACTGGGATTTTCAGAGGTCTTGGGTTTCTATTCTAACTTTTCTGTCTCTTCTTTTTGCCTCAGAATGCCAAAATACCTCAACTTCTTTTGTCCCCCCAAATTTATTCAAATCACCTCGAGGGTGAAAGCATCACACCCCAAACCTGGACTGAGGTACTCAGAGAAAAGCTCAGCTTAGCAAAGCAAAACCCCCCTTGTTCTGTGCAGCTCACTCACCTCTTCCCTCAGAAGGGGTGTCTGAATTACAGCAAACTTCCCTGAAGTGAGAGTCACTTCTTAAATCACATTATTTCCTAAAATGCTTATACTTTTCTCACTGTAACCATTTCAGACTCTGTCTGGAGAATTGCCTGCTCCTAGACTTGATCCCCCACCTATTTCCAGACTGTGGAACAAAAAGAAGAGAAGGAAAAGGCTCAGAGGAATTCTGAAATTCCTAAACTGGTGTTTTAGACCCAGGCACCAGCTGGACAGCAAATTCCATTCATGGCCTGTTTTCCTCCTGCCACTACAACAATATTCCTGTCTAAGGAAACTCCCAAAACAGAGTGAGCAGGGACAGCAGAGTGTCAGAACCAGCAGGAAAAGTCCTGAAATTCCTACCTCTGCCAGAATCTGCAGCAGAGAATACAGACAGCTTGCTTTTAAATTCAATAATAACCCAGGAAATAAAGGAGGATGGACTCTGCATGGAGAGAAGGTTTTGGGGAGAGCTGAGAGCCCCTTGCAGTGCCTAGAGGGGCTCACAAGGAGGCTGGAGAGGATTTTTATGGGTGAGAGGGCAAGGGGGGATGGCTTTAACTGAGAGAAAGGTTAGGTGGGATAATAGGAAGAAATTCTTGGAATAGATTGTCCAGAGAGATTGTGGATTCCTCTGGCAATGTTCCAGGCTGGGCTGGAGCAACCTGGTGTAGTGGGAGCTGTTCCTGCTCATGGTAAGGTATGGAATGAGGGGAGCTTTGAGTTCCCTTCCAACCCAAACATCCTGGGATTCCATCAGTATTCCACAAATTGTCCTGCACTGCTCCTGTGAGCACTGTTCCTACTCAGGGTGTAACTCCACCTTATCCCATTGCTCCTATTCAGGGTGTAACTCCTCCTCATCCTCACTGCTCCTGCTCAGGGTGTAACTCCACCTCATCGTCACTCTGCAGCCCAAATTCTGCACTCCAGGCACCTTCACCTGGCTCACAGTGGGCAGGACTCGAACCCCAGGGAGCTCCTTTTGTTCCCTGGGCTGCACAAACCAAATTACATCCCAAACGCCTGGTTTATGATGCTGCCTCAAAGAGCTGTGAGGTGACTTATCTCTGTCCAGGAGTAAACAAGGACTGGGGGGTGACATTGAAAAATGATCAGCATTCAAGTGGTTTCACCCACGTGCACCCTGCAAAGCAGAAAGGTCAGGAGAGTTGAGGGTTTGGTTATTATAGTTCGAGATAATTTCTGTGCTCCAAGGTTTTATTGTTTGCTGGCCTTGGTTTTGCTGATTGCTCCTCATAGATTTTTTTTTTCCACGCTTACAAGTGGAAAAATGGTCTCTAACAAAGGCAGGGTCCAGCCTTTTGTGAGGAATTTTCTACCTCTTAAGGTTGCCAAAAACAGATAAAGGGAAAAAAAAGAGAAAATATATGGAGGCTGATACAACTTAACTTAAAATACCATTTAGATAAAAAATGTTACTTTAAAATAAAGAACATGCCATACCCATGGGAAGATTTTTTGTTGTTTCTGAACTGATGGTGGGAATCAAATCCATTTCCCAGGCAGTGCCAGCCCAGCCCACAGCAGGAGGAGTTGCTCTCCTGTCAGGCTCCAGCAGCAGAGATCAGCTCTGGGGACAGCAGAAGTCAGAACAGCCTCTAATTGCTCATGAGCAAACATCTGTCATGCCCAGGGCTGGGACACAGCACTGACTCATGCACCAAAGGATTGATGGGCACCCAAAAATGTCACCAGCTCCTCAGAGTCATTTCAAAGTCACTCACAGATGGGCTCAGGTTTTCAATATCATTTTCTCCTGCCATGGAAACCATTCCTAGGTCACCTTTGGTGCAGCAGCCCTCTTGTTAGAGAGTGGAAATGGGCTGGGACACAGAATTCTTGTCTATCACAGTGTGAAAAACTGGTTTATTCCTCTTTATTCCTGACTCCAACCATTCCCTGGCTCTGGCTGCAGCAAGCTCCTGCTGCAGGTTTTCCTTGCACAGTCAAGTGTCATTTTTTATAGCTTTCATTTGTTTTCTTTTTTGCAGCTCCACAGCTTGTTCTGCTCTTTCCCCCCCAGTCAGGAATAAATAGTGCACCCAGCAACCCCCATTCCATCCAAGGAAATTGTTTCAAGTCACAGTGGGCTGAGCTCAGCCTTTACCATGAGTTCATTGACTGCACAAATCACTCCCAAACTCCCGAGGGCTGGGCACGGCCAAGATCACAAAGCATTGAAAAGTGCAGGAAGAGAGGAAAACAACAGGGCTGAGACTCTAAAATAAATCATACTTGGCAATTCTGAGTCTACAGAAAAGGAGATTCTGCTGAGAACTGTAAGAGGAAAAACCCTCTGGAATAAGCAGGAGAAATCTGCATCCCTGCATCACCAGAAACTCTCCCTTTGACAAAACATCTCTTTAAGTTCATTTAAACTCTCCAACTTTCACTGAATCCCATTGTGTGATGGGGAAAAATACAATGTCATGAGAATCTGACCTGGTTTATAATGTAGAGGCCTTTAAACCCTTGGTTTTCTTTATTCTTTTGCTCATGCAAGGAACCAGCAACTCCAAGCTTGCTGATCTGTTCCTATTCTTTAAGCAAAAAGGAACCTAAACGTCAAAAGTAGAAAGGTTTTCAAATCCTACAAGACATTTGACATTGCCTTATTGTCAGAAACAGAGTTAATTACAAAAATCAACATGTAGGTCCACAAACTACTGCCACTAAAAATGGAAAGAACTAATTCCAGCAATTTGTATGAAATCTCTGGAAGTTCCTCGTTGCAGATTCTCTTCATTCCCACCCAGATGAATAAACACCATAAATAGTTTTAAAGCTGCATCTGCTGCTGAATGATAACATTATGGAGTCCTGGTGCTAACTCCTGCTGGAAATGAACAGTTGGAGATCTCTGAAGGACACTGCAATTGTGGTTTAGGCTGTGGCTGACTCATAAATTGTCACACAAGCAAAGAGCAAATGTAACTCACGTTTTTCTTGTTTCCCTCCCCATCACTCCTTGTCCAGCCACTGCCAAATAAAAATTTCCATACAAGTTACAGCAGGTGTGGACACAGAAATGCTGATTTATCAGTTCATGGCCCCACTACAGCCATGGTACAGTGCAAGGGTGCTAAATAAATCCCTCCAAAAAAAGTCTTGGAAGTATTTTACACAATTATGAGAAGAGAAATGACCTTGGTGCAGAGGGATTAATCCCTGCCCACCTCAAGGCAGAGAGTGCACAGTGTGTACATGGGCCAGGGGCTTTGGGGCACCCCAATCCAGGGCCAGCACAAAGCCAGGACACAATAAAAGTTGCCTCAGCTTGTGTGAAAAAAGAGATGATTTGTTTGCAATTAAAAAAAAAATCTGGCTTGAATAATAAGGAGAGAAATTTTTATTTCTGTTCAGAAAGTTAAAAAAAAAATCAAGAAGAGGGGAAAAAAACCAAAGTTACCAGACAACAGAGGAGAGAATGATGTCACCATTTCAGCAGAGTTGACACTGAAAAGAATCCAGTCTGGCAAGTGAGCCTGCCCTTCCCAAGCTGTGAAATTAATCCTGCACATGGCAACGATGGCTAAGCACATCATTATGGAAATTGGGAGCTCCCAGCAGGAGCAGGGAGTCTGAGAAAGGTGGAAAATCAGTGCAGGGAGGGCGAGGAATGATCCCAGCAGTGACCTCTGGACAAGGGGATGGGGGGGACAGGAGGGAGGGAAGGGCAGGGGGACACCAGGGGACACAGTGACAGCACAGCCACGCTGTCCCTGTGCACCTGGCACCCAGAAATTCAGCTTGACTGTGGTGCTGAGGAATAAACTTAGAATTATTTACCTGTGTTAATGTCTTAACATTTTACCTGTGTTAAGAATTATTCACTAGTGATGCTGGGTGTTGGTTTGAGAGGAGAAATGGGGACCATGGGAAGCAGCCAGCAGGACAGAAAAGTGCTGGGTGACAGAAAACTCCTCCAGGGCTGGATTTGTCAGAGCCTGGGCTGAGACTCTGCCCCCCAGAGAGTGCCAAGGACCCGGCAGGTGAAGTCCTGGGGCTGGAGGAGGAGGAGGAGGAGGAGAAGGTGGTGATGCCTCAGTCCCTCCACACAGCTGGAGCCAGGGCAAACCTGGCAGGCAGAAAGGGAATTTTCCTGAAGTGAAAAGGCCAGGAAAAGTGCACTTCACCAAACTGAACTTTGTTTTGTTGATGTGAACTGCTCCAAGAGCAGTCCAAGCAGGAGTGTGGTTCACACCCAGGAGGGGGAACACTGGATGTGACTGAGGAGGGATTTATCCCACACCATCCTGAATTCCTGTGAATTCCCGGAATCCTGAATTCCCTGCCCTCTGCCCTGCTGGGTTCTCTTCAACCTTCCCCACTGAAGCAGCTCCACTTTGCAGCAAAAACTGTGTTTTCTGGGGTTAAACCCAGTACTGCCATATCCTGAATGAAGGCCCTGACCAATGGGGCATCCCACCACTTTAAATCTACTTTGGAATAAAGAATAAGTTACCTAAATCACACCAAACAACTCAAATCTGAAATAATCAGATGGTTAAAATTATCTTCCTGTTGTTTCAAACCTTTTAAATACTTCTACCTGTCACTCACTTAATGCCAGTCTGGTTTAGATTTCCTCTCACCTGTGGTTTACATGGGATGCTTCAGGGTTAAAACACAGTAAATATCCTTTAAAATACCTACCCACATAGAAATTGCAATTTATTTAGATAGGTTTTATCCACATGCAATTTATTTAAATAGGTTTCTCCTTCTCATGAAGAACTCCATGCCTCTAGAATTATGATAAATGCTACAACTATTTTAAAAATCATCTAATTTTCAGTATTTCCCTTTTGCAGCTCAGTACTTTAAATGCAGTCTCCCAGTAAGAACATTGACCTTCACCTCATTTAATAAATGTAAATCTCCAGCAGTTCTGATCAAAGAAAGTTGGAGAGATTCTTATATATTAACATATAGTTAAAAAAAAGTAGCAAAGAAGCTGTCATTTAAAACCAACCTAAGAAACCTTCCACAGAGTTAATGAAAGACTCAAAATCTTTATTTTGCCTTTCTAAGCAAAGGAAACACAATCAGGGTTATATAGTTCTATACACTTATATATATAATTATATCTTTCTCTATTATATTCTTACCCAGAGAGAGCTTAAGCTGACCTTGAGTTCAAAGGGGGGTCAGGCAGCATTTCCTGCAAATTAGGGCTGGTAGGAATTGCTCATTTTATATAAGGAAGTTTTTATTTTTGAAAAGAAAATTATTCTGAATAATTTTTGAGAGAGTTGTCAGTCTGTCAGTGCCAACATAAGCATCCCTGTGCTGAAGCATTTGAGAAATGATATTCTGGAGCTCCAAAGCAGCAAAAGGGAGTAAAACCTTCCCTTTTCTTTGCTACTTGACTGAAAATGGCTTTGGGAAAAAAAAGTAGCAGCAATGTGAGTGTTGTTTGGGAATGTGGCTCTTAAATAGCTTGGACACAAAGGAAAAGCCAAGCAGATAAACTCAGCAGGGCACAGTGTAAGGCATCAAGAAACGGCTGAAATTGTCAAAGTCTTGGGTCACTGAGGAAGCTAATGGGGAAAAAAAAAAGGTGTAGGGGAAGGGTCTTGTGTTTCTCACCCAAATCATCTGGTTTTCACTGAAAAAAAAATAATGCAGGACTACAGATCCGGCAAAAGATCCATGAGAATTTTTAGATTACAGAAGTGAGCACGCATTTCACCTGCTGGCACGATCTGATCAAACACAGGATTCCTTCTTCACCCACTGTCTGCACTGCAATGTTGTTATTAGATAATTGTTATTATTCTCTTCCAGGCTGGACTTTCTTCCCCCTTTCTTCCCCAGGACCTGGAAATTCTTTTTATCCTTATTTCCTTTGTTTTTTACCTGGCTCCTTATACCTGAAGAATCACCTCTAGCCTGAAAACAATCGCATGTGAGATATTTAAGGAGTTGAAAGGAACTTGCTTGAGGCTTGGAACATCAGCATCGATTAACTGCTGCTTAAAACAGCAAAAGAGACTGAGGCCTCATCATAGATTTTTGCTTAAGGACATGGGTGATAAACTTTGGTTGATGAGGGGATTTTTTTCAGCAGAGGTATTGCCAAAAATCCAAATGTGGGGGAGAATTAATTTCGTTTGCTTTTCAGACTGATGATGCTGTTCCTGCTCACGTTCTGTGCACTAAGTTCAGCAATCTGGTGGGTGAAATATTAAAAGCCACAAGATTTATACCCATTTCAAAAGTCCAGAGTGCAAAACACACTCGTGCTAAGGGATCAGGGCTGAGTTTAATGGCAGGAACATCCCTGAAGAGAGCACCTCAAACAGCCCCTGCATTCCCTGTCCCAGTGAAACCCTTCAGGCACAGCTGATTTCACAGCAGTGGGACACTCCTTCTCATCCTTCTCATCATCGTTGAGTTTCAGAGCAAGATTAAGAAAGAATTGATGGGATTTTGGTGTGGTTTTCCCACGTACCAGACGTGCAAACTGACCTGAGATTTGTGGTAAAAGCTCTGTTCAGCTTTTTCAGTGGTGGGACTGGAGGTAACTGACCCTGTATTCTGGAAAGGGGATCTCCCTGCTCCAAGTTTGGGTTTATTCATGAGATTAATCAGAAATGCCACAGAGTTCGAAGGAGAAGAAAAGGAAAAATAATTGTGTTCACTAGGAAACCAGCTGTAACATCCAAAGGAGTGGAGATGATGAGTAAAGCCAAAAAGCAAAGCAAAACCTCAGGAAAAGCACTCTGATCTCACAAAAATGCTTAGATGACAGTGAAAGGTCCTTAAAGCAGCAAAAAGTGCCACTGAAGGGAGGCAGTGAGCACCATTTAATGGGAAGGGGAAGTCCAGGGATTTCTCTTTCCTCATCCTTTCAGCTGGAGACACCTCGTATCTCAGAACAGTTCAGGAGATGGGTCCTCATTATAAAGAGCCTGTAAAGCAAAGCTGACAGGTTTTCTGTAGTCATCAGCCCCGAGCAGAGCCCTTTGGCTGGAGCAGAGGAAGGTGCAGGAGCAGCCAAGGCAAACCCTGGGTGATTTCAGAGCTGCTGATTAGAGAGGACAGGGAGCTCTGCTCTCACTGCAGCCTCTGCTCTCCCTGTTAGAGATGCTGTGCCTGTCAGCGTGGAGGGAATGACACCACGAGTGGGGCACTGCAAGACAGCATCAAACCAACAGGATTTATCAAAACTGATGAGGAAATAAATTGTAAACAACCTCCAGCCAGCTCTACAAAATGTGGGAAGTTTCACTGAATGCAGTGGGCTGGAGACACCAGATGAGGGCAAAGAGATAATCAGATAATGCAGGGAGAGGCTTGCAGCATCTTTTAATGAGTGCACAACTCTCCTCAGAGGAACTGCTGCTTATTTATACCCTCATAGAAGTGACCATGTGATTAATTCAGCTGCCAGCTTGATCAAACTGACTCCAAATTGTTGGTATATCAGCATTCAGTGATAGGAAATAACAGGATTAGCACAGCAGCATTTTCAGCTCCTGAGATTTTATCACAGGTCACACTATATAAAGGGTTTCTTTCAGAACCCAAGGCACTTGATCAGCTTTTATCAGCAACCTGCAGCCTTAAGGACCAGGAGCAGGGCTTGCAAAATGTGAACTTTAATGGTTCAAAATATCAAGCCCATTAAAAAAATTAAAAAATAAACAATAATCTAAAAATCCTACATTGCTTTGAAGTGCAAATATCAGGGTCTGAGGATGCAATGCAAGAGCTGGGAACTGGGGCTGGCAATAATGCAGCAAACACTGTGTGGCTGCACAGCTGGAGATTGCTCAGGACTGTCCAGGCCAGCTCTGCACTCTGACATCTCCTGTGGGTGAAACATTCCCAACAATCCAGCTGGAATTCAGCACAAGGGGATCAGATCTGTCTGCAGTGATAAGGGATCAGGAGTCTGGGCAAACTCTCCTGCAAACATCTGGGCACATCTGCAAGGCTGGGCCCCACAGTCAGGGTGTAAACACAAAAAGCATCAGTGGGGCAGGAGCAATGGGACTGGAGCTGCTCTCACTGGGGAAAATTAATTCATCACTGGGCAGATACCCAGAGCTGGCTGGTTTATTTCAAAAGCCATGAAGTCACAGCTTTGAAAAGGGCAGCATAAAAATAACAATTTTATCAGTTATGGACACTGAGTGGAACTCTGCAGTGAGGTAAACTCCTCACCTGGGCTTTCCCAGTGTAGTCTTTTACATCAGACACTAATTACTATCTAATTGATCTCCCCAAGAGCTCAGCGTGGCCATAAAGTTCATGCCCTGCCTCCAACATTTCCAGCCCTTCAAGCAGAAAACAGCAGGGTTCAGCTGAGGGTTTGGCTGATTTTGTCTGTCACCACTCTCCCTAAAGGAGGACCACACCACAGCCCTCAGAGTGCTGAACAATCTCATGCATTTCACAACCCTCCTGCAGCTGCTGTGCAGGAAATTGGTGAAGATGCTGAAACACCTGCAGCAGGCTGGCCTGAAGGGTTAGCAGAGCGAGGGAAATTCATGGACAGCTCTTCGTCACACTGGGAATACAACAAACAGTGGCCCAAACAGGTGGAACAGAGCAGGGAAATAATCTGGAGCTGGAAATAATTCCACATGCAGCCATTTACACCAGGAAATGGTAAAAATGGGGCTGATTTGGACTATCTTTAGCCTGGTGCAAACACTGAGCCTCCATCAGCACCAATCCCAGGTATTTCCAGAGTGAATATTGCAATTTAATTGAATACAAAAGGCAGGCACAGAAAACAGAGAGCAGATCTGCTCTGGAAGCTCCATCCCAATCCTAAATTCCTAAAACATTCCCAGAAATGCAGTGTTGTGCTGGGCCTGCCTGGAGCACTGGATTGTATTTTTAATGACAGTGACTGTGCATAAAGAGCCAGGAAAAGACCAGCTTTTCATCAGAGCAAAGCAAGCAAGGCAGAGAGGGGCACAGAACCTCCAGTTTGCTCAGCCCAGGGCTGTGAACATCCAAATTGACCGTGAATATTTTCATTAACAGGCTCAAAACTCTCCAGAGTTCCATCAAACCCAAATATGTGCTTTTAGCCCTCTGGTTTAGACAGATCGCTAAGTACATTTTGTACCTCGGATTTGTTTATTTTTTTGAAGACAATGGAAAATAATATCCTAAAAAGGAGCAGAATATTTCATTCTTTCAGGCAATTCTTTTGTATTGAGAAATTACAGCTCAAGGGCCGATTCGGGAGGGGATGCTCGACATTTGAGAGTGAAATAACTTGGATGACACCTAGTGGGAAAATGAGCAACCACTGGGGAAATTCTGAACGGGGAAAACGGCAGAGGGAGGGTCCTCAGGAGAACAGGCGGGTGGAGAGAGAATTTCTTGATAAAATGGGTGGAGTACAGTTTAGAAGGAGAATTTCCTAAATGACAAGACTTTATTTGCCGGTGGAATGATGTGAGGAAACGGGATTTTTGATTTGACAGAGGCAAAACTACTTGAGGCAAAACCCCTTTAGGCAAAACCCCGATAAATGTGCAGCAGGAAAAAATAATGGACAGGAGGAAACTCTGAGTCCTCCCGTGTGGAAATGCTCAGGAGGCTTTGACAGCAACTTCTGCAAAGTGAAGTAGGGAAGAGAAATGTTTTGGCCTTCAGGCAGAAAGATTTGAGAGAAACAACAGTTTTTCTTTAATTCATTTCTGCCAGCAATATTCCTTGATGTGAGAATGAATTTTGTGATTGATTTTTTTTTAATCCTTCTTCTCACTTATATGTAGAATTCATTAATTACCAGTGAATCACATCCAATTACAGAGATGTATTTTGGTCAGTCTTTTCTCACCAACCTATTTGAAAGTACAAAAGAAAAGAATTAATCAAGGTGAGAGGTTTTAAATGAGAAGCTGTCCATTGGCAATGTGAGGTGGGCAGTTTTTTCAGCACTGGAGATGGAAACAGTGCTTGAGAAAACTTCTGCATTTCTAGGTCAAGAACAGGTCACTGACAGCAATAAATGACTGTAACTCTTTAAAAGTGACAAGAAAAGATAATGGCATCTTCTGCCTGAATTTGTTCTCAGCAGGTCACACGTTTGATCCGCACATTTATCTCCAGCTTGCAGCTTTTGTTCTGAAGCACAAGGAAAGCAAAAATCTCCCCTCCCTGAATAATCAGGCACGGAACTCACTGGACAAGCCAAGGCCTCCAGAGAAAGCTGATCCAGAGAAAAATGCTTTCAGGGGGTGGAGGGGAAGAGAGAAGGGTTTTTTTGGGAAACAAGAGTCTCCAGAAATCCCTCTCCACTGAGAGGACACAGAGCCTCTCTCATTCACAAAAACTTCAAATGGATTCTCTCTCTGTGGAAAAAAAAATACTTTCATACTCTAACAAGATTATAGCAGATTATAACTTTTTTTTTTTCCCAAATTGGCTCTTAATAAATCCTCTTAAATGAAGAATCCTCGTTTGGCCTACAAAAAGCTATGGCCATAAAAATCAGAAATGTCAGAAATGTCCTCTGGCAGCAAACACAAGACCCACCCCAAGCACTTTATGCCGTGCCATAAATGGCAGCTTGCCCTGGGGTGCTGCCCCATCCTGCACAGGAAAAAGCTGGGGAAAGCTCATCTTCCCTGCCACACTTCCTTGGGGACTCTGAGCACTCAGCCTGCACTGCCATCCCCACTCCAGCCCTTCAGCAGGCAGAGGGAAAAGGATCCAGAGGGATCAAACAGGGTAAGTGTCACCCAGCTCTCCCTTCTGCCTTTTTGCCACAGTTCTTGTTTCTCTTTGAGTTTGGGTTTCTTGGTGTCTCTATATTAAATCAGAAGAGATCAACTTTTCCTTAAATATCACTTCACTTTTTTTAGCCAGCTGTCGTAGTCTGTCCTTCTAAGATGTTCACTTTGGGGAAAAGAGCTCTGGTAGATTTCTTGAAAAAACCATAGATGAGTATCTGGGTTCAGAGCCAAGATATTCAGAATGACTCACTGACAAAGACATAGGAGAGGGTTAAGATGAGCATTTCAGCTTCAGAAAAAAAGAAGATTTTTTGCATTTACAATTATTCAGTCCCTTAAGCTTCATGTTGAAAGCTGGTTTAAATACACAATTTTAACACCAGATCTGTGCAGATATGGAAGCAGAATAGAAACCTTTGCCTAGAACTAAACTGGTTTTTCCCATCATCTCCTGGTGACATTCTGTCCCAGAATTTTGATCAACAATATTTTTTTGTACAGTTATGAAGGGAAAACAATGAACCAGAGAGGAAGGGGAAGAATTGTGCTCCGTCTTCAGTGTTTGTGCTGAAATTGGGGAGAGTGGCTCTGTGAAACATACAGAAAGCTAAAGATTTTATTGCAGAAACCTAAACCTGGGAGAGAAATAACTGCTGTGCTTCTGAGAGAGGCTACCTGGAAGAGAGGCTAGGCAGAGTTAAAGGAATAAAGTAGGGATTTATTAAAAGGTCTTCAAAGGATACACCTTGGGCAGTACAGGAGCCTGGTGAGGGCTATATCCAAGATGGACCCAAGATGGACACAAAATGGACTCTGAGTCACAAGGTTTCACATTTTCATAACTTCTGGTCCATTTACACATGGGGGTTAATTGTCCAATTACACTTCAGGTTATGCAGTCCCGTCCTCCCAGTTTGCTCTCCTCAGTTCCCTGTTGTTTGCACTTTTTGGGCCTGAAGCTGCAGTGATGTCCTTGGGCTGGAAAAGGATTGTTTTGTCTGACTGAGCTGTGAGGAGAACTGGCTAACACTTTATATGAAGTTCAGAATTATGTACCAATGCAGTGCAGAGTCTGGAAAGTTAAAACTTAAGTCCTCACTTCTCTTCAAACCATGTTCATAAACCTCATTATTGTTGTTTGTGCAGCGGGAGATGGAGCTGCTGGCCATGCTGGGCTGTGCCCTGCTGCTCCCCGTGGTCCTGGGTGAGGATTGTCCATCCCCCTGCAGCTGCTGGTCCCTGGGGGAGGAGTGGGGGGCACGGGTGGACTGCAGCTCCCGGGGGCTGCTGTCCCTGCCCACCCTGCCCCGCCTGACCCGCAGCCTGCTCCTGCACAACAACAGCCTGCCCTCCATCCCTGCCGGAGCCCTGGACAGCCTGGGCCACCTGCAGGAGCTGGAGCTCTGGGACAACCCCTGGCACTGTGACTGTCACATCCTGTACCTCAAGCTGTGGCTGGAGGATTTCTCCTTGCCCACGCTTGCCCGGCTCAGGTGCGCCAGCCCCGCTCACCTGAGGATGAAACCCCTGGGGCAGCTCACTGGGAATGATCTGGGCGTTTGCACCAGGCTCCTCCCGACCAAGTGTCTCCAGTTCTTCTGGAGAGACCTCGTTTTAATTGCTGGAGTGGTAATTACCTTCACTTTGGTGGCGTGGGCTCTGAAGGTGGCCAAGAAGCTGGTGTGCCAGCTCATCCTGGGACGCCGGCGGCTGAGGAGGAACATCCCCAAAACCCGCAAGGTCCAGTGAGCTCTGCCCTGTCACCAGCCTGACAGAAACCTCAGACTCCTCCACAACAAAAGAGCAAGAGCACTGGTAACTCTGGTCTGAATAGCCAATGCTGAAAAAGCTCAAAGTCTGGCAAGTTGGATTTAATTTTCATCCATAAAGAAGCTTGGTGAGGTTTGGACAGGCGAGTTTCATCCTGCTGCCATCTACTCATATGAAGAACAGTTTCTACATTTTAAAAAATCATTTAACTTAGCGTTTTCCCACTGAATTCTCTGCTCTTACAGAAAGAAGATTTACATCCCCACATCCTACACTCTTTAATATATGGAAATGAACCCCAGGTGTATTATTTTAACTCTTTTCTCACTGAGGCTCTGTGAGTTTCCAGCCCATCACCATCTCCTGGGGTCCCAGTAGGCTTGGTAGGACCATTCCTGTGTGCAGAACAACTCAGCCATCTCTTCCTCAGGTTCAGGAGCTTCCTGCCACCAAAACCACCGAGATTATATAGACCAGACACTGAATATATCCCTTATTGAATAAAGATGGACTGGTAATGAGAAGATAATCAGCTAAATAATTTTAAATCTTATTGAATTTCCTGGAGGGTGAACAATAATAAAGTGTTCTATGTGAAACTGAAATAATAATTCTTGAACATCCATATTGACCCAAATTTGATCTCTTTCATGATTCCAAACATTTCTGATTAAATTTCTAAGATATTTCCAGAACTTGTTCTCTGGAGATAATTCTAGAATATTTCCCCTGCACTGAGCTTTTTTAAAAGACAGTCACCATTCTGTACGAATGCAGAATATTACATGAGAAATGCACTCTGACATCCCTCACGGAATTTCCTACATGACATTTCTTGTTTCCCTAAAATGAAATAAATCATTAACACTAAAAGCTTATCCCTCTCTTCTGTGCCTATAAACCAGACATACATAGAATAGGAAACTGCTTTACTGCATGGCTTCAATATACAAATATTTTTAAAATGAGCAATTAGCAAACATTTCTGCTTACACCAACCAACACATCAAATAAGATGCACAGAATGCAGGGAAAAAAATTATTGAGAGAACTTTTCTGCCCTTATAAGAAGAAAGAGGAGGGAATCTCTTCATGGCAGTAGTTCCCATTCTACCAGAACAGTGTTGTATTTATAACTTTTCATCCACTTGCGTTTTATCTGAAAAAAAAACCCTCTGCAAAGGGAACTAACTGAAGGCTCAAAAGCAACACTCAGTGTTTATCTGGCAGGGTCACTGTGTCATGCTTAAGCCACACACTCCATCAAATTGCACAAATAACACCACAGTTGCTAACAATGTGCAAAGGCAGGAAAATACATCAGCTATCAAAATGAAACAGGCAGGCAGCACTCCCAAAACGGGTCTGGAACACCCAGAAACTGTCACTGCATCCTGCAGGGCCAAGCTGCTGGCTGCATCTGCTTGCACAGTCTGGGAGCTCAGGTGTGACTGCTGGGATGACAAATAAAATAAAATAAAATAAAATAAAATAAAATAAAATAAAATAAAATAAAATAAAATAAAATAAAATAAAATAAAATAAAATAAAATAAAATAAAATAAAATAAAATAAAATAAATTTGCTTCCACACTGGACAGGACAAGTCATCAGAGTCAGCATTATTGACTGCTACAGCAGTGTAGCACAGAGAGAAGTTTTGTGTGAACAGCAATTCTGTGTAGACTGAAACTCGATTAATGTGAAGAACATTTGCAGGTTTCATTTATTAAATAACACAGTGTATGAATCACCTTTTTGTCTATAAATTCTCTATATTTTGTTGACACTGGAGCAAACAGCATTGCTCAAGCTGAAGGACTTCTGTTCAGCTTCCTGCTTGCTTTCTGCGAGGCTTCACTCAGAGTTTATTCCAAGTCTGTTGTTTGAGCTCATGCACCAGAGCAGTTCACATAATCACAAAATTATGTTCTTCTTTGTGCTACAGGGCCACCATCCTGACAGAATGTGATTATTATGATCAATGTGCTAACACTCAGCTCTGCAGCTCTATAAAACACAGGGCAGCTCATTCCCTAAGAACCACCCTGTCTGAGCTCAGAGCAGGCTGAATAAAACAGCTCAGATCTGCCCAACGAAATAAACCAGCTCAGATCTACCCAATGAAATAAAACAGCTCAGATTTGCCCAGTGAAATAAAACAGCTCAGATCTGCCCAATGAAACAAAACAGATCAGCTCTGCCCAATAAAATAAAACAGTTCGATTCTGCCCAGTAAAAGTGGCTCTGCCTTGTGGAGTCCAACTGTCTGGCTCTGCATCACTGATGTCACTCCTCTGGGTGCAGCCACTCTGGGGCTGACTGCTGAAGTCAGCTGCAAATACTCTTTTCTGCACCAGAACGGAGGCACTTCTGCTGGTTTATAAGACAGGAGAATTTCCCAAATCCAGGAAGGAAACAACAGCAGGATTGCCCTCGGGCAGCAGCTGCTGCTGAGGTCACTGGAGCTCCAGGGGAAGCACAGCAGGAGCAGGGGAGCCTGGCCAGGAGCTGCCCAAAAGATGCCAAGGGTGGAGCTGAGCAAGTGGGGAAAACAGTGGCCTGATTTACACCTGAATTACAGGACTTTACTCTCACTGCCAACAGGTGAAATGTCAGCACCGAAATATTAGCAATTCCCACCTAAGGACTCCTTTGATGGTGCTAGGTTTACTGCAGTGCTCAGGAATACTAAGTTAATTTGTCTTAATGCCTTTTCTCTCCAGAGCACAAAACGATTTCCCAAAGTGCTGCGGCTCTGTTGCTGGGACCCACGTAAATATTTTGCCATTACATTGACTCCAATGAAATTCAGATTACACTCAATAAAGGGTGTGTGACGACAAATTGCTCCGGTTGCATAATGGCCACATGGCTGCTATTTATACCCAGCTCCTTCCCAGGGGCGATTTGCTCCTGACGTGGCCTCTCCAGTGCCTTCCCCGGCAGCACTTCCCAATGTTTATCCCAGTGATGTCACAGCTACTGCCTGACCTGCCATCTGCATTTTAGGCATAAGAAATGGGATGTGCCTGACAGAATTTCGCTCGGATTCCATTTGACAGAATTTTGCTCGGATTTTATTTGGTTTGGCTCCTCTGACCAGCAAAGCATCCAGTTCTCCTGCAGTCTAGAGTTGTTAAAATTGCACGGTGCTGTTTTGCATCAGGACATTTCCTGGGAAAAGTGGATTGAAGCCTCTTCCCCCAGAATACTATTAAGGAATAGGGCTACAGAAATACAGAACATTCATCTTAGTCCAAGGGGGGAAAATTCAAATGAAGCCCTTTCTTAAATGACTTTCATCTCTAGGGGAGGGAGTGCCAGCAGCCCCCATTTTCTCCTTGAATCATCTTTCTTGTCTCCTCTTTAGGGGTCAAAAGGGTTTTACCCCTCAACTAATAATTTATTTTTGACAAGGATTCATGGACTGCCTCTTACAGCCACGGAGAAGGGCTCTGGATCCTGACACATCCAAATAAAATCGACTTTGCAACCCTCTCCCACCAGCAGCAGTGGAAAGCAGAGGAAGGCCGTGGCAGAGGCCACACCACCAAAGGTGCCCTCAAGACAGCAGAGTTAGACCTGAGGGTATTTTTGACTTCCCTGAGTTTGCAAGGACACTGCAAAACCCAGTAATTTAATGTGCAGCTGCACTTAGCAAAAGCTGGAGTACAGAAAGACAAAAACTAAACCAGCAGCGATTTCAACCTGAAGGGAAGGGACAACGAAAGGACACAAATTGTGCACGGCAGAAATTCAGAGCCCCCGAAGGGATTCCTTTGCCAGGCACTGCTTTGTCCGACTGCTCTGAAACTAGACCAACATTGGCACCTAGTGGCTGCTAAATTCGACAGGGACAGAAGTTCCCTGAAGTTTGTCACCCTTTCCAAGACCTCAGAGATGGGCTGAGATTTCCCAAACAAGCTGCCAATTACTGCCAGCTCTTCCCAGAGCTTCTAAACAACTTTTCTATCCTGAAGTGTCAGAAAGTGCAAGACATAAATTGTTTTCTATTGGCAGAAACCTGGAGTTGTCCTGATTCCGGACACTGGGCAATACAATCTCCATTTGTTTTCTTCACTGTGATTAATCATTTTTAGACATGCCTGGAATTTTCTGGTGCTACAACTCCCAAAGTCACAGCTCAATATTGATATTGAAACTTGACTGAGGTTTTGTTTCTTCTGTTCTCCTAAAGTCACAATGAACTTTGATGTAAATTCAAATTAGACTAACATCCTATCAAAGTGCAATAAAACAAAAAAGGGGGGGAAATGTAGATTAAGTAAGACAAAATAATGAAATCAAATCCCTTTGTGGGTCTTTTTCCCTACCATTCCCTTACCTAACTGATGTGCAGCATCATTATTTTTAAAGGCCCAAATATATTAAAACAACTTGAGCTCCCTCAGCCATCTGTACCAGGGAAAAGTTACCATCAAAAAATCCAACTACTGTGACAATATCAGTGGGCCCCAAACAGACACGAGGAGAATGAAGGCTCAGATTTTAGGATGTCTGAGAAAAAGAATAAGGAGCCAGCAAATGCTGCAGATTTCCAGGTGTTTCTTTGCTGAGTCTTTAGCACTTAGTGCAGTATTTCACAGGCACACAGCCTCAGGCCAGTTGGTAAATCCCAGCTCATGTGCTCTGACCCTGCTGCTCTGTGGGACTGGCTGCACTGGAAATGCCAGGCAGGAATCCTGGTGGGTGCAAATGCTGTTGAAGGAACCCAAAAACTCCCTGAGCCTGCCCTCCTGAGGGTGCAGCTCCAACCAAGGTGCTGCAGGTCACCAAGGAGCTCAGGGAACTGCACAGACACCCAAAACAAGGGGACTGGCTGCGAGGATTGGCCAAATAAACCGAGGGGTTTCGTTTCATCAGCCACTCTTCAGTGTCTGAGGCTGATTAGCAGAGGGTTTAAGAAATCATTTCTGTAATTGACGTGGCCCTGGAGGGGTGGGGGTGTGTCCTCACACCCTGTGAGATAAAGCCCGTGCCATGACTGCCTTCCATCCTCTACAGAGCACAGACCAGGAAAAAAGGATGGCTGACTAAGATTGATAAAAGCCTTCAGAAGGCAAGCAGAGGAGGATTTGCACTTCATTCATTCAGAAGATGATTAAGCTGTGCATATGAATATAGTATTTCAAACGCCAAAGAGGCCACAACTCAGTCATCTGAAAGGAACTGGAAATAGCTGACGGTTTCTAACACTCAAAACGCCTAACTTGGAAAACTTCATGAATACAATTACAATTTTTCTTCTTTGTTCTTCCCAGCTTGTTCTGGAACTTGGCTGATAACAAACACAACACCCGTGCGGGGTGAGGAGCACATCACAAGTGACAAAGTCACACATGACCAAATCCCACACTTCACTGAACAGCTGCAGAACAGAAACCACTTCATTGCCAGGAGTCACCATGAGGGAGAATATCTTCAGTTTTTCTCACAGCAAGGGTAGGCTCTGCAGGCTTAGAAAGGGGTACTCAATACAAATCCTTGGCTGGCGAAGTTTTGGACCCCGAATTCATCCCTGTTTATGTGTCAGTAATTTGCTTATAACGTGACGGTTCTGCTGCCACCTACAGAAACAGAACGCCTTTGGTCCAGCCTGACTGAGTACTCAAACCTCTGCTCTGGGCTGGAAGGTGACCATGGATCACCAAAAATACATATCCACACCTGAAAAGGAATAATGATGGAGCCATCCAAAACCAGATGGATTTCAGAGGCAATTCAAGCCAAGATGGCCTGGTTGTCTGTGCTGGTTCCTCTCCTCCTGCATAACTACCTACGGGACAATTTAACTCTCAGTCTTTGCCGTAAAACAGTTTCATTTCACATTTTTATAACCTGAAACGATGAGGATGGAATTTAGCTGCTCTTTGGTACAAAGAACGGAACGACAAAATGCACTCTGTCAATGTATTTCATTAGTAAGGCTTATTTTCATTAGCATCTTGATCTTCCACATGACCTGAAGGAGGGAGTACCTGTTAAAGAGCACTTTGCTTGGCAGATAACCCAGGTAGCAGCTAAAACAAGCCATTCCAGACTCTCGAGATATATTTATCTTCATACACGGACCCGTGTAACAGTCACAGACATCCATGTGCACAGGGCAGACACTGGATGTGAGCAGCCCCAAGGCCGGCTCTGGGCAGCAGGACCGCCAGCCCCGG
>VWZU01003030.1:678557-704944 GCA_013397095.1 Sterrhoptilus dennistouni | reverse complement strand
CGGGCCGGGTCCGCCGAAAGCCCCGGGGCAAGGAAAACCTCCCTCGGGCTGCTTTGGGCTTCCCTTTCCCTCCCTCGGGCTGCTTTGGGCTTGCCCTTCCCTCCCTCGGGCTGCTTTGGGCTTGCCCTTCCTTCCCTCGGGCTGCGGGCCGGCCGCGGTGTGTTTACAGGGCAGAGGAAAGCTCAGCTGGGCTGTGTCGTGTTTCCAGAAAGGGATGTGAAACTGGCAGATTGAGAGAAGGTTCTTAAATTAGGCGTGTTATTATCTTAAGACGCGGTTTACAGGAAGTGCCGTTTTTACGGTTCTTCTTTATAGAACCAATATACTCTAAATTTGACATCTGCTTTCTTTATTTTTTTTTATGCTGGAGGAAGTCAGCTGGTTGTTGGGGTTAGAAAGAGCCCAGGACATGTACCCAGTGGATCTGTCCTCAGGTTCTCAGTGGCACAGATCCCCTTCGGCTGGGCTCACCCTCTGAGCACAGGAGTGCGAGTAAACAGTGGGGGGAAAATGTTTAAAACATCTGCAGTTTATAATGGATCCTTTAGACTAGGATCAATCCCTTCTTCACCAGCCCCTCCAGAATAGGGCCGTACAACTACCCTTACCCCCAGTAGGACTAAAAAGCATTTAATTCAATCACTGCCTGGAGAAAGATGATGGAATTGTAAAGCTTTTGGTGGCACACAAACACGGGGATGCCGTTAAATTTTGGCCTGTGTTTAGCAGAGTAGGTGTCAAAGTCCTCTGTTGTGGTTTTTTCCTTATAAATTAACCTCGCTGAGCAAAATATTAAGGTGAGAAAGCTGCAGAAAACAGAAGAAATGAAGCCTCTGTTTTTTAGGAACAGAGAGGGATTAGCAGTCCCACACCCTTGGTTTATTTAGCAGTGTTTGTTTTCTTGTTAGTGTCACACCTTTCCCTGTCACGTCTGGCTGGGGCTGGGGAGCTGAGAAAACTCAGGATTTCTCTTTGGGCTGTCAGTGCCTCTTCCACACTTTGTGGCAAGTGAGGAGTGGGATTCTCCTCTAAGGTTGAAACCTGCCTCCATTTAAATGCCGGGCACATAGAAAGTGACAAACGTGTCTGTTCCTGGTGCCAGGAGTACTCCAGCAAATCAGCCAAACTTCCTAGGTGTGCTTTTTCACTACTTACACCTGAATATTCCTGGATTAGGAGCCTGTCTGTAACAAAACCTGTGTGTTATTTCTAAGTATTTTACCAAAAACAAGTAAGGAAGTGCAAGGTCTTGAAGCTTTTTCTTTGGGTTGTTCTGTACTTCCCACTTGGAAAAAAAAAATGAGGAATGCACGTATTGAAGAAGAGTGTTTTAAGTATTGTTTTAGGGAAATTAGTCCAACACTCTTGCTGATTTACCTTATAGATACTTTTGTCAGCTGCTGAGTCAGGGACACAGGCTGAATATGAAAGTGTTTGCTTGAAGGGATGTTTTTTTGTTTGGTCTGTTAAAGTGTGGAGTGTGCGTGAAGTTTAAATCGGACTGTTCCCGTTGGATTGAGATTTCACAGCAGCCCATCTAGCCTGGGTTAGATTTGCCAAACGTGCTCCTGGAAACAGGAAATGAAGAAGTATTTTTTGAGCTCCCTTACCCACACTATTTGCACTTCTTGCCTTACAAAAGCAGGCCAGGTAGTTTGTCTCCTGCTTTGATTTCTTTCGGGTTTTATGCTCCTCAAGACAGTATTGTTTCCTATTTAGCAAATGGTGCAGGAATGAAAAAAATCCCGTTTTTATAATGTTTTAGAGGCTCATCTTAGAAGTTCCTTCAGAACAAAGTGTCTACAAGGAAAAAAAAAAGGGAAAGAAACAAGGAGCTCTTGAATGCTACTTGTTCCACCTTCTCAGTGGCCTGAACTTCATTTTCAGTCTGGCTAAGGGTAGTATGGCAGCCCAACACTTATTTTGAGATTGAAACAAACAATTTAAGTTTAAATGTGCCGCTTTCTGTATCAAGCTTCAAATGTTCCTGTCACAGTTACATAATATTTCTGAAACATTTAGAACCCAAGGATTTTAGGTCTCACTTTCCTTTGATGTCTAGGAGGTTTTTTGGATAAGGGAAAAGATGCCTGTTGGAATACTGAAGGTTAAGGTGCTGCAAATAACTTCTTTTTTTAATTATTTATGAAACTTGAGGCTTTCTTTGCACCTTGAAGCTGTATTCTTTCAAGTGTCTCACGTGGTGTTCTGTGCACTGCTGCTGAAGCTGCCTAAACTTCATATAGAAAGAAATCAGCTTTATGAAATGTCTGCAGGCTGTCTTCATTTCAAGAAATGTTCTGGTACATGCTGTTTGAAATTGTGTCTTTTCTCTAAAAGACATCCTTTCTGGCTGGCTAAATCCTGGAGTACAGGCTGTAGTGCCCAAAAGTTGGTCTTGTTAATCACTCAAAAGTGTTTAAAAGTGGCATTAATCACTTAATGCATGGTGATTAAAGTCCTATTGATAAAATAATTACTTGTTCTTTGAGTGATAGAAAAAATCTGGCAAACATAACAGAAACGTTTTATAACTGTTATGTCACTGCAAGAAAAGATATTTATAAAATGCTGGAACTAAGATTTTACATAATGATAGGCAAGGACATTTCTAAGTCCAAGTCCATAAATCATGGTTAGTAATAACAACAGTCTTTTTCTTTTGATGAATTACCTCCTGTGAGCTGATTAATTGTCTTTAATGTCTACTTTATGCTGTCATTTCAGAGTGTCTTACATAAAGTATTTTTTCCTCTGTGCCATAGTTTTTTTTCTTCCTCAGCATAACTCTCAGAAAGTAGCAGGAGAGAAGAACAGTTGAAAGCACATTCCTCTTACAACAAACACTTCTTTATGTACCACTGCACTTCTTCATTTACAAGCTTTTTCAGCCCATATGTTATCAAGATTATTGGCTTTGGTTCAGGCCTCCTGGCTGTGAACTGTATTCCTTTCAGAATGGCCCAAAATGTATTTTTGTGTCATGATCTGGCCAAATTGCCAGTAACACAAAGTTGGGACTTGTTAACTGGCCTGTCTCCTGACTGGGGTTTAATAATTTTGCTACACGGATAAAAGCAGAGCTACTGGAAGCAATATTCTTTGATATCCAGAAGAAAATGTAGCTCTCTGTCTACTCCTTTGACACTCATAACCTGGAGCAAATGGGAATACTGCATTCCCAGGAAAGAGGGATTCCTCATTCTCTGAGAATTCTGTAGGGAAACATTTGAATCGAGCAGTTTATCATGACTCTTCTGTCTATGAATATCACTTTAAATTGAAATACCCTGCCACAGAGATGTTGCTTTTGGCAAAAACTGCGTGGATTAAGTTGCAAGGCTGTTTCAATAAATGTTTTTAGGAGCGAGTGTTGTGATTTGCCAGCCTGCAGGAATGTATATTATTGTTTGCCATTTGAGATGACAGGATTCAGACACAGTTGGTTAAGATTCATTTGGCACAGTCTTTAGGTCCAGTGTGTCACTGCTGGGAAGTTTTTTGGAATGTTGCTGCAGAAGTGACATCTCTGTTTTCTATGTGAAGGAAGGTATCAGCTGGAGAATGTACTTAGTCATTATTTATGCTGCTCCACAAGCAGAAGGACACCTGAACTCCTGCGATACTTCAGAAGAATCAGGAAAGTACTTAATAAATTATGTAGGAAGTGAGGGAGGGAGAAATTATTTAATGTGTCTTGGGGCCATCTGTTAAGCATTAACCTCTGATAAACAATATGTTTATCAATGCAAGAAGCAGCCACATTGGCCCGTTTGGTAATGAACATTTCTTGTGCTCTTTGGCCAACCTGTCACTCACCATCTTCAACATTTTGTCTGTTCCTGTAGTTCAAAGTCTGCTTTCTGAGCAGACATCCCAGAGTGATCTTCCAGAGGGCCTCCGTGAATTTTACCACCTTCTGTTTTCCAACTGAAACACTCCTTGTTTCAGATTTTTTCTGCTATCTCTCTGTTCTTTATGTGCCACCATGAAGAGTGTGGCTGTCCAAAAAGCTCAAAGCTAAGAGGAGATAAAAATAATCAGCTTTTGTGAGGAAATGAGCATTCAGTAGTGAAAACAATTAGCAGGAGAAAGGTGGCTCCTTTATTCTGCCATATTCCTTGTGAACAATGGGTATTTATTCCCTGTTCTTTACCCTGGTCTCTTTTGTTCCTAGCACTGGTTCCCCTGAAGGCCTGCCCCCAATCTCTCATTTCATAAGTGTTTTTAATTAGTGGTTTCAAATGAATTCAGCACAATTCTTCAGCAATCTCAACTTCTCTCTGTCTTTCTCACACCAAAGGAACTGCCAAAGTAACTACAAAATCAGGAAGTGCTTTAAGAGGTTACTGAGTGACAGACATGGCTGAAGCACTTAAATCAAGGAAATTAATAATTAAGAACTTTGTGTCATTTACAACAGATGTCATACACTTACAATACAGAAGAATACACAAGCGTATCTTTTTTAATAAACTGTGGCTAGTACAGTTCTTTTAGTATTTGAATTTTAACTTAAACTGAGGGACTTTGGAATGAGAAATACTAAGACTACATTTTTTTTCCCAGTGAGTTTTCAATTGTCATTTTTTGTCAAGAGTTACAGTAAATATAGTTTAACAGAAATACTATGTAAAACTTGTACTGTGCACAAGCTGGTTGAAGTTATAGTTGTGATTGGTATTTTTGTATAGTTGTCATGGTTCTTTTTCAGTAGAATTCTGTGAAATTTATCTCTGTAGATGTCCTGGAGAAAATAGTGTTTACTTAGCATCAGAATGGTATTTTTAAATAATTTTTTAGTAATTATAAATTAATTTATAATTTAGTAATTATAAATTAAAAGTAGTTTATAATTATATTTTTAACCATGTATCAGACTGATTAATATTGCATGGAAATATTTTTCTTGGCATTTCCTAAAGATGCTGTTGAACAAACTGGCTGTATTTTTCCTTTAGAAATACAAATTGCTTTACATTAAGTGATCTGGTTTCTAATACTTGCTGTGTCTGTAGTGTGTATTCTTAATGATATGGCATTATTCAAATTACAAACGATGTGACAAAGGAAAGTTTTCAAACTTCCGAACTTGGTGGGGGGAGGGGAGTTATTCTTGGCTCAGTCACTTTTATTTACACCACATGAAAAGTGTAAGTGAAAACAATTTTATTTTTTAATTCCAATGTTTCCAATTTGTCTGTATGCGCAGAATCCCTCAGGCCCTTCCCAAGAGTTGAGTAATCATCGTTAGCCTTTTCTAGCACTTGACCTAATCAGGTACTGAGATTTAACAAACACAAAGGTCTGGTGGGAGACTTGGGTACAGAGATCATCCATAAACCTGCCCCAAATTTCCTTGTCTCTGGTGATTGCTGTTGACTGCTCTGAATCATTATCTGTGTCATTAATAATCATTGCTCTGTGGTTTTCTGAGTCCATTATAGTCCCTTCCCCTTCTCTGAGAATACTCTTACCAGAACTGAGAGGTCCTTTCTCCTTGGATTGATTCCCTTTAAGCTGTACATACATCAGCTGGGATCTGAATGCTTGCTTAGCACAGGAAATGAGATCTTATCAGCACAGCCTTTTCCAAAGTGAAATTTGTTCACTGTTCAAAAATGCAGCAGAGCCAGAAGATACAAAGAAAACACTACTGTGCAAAAGAAGTAAAAGGAAAAATGATTCCATATTATTTGGTATAAAATAGCACTGGCACATTGTGTTGAGTTGTCGACAACACTTAAAATAAGGAGGTTGAGAGAAGCCATAAATAAAAGGTCCATGCTAAGGGAGGATTAAAAACCCCAGTAGTGTTTGCTTATGTCCTGTTTCAGTGGAGATGCAGAATATAAGGAATGGCACAAAAAGACAAGCAGTGGTCTCTCATTTATCATTTGAGGATAGAGAAGTGAAAGTGCACCAGAATATAGATTTATAAAAGGAGATTCTTTCATTTCAGAGTGACTGTATATTGGAGCCAAGAGCTTTGGAAGATTCAGAAAGGATTAGAGATTTATATGGAGGATGAGAACATCCACAGTTACTTTAGATTAAAAGATCCTAGAATATAAGCCATCATGTTCCAGGACATTAGACAACCTATAAAACAGCAGGATTTACAAAGAAATTCCCTACGAGCAGGATGTTGTGTTTGTCCACTCTGAATTATTCTTCCTCTGGACCATCTAGTTCTGGGAAGTCAAACTCTGATACTAAACTCATAACTCTTATGCTGTTGGATTTAGGCAAAAGTACATAAACCAAGCATTTCTTCCTCCTGTCCAGATGTAATGTCTGTTTTACCACCCAGAAAAGGACAGGTGATGAGACTGACCAGATCCTTGACTGACTTTATTGAAACCTAGGATTGCTGGCATTTTGTTTACACGCTCTTTTATCTGTATTCTTTTAATTGTCTCACATTTCCTTCTAACACGGCACCAGTGCTCTCAGATTGTGTGACCACATCCTGCTCCCTTTGTTCCAGCCCGTGACAGAACTGGCAGAACCACAGGTGATGTGGTAGCCAAAACTCACCTGTGCTTTCAGTGACACACCAGGTGACCTTGACTGCAGGCTGGCACCTTGTTCTGCTGCCTCTGCTGCAGAGGGTGACAAAGGGGTAGGCCTGGGCACACCAGAGAATTCCAAAATCTGCCACAAAAGGAGCTGATGCAGGTACAAACTTTGAGCAGCCAAGCACAGATTACATATATATATATATATATATATATATATGTAATTATTATGTGTCTGCTTATATCAAGGTTCTCAAGCATATATTCTCATCCTTAGATCATGAACAAAAAGCTAGATAAACACAGGGCTAGAATGTGTTGCATTGTATACAGGTGTGATTCTTCATGTTAGAGCCAGGATTAACACACAGGAGTCACAGTTTTGTGTTTGGGCTCAGTGTTTATTAATTCTTACCTATAGCACAACCTCAGGAGTTTGTGAGCTCTAACTAGCAAGTTAGAGAACTGAGGTAAAATTGATGGATCTAATTCTTTCCAAGGTTATTTAAACATAAACTATCAAATAACGAGATGACACCTATATTATTTATCCTTTTGACCCAATAATTGGCCACCCAAGGTCCACAATGCAGACGCTTTCACCCAATTAGAAAAAACCACCCGAAACCAAGAAAGTGAAGAAGAAGGAGTCAGACAACGCCCTAAATCCTCCATATTGCCCCATATACATTACTATATACTAAAACCTTAATTTTCAGCCTCCAGAATTCCAACATACAGGAGATTTGGGTCAAGGCCCTTGGACCAAGCCCTCTCTCTCGGTTGAGGAGAGCAGCTGCTGTGTGTCACTGTGTGTCACTGTGCTGTGTCTGACGCTGTGCTGTGTCCCCTCAGCTGCAGATCTGGGACACAGCAGGCCAGGAGAGGTTCAGGACCATCACGCAGAGTTACTACCGCAGCGCCAACGGGGCCATCCTGGCCTATGACATCAGCAAGAGGGGCTCCTTCCAGTCCATCCCTCGCTGGATCGAGGATGTCAGGAAGTACGCCGGCTCCAACATCGTGCAGTTACTCATTGGTGAGTTGGGAATCTCAGGGCTTCTCCAGTGTGGGCACAGGTTTTGTTTATGCTCCAAGTTAAGGTGTGTGCCATAAACCCGATTGGAAATTCTACCAAAAGAGCTGATTTGTTTTGCTTTGTTTTGACTTCTGTTAAGGAATTGACAGCTTTGATTCCTTTGCATGTCATTTAATGGAGAACTGGAGTGCCCAGGATTTCCCAGTTCTGAGGCACAGCTGCTGTGGAGTTACTTCATTGCCTTGCATTTCATCTCACTTAATTTCATTTCATTGCATTTCACGTCACTTTGTTGCATTTTAATTGCATTTTGTTGCATTTCATTTCATCTCATTGCATTGCATTGCATTTCCCCCTAAAGATCTTCAGGTTTCCAGGGCCCAGGGAAGCTCCATCATAGCAAGCTGGTGTGTTTTGGTGAGTTGGAACACACACACACATAATTCAGCAGACAGGGAATTTGGAAGGACTTTGGAGCAATCAGAGTTTGCCAGTTCTTTGCTAGAAGTTCTGTTTTCCATCTGAAATGTTTTGGACTCAGATGTGGCTCTTGGGGCCTGTAGAGCTGCTGATACAACAGTAGTACCATTCTAGATTTCCCCAGGAATCAGCAGACAGCTGCTGTTTTCACAGGATGGTTTTAACTTCAATTTCTAGCCAGTTCTCCTCTGTTAGGGTCTGCAGCCACCACTGCTCAGTTACTTTTCCTGTTCTTTATGGGTAACACAGAAATGCATGTTGGAAAGGGCTGGGGAGGTTACCCAGTCCAACCAAGGCCAGAGTCAGCTTGGTCAGGGCCTTTTCAGCCACATTTTGAAAATCTACAGGATGGAAATTGTTCAGCTTCCTTGGGCAACCCAAGAACCTCCTGCCAAACACTTCCTGTGACACAAACAAGCTGTGATCAATGGCTCTGTTGTTTCTTCTCCTTCCAGGAAACAAGTCTGACCTAAGTGACCTTAGAGAGGTTCAGCTGGAGGAAGCCCAGAGCCTGGCTGAACACTATGACAACATCATCTGTGCCATAGAGACCTCTGCAAAGGACTCCAGCAACGTGGAGGAGGCTTTTGTGAAGGTGGCCACAGAGCTGATGATGAGGCATGGAGGGCCCATGTTCAGTGAGAAGAACACTGACAGCATCAAGCTCGACAGCAAGGACGTTGTGGAAGGCTGGGGGTGTGGTTGCTGATAAGAGCTAGCTGATATCCCTAACTTTACTGGAATTTAGATGGTGCTTCACCCTAATGCTGAGTAGCATGGTAGCCATATTCTCCTCCTCTTCCTCCTGTGAAACCAGCAATTTTGTAGAAGTTAGACACACAATCCTGTTTGCTTCTGTGTCTTATTTTTAAAAAGGGACTTTGGAGAGGTAGTCCTAAAAGTCAAACCCTCTGAAAAACTTACTCAGCATTTGTCCCCACCATTTTATTCTCTGTGACCTTCATACGAGTTAAAAAAAAATGGAGGAAATGAGTCTGAACTTGGTATTTTAGAGTGGGAAGACGTTTGGTTGGAGAAGAGGCTGATGCAAACCCAAAGGTGTGAGCATTTAGCATAGGACTGGTGGCAAAGGAGGTCACTTTTGGAGTAGGCAATCTTGACAGTGTCTCTTCAAATCCTCAGCGCTCCACTAGTGACCAGGAAGTGTCAGTGTCTTTGGTAATGGTATTTCAAGGGTCATAATAGCCAAGATTTGATTCCAGGACCAAATGGCAGTTACCTGTCCTAGGGCACACGAGTTGCTGTTGAAACAAGCCCAGGTGGGGAAACTGCTCTCAGGTTTTGTTCTCATTTGGAGTTAGTGTTTTAACAGAAAGCAAAACCAGCCTGAGCTCTATCACAGGCAGGATTGGACCAGGGTGGTGATTTAAAACAGCCTTGAGGAGAGGGAAGATGCATTTCATTTGCCTGTTGTTTGCACAGTGATAGCTCCTTTTTCCAAGTGGGAGCATCACTGAGATTTTGCCCTCAGGTCTCATCATTTCATTCCCCAACTCAAGACCTGCACCACTGGGAACAGGAACTGGAGGAACCTTGAACTGACTGTAGCCAAGATTTCTTGCCATGTGCCTAATGGTCAAATACAGGGTTCATTCTGGTCAAACATTTGATGTTATGGTACCAGAGTGCATAAGTGGCATGAGTGGATTTGAATTTTTATTAGTTTTGTTTTTTAAACCATCTCTTTAAATACTAAGTGGGCATATAATGGGGAAGAAGACCTCAGAATAGCTGAGAACTGCATGATTGCAACTTCTTGGTTGTGAGAAACCAGTGTAATTTTGAGTGATTCCCTCCCAAATTCCCTTTGTACCCACATGTTCCCCTCTCCCTAGCACAAGTTACCAGTCACTTTTCATTTCTTCAAAACGCTCAGCAGGAAAAAAATCTTCCATAGTGGATCAGAAGTCTTACATAAAGTGAAATAGATTTCATAATCCAGTTCTTTCAGATGCAGCTCTGTAGAGTATCTTGCAGATGTAGCTGAGGTACTGATGGATTCCTCTGCATTTACACTCTCAGGCACCTTACAAAAATGGATTTGCAAAGAGAGCAGGAGCAGCAATATTTTATAAAGCATATGTGTTCAGGGATGGCAATCCTGATAATTTGAAGGAGTTACTTTTCAAAAAGCACTCACTTGAAGTCATTTGTCTCTTTGAAAAATCCAGATCAAAAAGGACTTGAATTGTTTTGCTACTAGGGCTGCACCAGTTTAGTCATCCAACATATCCAGTGTCAGGAAAATTAGGACGATTTAGGAAAGGGCTAATGGATACCAATTTTAATACTCTTCATCTTCCTGTAGCAAATATGAAAGCAGTCTCTCCTCTTTCTGGTTTTTTAAACTGTGAGGTAGATAATGGAGGAGTAATGTGTGCTTTGTAGCCTGTTTGCTTCTATCTAAGGGGTTAGTTTTCAAATTTTATAGTTGTGGGAATGAAAAGGCCTTAAATTTTTTCAACTAGTACAGTTTTCACAATTCTGCTATTTTCTACAGAAGGGCAGGCTGAGCTGCAAGGCTTTGTAGTGTTTTTGGATAGTTTTCCAGGATATTCCTGCTTCCAAAGACAGGAGGCAATAAATGTCCAGCTAGACATTTGGGGATTTGAAATTGGGAATGGGGATGAAAATGGGAATTTTCTATACCTTAGAGTTGTTGGGTATTCCCTATATTCTGCTCTCAGGAGAAACTATGAAGACAGTCCAAGCTAAAGCTCAGTGCTGGTGATTGCTTTTCCTCCTGGTGAGATCCCTAAGGTACAGAATATTTGCAAACATTTCACTTTCTGTCTGTTCCAGTTTGTATCTGTAGGTCATGATCCTGCAGTTCTGCTTGAACAGGGACCCCCAGATGAGCTCAGCCCCCCATGACCTGCAGGATTAGTGCCAAATTATTTTAATGCTGAGAAAAATCCACCTGCATTTAAGAACAGTATTGCTACTTTTCAGACTGAAATCCACAGTTTACATAGTAACTCTTCTTAAAACTGGAACAAGAAGCAAAATGAACATAAATCCTGCTTCCAGTGCAGCCAGTGAATGATTGTGTTTTTACAGTAGATGAAGGACTGAGGAATTATTGATCCATTTTCTTTGTTTTGAGGTTTTTTTTTAGTCAATAAGTAGAACTAGACCAGGCACTACACTTCTCATTACAATTTGCCTGGATGTATCTCTTAGACTAGGCTTGAAGGGTGAGGCTCTGTCTGCAGGTCAGCCTGGTTCACTCAGAAAATGTTCAATACAGCAGCAGTGATTGGTTTGCTGTACTTTAAATGAAAGCACCAATTCCAATTAGTTTTCAGTTTCCTGCAGAAAACTAAAACCGTGGCTTTAAATCAGTTTTGTCTTTTACCTCTTGGCTCTTCCATGTTGTAACAAGTGGAGTACAAGTTTGCATGCCCTCCTAACTGAACAAAAGAAATAGAAGAAGACCTGGTTCATTTTTTATTCAGAAGAAACCTGAAGACTGGTTGATTTTTTAGGTTAGCAGCTGGTGGTGCTTGGGCTGTCAGTAGGTAAAGCTTATTTTGATTATCAAACCCTTCCTTTGTTCACTGCCCACTAGGCTGAGAGCTTCTTGACCAGAAACAAACAGTAAATTTAGAGCTTTTCAGTGCCCTGCTGAAGACTCTCAAACCTGGGAGCTGTGGGATTCAGGCATTAGGAAGATTGTTGGTTTGACTCCATTAATCCTGTTGCAGCCAAAAGGATGCCTGGGTGAAGAGAGTGAGGAGCAATAAACCTGTGATTTATGGTGAAAAACCTGAGTTTCAGCTCCCAGGGTATAAATGGGCACTGATGTACATCAGGTGAATAATTCAGTAGTGCTTGTTCTGAGTTCACAGCATAAACATTTGCCAAGAAATCTGTTTACTGCCAGTTGAACATTAACAAGGCTATGGTGCAGTAATTGCTTTTAAGCAGGCTGCTCGTGTATTTGCATTCGTATTTATCATTTCTTTTTGGCAGTACCAAAGTGTGCAGAAATATTACAAAAGCACAGGAGGGGACATTGATCTCTGCCTTGTAGCACTTGGGAGTGGAATGCAGAGGCAAATACTGAAATGAAACCATCAGCACAATGTGGTTCCCAGGAGCCTTTGTTACCCTTTGTATTGATTTTAAGCTAATTTTATCTCCAGCTTCTCATCCAGTTCCATCATCACAGATGGAACTTGGACAAATATTTATAATTATGTAAATATAAAACCAAATAAATGTTGGCCAGAAACCTGCTAATGTTTGCTTCACAAAACAAAATTTGAGAAAAATGGGAATACTTACGAATAGAGGAAAAGCCCTGATGATCTTCTTACTCTCACTGTACTGAAAAGCAGGTTTTTCAGGGGGAAAAATGTAAATGAAGCCCAGCTAAAAGCGCCCATAGCTTTCCTATCAGCTAATACTGACAGATTTCTAAGAACTTCACCAAAAGTTGGAGCTCTTGATCATTTTGGGTACCTAGATTATCATGTGTAAAAACAAGGGTTTGGAACGTTGTCCTTTGGACATGGCATGCAAACTTGTCTTGAAAGCTTGAAGACATTTTTTAAAAGTGAGCCAAGAGCTGAATATCCACAGACAGGAAAGCTGCAGACAGAGGCCTCCCAAAGTCTTCAAAAGCATCTCAGTACCATTGCAAATCAAGCACAAAACTTGTGTGAGAGTGGTTTTGCACTAAAGGGAAATAGTTATCAGAGGAAAAAAAAATCATTAATGTGAAAGGCAGAGCATCCTGATTATTCTGCATTTTTCATGTTCATTTCCTATTTTAATGCTGTGCATAAGTAAGATTTTTTTCCCTTTATAAATGATACGAAAATAGATGAAGTGTGAAAAGTAGTTTGATACTTGACAAAATAAATGCTTTCTTAAGAGAGTGGTAATATTGATGAGGAGAATAACTTTGCTAATAGGGTTTGGTGGTGCAGTTTCAGGGATTCCCCACAGAGCTGTGTTGGAATGGTGTGAGACACCAAAACCATTCCCAAAACGGGAGGGGACACCAGACCCTGTCCTGCCTGCCAGACAGAAAATAGATACATGTACTGAGCAGGTGGTGAATTTAGTTTTTTGTAACTGTTTTTAAAGATTTCTGGTTTAGATTTCTGATAAGCAGATGTGCTCTGTGCTGTCAGCCAGCTTTTCCCTCTTCTGTGCCTCGCTCGCTGAGATCTGACAGGTGAAAACCCCACAGCTCCAGAGCAGGGAGCATCCCAGCCAGTCTGGCTCACACACACCTCCTGGGGGGAAGGTAAAAATCTCTTAATTCATATTGAATTCATTCACTGCATTCCAAAATTATTTGAAGGGTTTGGGTGAAAACAGTGTTAAAATGGTTCTGCATTTTTCTAGGACAAATCTGTTGCTTTCCAAGGTTTCTTCGAGAGATGCAGGCTGTACATTTCTAATCATCAGTAACTGTTTTGCTTTTAAATTTTCTTATCACAATACTGAATTAAATGATTTGGAATACGAGGAGACAAGGGAGCAAGCTTGCATACTACGGTAATTTTTTATACTTTACCTTCATCTATTTATGAATTTATTATGAAAAGTATTTTTAAACATGGAACCTGCTTTTGTTGTGAGTTTTAGCAAAGTAGTGGATACATTGTACTGTGTATCATTAAAAAAGTTTAATTAAAAGTCAAAATTTGGCAATTAATACCTTTGGTTGTTATTTTATGCATGTACCTTGTCGTGGTAGATGATCAGAAACAAAATCAATTTGAAGAAATTATGTATCGTATCCTACAGAGGTGTATGGTTTACTTCTACACAAGATACGACCTAATGTACCCTTAATTAAACAAATGGTGCTGAACTAACTTCCTCTTACCCTCCCAACTGTCCATGACTCCCAGAAAGGCATGCACTTCCAATTGTTCCCAGTTGGCAAACTCTCCAGCAGGGCTGTCTGGAAGATGAAGAATGAAACCCCAAATGCTCATTGTTGGAGAAGTGCAAATAACTTTCTCAGTGTTTGCCAATTAAGTGTGAACAATGTAGTCACAACTGTACCTCCCCAGGGGAACGTTTAGATCCTGGATTTTATTGAAATGCTGTAAATTAAACAAAGCAACACCCCTTTGTTTTTGCTTGGCTCTTTAATTGGAACGTCAGCAGATGGGTATTTGCGATCCACAGGAGCCAAATATTGAATTACTGGGTTTGCACTGTCTGCTGCTCCAGTATCAGCCTCAGGTGTCAGAAGAGGGGTTGTCAATGCCGTGGCCAGGCTCTAGGGCTGCTTCCTCAGAGTGCTGAATTTGTCAGTTCATTCTCTTTAAGGACACATTTTTACTGCTGGGACTTGTGGCTGTAGCTGCCCTGGAGTGCTGGAGAGAACGGGTGAGAGAGGGAAATAGTGAAGGTGTCATCATTAACATCTGCCTGCTCTTGGGGGGGACTGACCTGCATTTCCTCATGTGTTCTACACATTTACACTGCAGTTTCTACACCTGTGTGGGGAAAAATCCCCAACTTTTCCCTTTTAATGGCATTTTATAGGTGCATGTGATGAACACAGAAATGGTTTCCTATTTCTGGGAACTCCCCCTGGAATTCTCTAAGAATGTGAAATAGTTTGGATACAAGAGATCTACATACACACACTACAACCATTTTTGTTTTGCTCTGCTGAAGTGACCTTTCATTATGTAGCTTGTACCTGGGGGGGGGAAAAAAAAAACCACAAAAAACCCCCTGTATTTTTCCCTGTATTTTTTATAGTTTAAGTTCATTGATTTTTTTTTTTCTCCACATCTATGGGCAGGAAGTTACCTATTAAACCATATACAATTCCATAAAACAAGCCACCAATCCCAAATCCTATTGAACATCTGATTCTAAGATTCTTACCTTTACAACAGGTGCTGCTTCTGCTTCAGGAAAAAGGTAAATAAATAAACCAATAAATAAATAAATCCCCTGGTGGGTGTTAAAGTGTAAGGTACGTTTAACATGAGCCCAGATTCCAGGACTGGATTCTGAGCTTGGCACACGAGACCAACACAATGCAAGGAGGAGAACTTTTAATTCAGACCAGCTGAGTCCCAGGTGGTCTGAATTAGACAAATTAAACTAATTTTTACACAAAATAAACCCACCTATTTGGTTTATTTGCTATTTGGAATAGGCACTCATCTGTTTTATTCACAGAAGTGACCACAGAAGCACTTTCCTGAAACTTCTAGGAGTGCAGCCTGTTTCTGTCAAGGTTGAAAAAAGGATCTGTTTCATCACCCAAGAATTCATCCTGGTCTAGACAAAAGATTTTAATCCAGACTGTGTGAGATATGCTGTGATATCTGTTAGTACCTATTTCTGTTCAAATTACAGAGCATACAAGGACACCACTGAATTTCGGAGAAACTCCCGTAATCCCAGCTTCTCCCCTTTACACTGATGGAAAGAGATTTCCCCCTCTTTTGGCAACTGCCTTCTGTGTGTAGTGTCATCCAGGTCACTAATTCTGATTTCCTTTACTTCCTTCATCTCTTTTTTTCAGCATTTTGGCTTTTTGAGGTTCTGCCAAGCCCAAACTGCCACTCACCAAGCTGGAGCTCAGTCCATGGAGCTGGAAAATCTGGAATACCTTGAGACTTGCAGGACTGCCCTGTGGGCCAGGGTTAGAGGTTGTACTGGTGATGTGACAGAGAAAAAGGGTCTTCCTTTTCTAGAAACGCATTTTATGTTAATGTTTCCTTTTCTACAAACACGTTTTATGCTAATGCTTTCAGGAGGGATGAGATTTAAGAAGTCTATATACAGTTCATTTGTGAGCTTTTTGAAGTGTTTGTCCACATTGTAGAGAAAAAAAGGGAGAAACAAATGGAACATTTTCTGTTCTTCAGCAACTTCGAACATTTTTATTCCTTGCTTCACCAATTCTGGTGAAGTTAGAGAGGTCTGGAACATGCTTGAGTACTGAAACAACGTGACTTCAAACCATCCTGACCTTACAAAATTACCACCTTTACTTATATTTGGCATTCTTTGCAAATACTTGGCATATTACAAGAAAGTACTAAAGAAACAGGTAGGTATCTGTTTACTGTACCAATAAAAAGGCAAGAATGTGCTGCTGTAAATACTTTTCCATGGAAGAAGCAGGAAACAAACTGCTTAGAGCAGTGTCCTTACACTGGATCCAGTGAGACACTGAAAGCTACTTAGGAAACGTTAGAAGAGATGAATCAACAATCCTGACAGTGGAGAGGGGATTACAGTGCTTTGCAAATAGAGGAAACACAACAACAAAATCTGACTTCACAGCAGCTGGGAGCTCTCAGAGTAAGTTCATTGAAAAGAGCAGTGAAGGATAAAGAGCAGTGAAGGATTTGGCCACAAAGTCGTTCTGCCAGCCCTGCAAAGAACCTGGGAGAAATGAACACCCAGGTTTTTGTTTATACAATTTCTAATTTGAGTGAAAAAAAAGAACTAAAAAAACCCCAGCCCTAAAAACATGATTAGTCCCTTAGTCCCTGATGTGAATTGATCTTTGTGTGTAAGTTGACTTTGGTTTTAAAACAATTAATTGGGTTATGTTTTCCAAGCTTATATCACAAGTACAACACATACTGTGTTATAATAAAAACCACAGAAATATTTTCAAAGACATCTTTGGGATGAAAACTTTGGAAGTATTTTACAAAAATAAAAAAAAATAAATTACTTTTTTCTTTTTAAACGAACAGCTATAAAATCCATGAACCAAACAACACATAACATTGACATGAGATGAAATATATTGCACTAAAGGCCAGTTAATTACACAGTGGTATGAGGCTTCAAGTAAATTAGGAGGCACTTTTTGGCCGAGCAGTAGTCCCTGATCCAGTGGTAAAGTCCCAACTCACAGAAACACCTCAAACAAAAATGTTAAAGCTTTCTTTAAAGGATTNGAAAAAAAAAAAAAAAAAAAAAAGAAAAAAAAAGAGAACAGATAGAAAGGCAAAGAGCAAAAAGGCCACAGAGGGCACCCAGGTCTGCTCCTTCCCTTCCAGGACTATGGAATTCCAACACAATTAAGGCTTCACAGAGCAGAGAGGAGCAATCAAACTCCAGGGCCATGGCAAAACAGGCACAAGGAGAGGTTAGATGAGAGCAAATCCAAAGTGGAACAGACTGCACTCCACTCTGAGTGAAGGGAGCATTCAGTATTGCAGAGTGCCAGGCACTAATAGATGTTGTGCTCTGTACCAGCCCACCTGGAATGGACTGAGGGACCCCAGCACCACAATCTGAGATCCTCAAGATCCCCAACACCTAAAAGCTAAATCTTCAGCAAACCAAAGGAGGTACTGTCCTGGAGGGGCTTAAGTACCAGTACATGAGTACTATGAAATATTGCTATTAAAGAACCTAATATAACAAAGAGGAAGACAATAAAGGGCATCTCATGCCATAAATTACATATTTAGAAGCAGTATGAAAAGCATTGTTGATATTTAATACGCCTAAACACGCACTTGTACTACTAATAAGCATAGCTAATAGAAGACTGTGTTCATTTAGAGGTTAAAAAATGCAGAAGGTAGCAGTTTGTGGCACTCTGGTAAAGCACAGTGTGTTCTGGGGAAGGAAAGCACAGCACCAAGCACTCCTTCAGAGATCCATCACCTCAACGAGGTGCAAAGTTCTCCAGCTGGAAGACCAGGTCCACAGCAGCATCCACATCTGGCACGACGTGGTCTGGCTCCACCAGGCCGGGGTCAAAGCCGAAGTCCCTGTGGCCGTGGAACACGCTGTGGGTGACGCTGTGGGTGACGCTGTCCCCGCCGTCCGCGGCCGCCTCGCCGTGCGGGCTGTACACGCCCGTGCACACCAGCACCGACCTGCACCGGGCTGCAGCTGCTCCTGCCAGCTCGTTCTCCCAGCTCAGGCTGATCTCCTGCTGCTGGGGGAGCGTGGCAGGGCCTCCTCCCCTGGAGAGCTTGGCCTGGAGACGGGATTTGGGGCCCGTCCTGGAGGTCTCCTGCAGGTAGCGGTTGTACAGGTTAGCGCCGTACACGTCCGTCATCAGATTGTCCCTACAGGGGAGAGAGGCAGTCAGCACTGCAGCTTCAGCTGCCAAAGGACATCCCACAGCTTCATTCTGACAGCTTCCATTGAACAGTCTGCTGTCTGCTTTACACAACTTTATGTGGAATCGGGCAGACGGGGAGAAATCCAACCCTGCACCGTTTCCATGAGGCATGGTGGGATCAAAATGAATCGCTCTCCATGCTGCAGACTGGAGAGAGAAAATGAAGGTATGAACAGCCCATGAATGAGCTTATTCTATTTCCAAACATCTTGGAGATTCTGGAACAGTCTTTCATACAATAGAGCTTTATCTTCTCTGAGAAGGATTCTGTGATGTGGCAGCACATGACCAACCTAAATAACCTCAGAGATGAAGTGCAGCCCTACAGTCTCTAACTGTCCTTTGCTCAAAGGCAGTTGGTATTACACCTCTAAACCTAATAGAATAAACACCCAGGCAAACCCTTTTTGTTAGACTGACACAGCCTATTACAGAGAAAAAAAATAAATTAAAAAATCAGAAGAAATCTTATATTCTTATCAGGAGAAATCTTGCATATAAAACACCTTTTGTGCTTCTGTAGAAATTACACACAAAAAGAGCAAAGCAGCATTAAATTTAAAAAAAAATTTAAAACCCAGGATAAATCTTAGTTGCATATAAAACACCTTTTGTGCTTCTGTAGCAAAAAGAACAAAGCAGCATTAATTTTTAAGATTAGAAACGTCATAAAAAAGATGATAAAAAAACATAGCACCAATAAAGTTTGATGGTCTTAACGGCAGGAGAAACAAGATGGTAAGAGCTGTGTGTTTTTCTTGGCTGGCCTTTACACCGTGAGTAATTTCCTGCTGTATTTGTCAGATCCAGCACACCTGACCCCACAGCACAGAGGGTTTGGGATTTCCTGCTGTACCTGTGGGGCTCAGCACACCTTACCCCACAGCATAGAGGGTGTGGATAGGCTGGTCCCAGCTCCTCTGCAGGGCCTGGGCCCGGATCAGGTGTTCTGCATACTGGTATGTCAGCCGGCTGGGCTTGCCCATCAGCGCCTCGTACTTCAGGTCTCTGCCAGTGATCTTCTTGTAAATGTTTTCCAAACAAACCATGAACGTTCCGTGCCCAAACCTACAGGGATATAAACCCAAACCATGAACATTCCATGCCCAAACCTACACAGATATAAACCCAAACCATCAATGTTCCATCCTCAAACCTCCACAGATATAAATCCAAACCATCAATGTTTCATCCTCAAACCTTTACAGATATAAACCCAAAGTATGAACATTTTGAGCCCAAACCTACACAGATATAAATCCAAACCATGAACATTCCATGCCTAAACCTACACAGGTATAAACCCAAACCATCAATGTTCTGTGCCCACAAACCTACACAGTTATAAACCCAAATCAAATTACATTAAGCACAGGTTAAAAACATCAACCAAGGCTTTTTATCTCATGATTATTTTAGGAATAAATTGTGTCCTGCAACTATGAAATTCCCCTTAGCATGCAACACTTCCGCAGCTGGTTCACTGAAAATTAAGTGCTGATTAGCTGAACAACAGACACCACAATAAAGCCACATCACTGGGATGGCACAACAGATTTATCTAATTTTTAAATTGCTCACTGGAGGTATCCTGGCTGCAGCCAGATCTTTGACCAAGACTCAGGCAGCAATCAAGTCATAGTAACAAGTTTCTATTTCAAATTACAGATTGAGGGGAAGGGAGGGGAAACAAACCTATTAAAGAAATACCTTCTATTGAAAGCAAAATCAAACAAAACCACTCTAAGAGGTCCTGACACCTTGTTCTGCATGTTCTACTTGTTTTTTTCTAGTGTCCCTTAAAGAGCTCAGTGCACTGTCCCTCAGCTCAGAGCCACTCACTGCTTTCAACCAGCAGGGTCAGCTCTTTACCCTACCAGGAAAAGAGAAATACCAAAGAGGGTAATGAAATGAAACAACTACCTTGATAATTTTTTCATATTTTGCCTCTGAACCGAGGCTCTGAGGCCCTCAGGGAAAAAACCTCTCTTCCTCCTCTGTTCTGGGAGTGAGGAAACAAAAGGGTTTAGAGGTTAAAAGCAGCTTTTCTCTTGAGAACTGATTTCCTGGCTGCAATAGTGCAGCCAGCAACAAGGCAGCATGAGCTGGAAGTGCATTAGAGATGTTGCATTCAAAGCCAAGCCCTGCTGTGAAACCCCATCAAACATTCTGTATTCAAGTGTTGACTCTGAGTCCTGCTGGAAAACTGAGGAAGCCCCAGATAAATCCCAATTAAATGAACAAAGGCCTTACCTTGGGGACTGTGCCTCAGCCACCCACATCAGGTCCATGTTACAGGCCAGCACAGGGATGTGAGGGTAGTTTTCCTGCTGGTAGGGATTCCCAGGGTAGCCACTGGTCAGCAGCACATCGATGATCAGCTGCAGGCTGGTTTCCCATCTCACTGGCTCCCCAAACAGCACCACAGCTGTGAGAACCACGGGCACAGAACAGCCATGGGATTGTTAACACAGAATCTCTGACACTGGCTCTGAAACTTGGCCTAAAGAGACTGAACAAGTCATTTAATCTACCCAGGAACTGATCAAACACATTAATTTGTGGACTTACTATATCACATTCCCATCCATTCACAGAAAACCTCAGCAGTAACCCCACTGCAAAATCTACAGGTTTAGGAATTATATTTTACGGGGGAAGTCTCTCCAGAAGTTACAATATTAACTTCTAAAATGTATTTCTAAGTCTTCCATAACTCATGAGTTCTCTGTTGACACACAGTATTTAAATATAACACCAGAGAGGTTGATTTGTTCATTTCAGAACAGAATTTGGACGTTGTTTTTAAAAATTGCTTTGGTCTCCAGCAATAATCTGACATGGATTTTTTAAAATCCTAAATTCTAAAGTTCAGTTTCTATTTTCTTGTAGTTCAGATAAGATGAGAGTGAACAGCAGACCCTTCTCACACTACAGCTCCATCTTGTACGAACAAGACAATTATTTCTGAATAATGAACATCAGTTCAGCCCTCATTTATGAAAGGAGGGCAACAATGGCCTGTTAAAGGCAGGTGAAAAGGAAAGGAGACCTCACACACCTTTCAAACTTCAAAACCCAGTGGCTGAAAACAGCACCCATTAAAAAACAGCTTTACAACCCATGATAACAGATGTCATTAACAAGAAAATTTTAGGATTGTTTTAGATAAATTTCTGAAGTGCCCAACAAGGTAAAAATAATTTCTGATAAAAAGAGAAAAGAAAAGAAAAGAAAAGAAAAGAAAAGAAAAGAAAAGAAAAGAAAAGAAAAGAAAAGAAAAGAAAAGAAAAGAAAAGAAAAGAAAAGAAACTTCATTTATCAATGCATAGATGCAAGTTAAAGAAAGATAACTGACCCTCAATCTTGGGAAGCTCCACAGCAGAGGGGGACTGCAATAAGAAAAAAAAAATGAAAGTTTTCCACAAGATTGAACATCTATTTTGAACAGAATAAACCCAAGCACAGCTCCCACAGCTGCCCCCTGCCACTCTGACGGGAAATGAACTCTCTCTTGGTAAATACCCGATGTCAGCTCACTCAGAAATTTGTGTTTCCACTCTGAAGTGACATTTCTGGCACAGGGACAGCAGTGACTGTGCTGTACCTGCACCAGCCTCCTGCTCCTCCTCAGCTGCCTCTGGAGCTTTTTAACTGTAGTTGTTAAAAGTACTTGTGTTGTACTTTTAGCTGCTTAAATTACTCATTGAATTGATTGTTTAAATGACCTGTGTACAAAAGTATGGATGTTTATTTTTGCACAGGAGTAAGAGGCCTCCAGTAGTACTGAGACATTTGAAAAACAGTTTTTGAGATGTGTTTCTTTAACACTTCTAATAAAGAATGCACTATATAACATGTAATATATTTGCTAAACAATTAAGAGTTTGCACTCCATTATTTAGTGCCTGTGGTGACAAACACTTCAACAGGTTCTTGACCTTCCCCATCCACTTGGGTGAGAAGCCCAGCAGAAGGTGAGTGATGGATCCTGTGAGCCACAGGGATTGTCCTTACTACAGGTGGGGAAAATCCACTTTGTGGGCTGGCCCTGAACTGTACAGCACACCCAGCTGTTCACTTCTGCTTTAAATCCTGCCCAATTCAGCTGGAACCACTGTACCTGCTGTCAACATTTAAATACTGCTGTAAACAGCAAAGGGAGTCCTTCAAGGGAAGATTATTTTTCTTCAAAACATTCATTTACAATCAAAGCAACCTCCTGGCTTAGAAACAATACCAACACAATCATATTTGCAGGGAAAAGCTGATGTTCTCTTCCACACTTTCTGAGGAAGCTCATCAGCTTTCCAGGACAGATTTTGTATTAGGGATCTGTGTAAGAGTGTGAGTTTTCCCACTGCAGTAGCTTAAAAAAACCAAAGGCTGGGTTAAAGAATTACTGCTGAGAGAAAGGAGTTGTTCTGGAGAATGCTGTAATAAAACAAATAAGGAAGCAGAAAAGCAAAGTCAAAATACAATGTAAGAACAGCAGCATTGGCTTGGCAGTTAAATATTGACCCCCTGCTATAGGGTGTCGTGCAATGAGCAAACAGAGAGGTTTAAAACAAAAAAATCTCCACTCACCAGGACGTTGGGTCTTCTGTCATGGTCAACAGCATCGAGCAGAGGGCGTTTCTCCCTCAGGGTGTCAATGGTGATGGGCTGGCAGAAGCCAAGGCTGGGACACTCCAGCTAAGGACACAGAGCTGCCCGCAGGAAAAGCTTTCCACTCTGCTAATTCCCCACCAACCATTTAAAGGTATTCAATTGGCAAATTAGTTAGGAATGAAAGCAACATCAAAGACAGGTTTTCCTTCTGTGAGACAAAAGGATGATGGTCCCACTGCTGATAAATGAGAGAGCAAAGCTGTTCTATTTTGTTTTCAGTCTTCTCATCTAATTCTCTCTTAGCCAAGCCTAATGAATTTTGACTATTAACTGCAAAGTTCCTTCAATACCGTTTTCTCAGTTTCATACTTCAAGTAGAGCTTATGCTTAAAAGTTGCGTATATATTTTTACAGCTTGTGATTTACACCAGCTTTAATGAAAATCCCACTAAAAGAAAGAAGTGCAGAAGGGACTTAATGGAAGGCTGAGTGAAGCTTAGGCAAAAGTTAAGGTTATTAAGTTACAGTTTGAAGCTTTGATACCACCATGACATCAGTTCAATATAATCGATATAATTCAAGTTCTTTGGGCACTTAGTATAAAACCACACTCAAAACATAAACTTGGCACCACACTAGGAGCTATCATTACTATTTATTACTGAGTTTGGAGGGTTGAAATATTTGATTTTCACTTCATCCATAGGGACCCCTGAACCTGATTAAGGAAAACCCTTTGACAGAAAGTTGTTGGGTTTTTTAACTCTTTTTGAAAAGATACTCTTGGGCAATGTCAAGAAGTGGTCCTTGTCCAGACACCAGGACACATTTTTCATGATAACGCTTGAACATCCGCAGGGGACTGTGTGACATCATCACCTGATCTTGTGAAATCTGTTTGGGATTTAAAAACAAAAGGGGGTTGTTGTTGTTCAGAGAAGTTGTTTATACATAGATTCAATTAACAGAAGTGACAGATTCCAGGAATTACAAAACAATCTGCAGTTTCTCCTTTCACAAATGATGTATTGATGATATGCCAGAAAAAAAGTACCTTACTGACACATTATCATACATACCCCTTTGAGCTCCCAGCACTATTCAACATGAACAAACTTTTCTCTCCCAGTTTTATAAAATCACCAAATTAATTTGGAAATAAACAGAAAAGGAGAATCAGAACTGCCCTGGTTTGTGGGCCCTTTGCTGGACTGATTTAATTGCTGACAGAAGATTTTAGTTCACATACCCCCACCCCTTTCAACAGGACAGGTATTAAGCAGTAAGATTATTATCCTGGAAAGATGCTCCTGTGAATCACTGCTTACCACCTTTCCAAAGAAATACCTTTAGCTTTACTATTGGAAAAATCAGTGCCTTTACCAGTGGAAATTCCATTAGCTTTGGACAGCATTTTTTACTTTCAACAAAGCTTTAGGGGAAAGGCAGGCCTGATGAACTGAGCAGCATTTAAAGGAAGATGATACACCTGACACAATCAACATGATGATGAAATAAACGGGATTTAGGTGACTCACTGGAACCCCCAGCAGGTGAGACAACTGGTCGGCCTTTTTCTGTCGCAGGCAGTTCCCTGCATTGGTGACAAAGACCACGGGCACCAGGAACTGTCCCTGAGAATTGACCAGCTTCTGAAAGGCTGTTCTGGCAGCAGGAATGGGGGTCTTCCCTCGCACCAGCACCCCATCAATGTCAAAGAGAAATCCAAAGGATGGCAGCACGCTGAGCTGGAAGGGGAGGGAAATCAAAGGGTGCATTAGTTATGTCTGTCTTTAGACACATTTAATAGAGTTTACAGTAGCTACAGCCCCCTGAGAACCTCCAGTGAGAGCAGGGGATCTATAACTCTGCACATCTCAATGTGCCTCGCAGACACATCTTCATCCTACACACACCGACACAAGGAGCACCACAACTCCCTCTGCCTTATGCATGCAGACCCATGAGAGCTATTTTGCCTTACAAATAGTTCCACACCACTTCAGAAGATTGGGAAAAATTAACTTAAACTGACGCCAAGAGGTACAAAATACATTCTGCTGTGCCAATGAGTCAAACTTTAATGACTTGACCCCCACAGAATGCTAACAAAATATACAAAAGTAAAAATTTCAGCAGTAGGCAGGTCTTGGACACAAGTATTGTACTTGGCTCCTCCCTGCCAAGGTGTTTATGTGTTCCACAAGGGTTTGATTACAGCCAAGTGACTGCTGTGCCCCTGCACATGGCTCCAGCCCTAGTTCCACACAGGCAGATGAACTGGGAAAGTCAGCACCTCCCTACACAAAGGTGCTGCTCCAGGTACTAAAATCCATCTCCTTGTCTGCCTTTGGGGCAGTGAAGAGCTGGACCTGGTGAGCCCCGGCAAGGAGAGTGAGGAAGATGAGGAGGGTGATAAAGGTCAGGGAACAGAGACAGAGAGAGGGCTGTTGAGTAATGGAATTGTTACTGGATCAGGCTGGAAATGTACAGAACAAAATCCATCATCTAAAGCTCATTCCTCTCCCGAGCCTAAAACAGAAAGCAGGAGCCTTGGTATTTATGGGCAGCGATGAGAAGGGAGGGGTTCAGGGCCGAGGCTGAGCGTGGAGAGGGACAGGCAGAGGAGGGATTGCAGCCACGGGAGGAGGGAGAGCCTTTTCTCCCAGAGCTGTCCCAGGGCACACACCCACAGGCACCGTGTCTCCTCTGCAGGAAGGGCACTCTGCCTCCTCAAGCAGCACTTTGTTCCACATCAATTATTCACCCTCCACAGCCCGGGGACAGGCACTGCTGGGAACGGGGATGCAGCTCAAGTGTCAGCGAAAATCTGCTCCCTCTCACAGCCCGAGTTAACAACGTCAGCACTGGAAATATATTGCATTACCACTCCTTTCAATGAGGCTGGGATTTTGTCTTTCCATGCAAGAACTGCCCCTGAAGCCCTCTCCTCTCTCCTCCGTACAATCATCACCCTTTTACCCTTTTAATTGAAAGAACAAACCCCCTGAGGTCGTTGTCTCCGCACAGCCCGCACCCATTGCAGGGAAGCCGTGTCAGAAATAACAGAGATGCTGCTGAAGATGCCCGCTAACAATGTACAGCATTGTCCCCACGCTACACGAACCTGCTGAAGCTGTAGCGGTATTGGAACAATTCTGAGGCAGACGCGATTCTTTACGTTAATTTTGCGACATGTAAATAACAGCTGTACAGATAACAGAGTACAAATGGGAATTTTACAGCGAGTAACGCCAGCGGAAAGAAAAGGAAAGTGTTACAGGGGAATAAAGCACTAAGGAAAGAACTGAGGATATGATAGATAGAATGATAGATAGAGATAATGATGCCACCAGCTTTGTTTCCCTTTTAACCCTGAAGAAACTGTTGGTGACAGGAGCAGCACAAGCGAAGGGACGGAGGAGCCGGCGGCGGTCGGAACGAGTTTCCCCGTTCGCTCTGAGAGACCAGGAGCACAGGCAGCCCCAGCACAGGAGTTCCGGCCGGCAGTGCCCGGGAAATCCGTCCCGTTGTCCCGGGGAAGGGGGAACAGCCCCGGGCATCCCCGGCCCCGGGCAGGGCAGGGCGGCCCGGCCGCGCTCCGCTCCCCGTTCGC
>VWZU01003030.1:612658-658093 GCA_013397095.1 Sterrhoptilus dennistouni | reverse complement strand
AATGGAGGACGCGGGGCCGGGGGCGCTCCCGGGGCCCCCTCAGCGCCCACAGCCCACAGAACGGACGGGGAAATAAAGTTCTTGGAGTTGCTGAACAGAATTTGCTCTCAGTCTTCGTGCGTACACGAAGCTCAAAAGTAATGTCACCGCTTAGTTCAGCATTCTGAGGATGTTTTAAATAAATCTCCTCTTTGCCTGGGAAGTTTGTAGATGAATCAGTGGCCGGTTATTGCCCCAAACTGCACTCGTACGTGCAGACTGCAGCAAGTAAAACACACCAGTGTTACCCACAATTAGTTGTCAACCTTTTGTTTAAATGTCTTTCCCTGCCTGCCCATCAGGTACGAGAAACCCCCAGCGAGCCCCCGGGCCCGGCAATGAAACGTGTGACAGATCGTGGAGACACTTTGGATTGACCTTTCCTCAAGCTGTAAATCTAGTATTATAGCACTGTTAAGTTTCTTTAATTAGACTATGAGTAACAACGTGTGTCTTTTCCTCCCTGTTAAGTGCAGCTCGTTTAAGATGGACTTGGGTTTATTTGTGTTTTGAGTGCTGTGCTTGCATGTCTGTGTGGTGTGGTTTACAACATGCTGTATTTTCTACAGAACTAAACCCATCCCGAGCTGTGAAAACGGGATGAGCCTCTCAATAAAACAGCAGCATTGCCAATGGGCTTTGGGCTCGTAATAACATTTTCCCCAGTTACAGCATTTCTTCGCATTAATTACTTATAAAATCTCTACTGTCATAGTCCTAGTCCAGCATAATTTTCATGGCCTTTGGTTGCCTTGGATACATTACAATCCTGTTCACAAGTAGTCCCACTTTTCGTTTCAATCAATTATTGCTGTTTCCAGGTGATAAAAGGAAGAAAAATAGCATGTGGAGCTAAGGAAGTGCTCAGAGCTTATAAATCAACATTTTTTTTCACTGCATGAAGAAAACCAGCAAATCAATGTCACTCACAAAGGCTGCAGAAACAAAATCATATATCATCCTTTTTTTTTTCATCAAATCTTTGATTTTTCTGAAGCAATAAAACCTGGCTTCTCTCTGAGTCTTTGTCTCTGAGTCAGGAATTTCAGACCAACAAATCCCTTGTAAAAAAACTTTTCTAATTTCTTGTGTTTTGCTGGTTGTCCTTCTGGAACTGTCCATGAGCCCAGGAAACCCCGAGCTTAGTCTTGGTGGCACCTGTTGATTTACTGTCATAAAAAAGTTTTTGTGACTGATAGAGCTGACAAATTTCCCTGAGCAAATCAAAACTCTTTATCTAAAAGAACTTCAAATCATCCCCTGGACTCTCCCTTAGTTGAAGTGGAACCAGGGTGCAACAGTGAGTGAAAATGCTTTACTCAAGAAGTGTTACTGCTGGTGACACATCAGTTAATCATCCTCTCTAAGTGTACTGCCTCACATTCAGCTCCAGTGTTCTTATAACACAGGATATTTTTAGCTATGTTTCGTTATAATGGAGGGAATTCTCCCTCAGCAGATAGTATGAGAGTCTTTCATCAGCATTTAGTTTGTGTACTTGCTTCAAGAATTAATTTGGCTTCTTGTATCTTCCTAAAAATTGTAATTCTTGTTTTGTAAGTTTCTCTTTGATATTTAGGCAAAGGATAGTCTTGCAGTTAGAGAAGAAAAGTGAGGAGCATGATGTCTATTCCTGGCTCAGTACTTCCTAGAGAAAACAGAAGAGACAGAAAATAAGGTGGAAATACAAAGGCTTTGCATTTCTTGCACACAAGGAAAATGCAATTTTATGTCAGGTCCAGTGTCTGCCCCAAAAATCCCAAAGCTCAAGAGCAATTTGCCAGTAGCTGTGCTCAGAGGTGCTCCAGTGCCTTCCCAGCTGAGGGTGATCTGTTGGTTCATTCATCTATCCTTCCTAACACAGACAGCTCTTAGAAGTGTTGGACAAAGAGCCAAATCATTTTAAGACCAAATAAAACAACAAATCACATTTCGCACCCCGTGTCGTTGCATTGTTTTCCTTGGAGCGGTTGGAGCTGTGGGTAGAGAACTGTTCTGGTTGCTGGCTGATTGTTATTTTCTTGAGAGTGTGTCTATGCTAAATTAGCTATATACAGTGTTCTAGGGCAAAATGAGTCTGGTTGAGGAGAAGCAATCATACTGATTCCAGATGTTTAGTCCATTTTGATTTGTTATATTTAGGTGATGAGATTTCCAATAATTACGTATTTAGTGTATATAACAATACAAGAGTGATGAGTTAGCTCATGGCTCTTGCACAGATATCCACATTTAGAATCGGGCAAAAAGAACTTGCTTTGCTAACTAAGAACTGCAGCTACACAATCATCCCTCTATTTCTCTAAAGAGATTGAAATCAGTTATTCAGGAAGTCCTGTGGAATAAAGAGCCACAGCTTACATGGTACAAGGGGGGTCCTGCAGGACTCCTGGAGCAGCAGATCTGTGTCCCATGAGGACGGGAAGGTAAAAGTGCATGTGAAGTCACCATGAGGCCATACTGACATAACACAGGCTGAGGCATGCCAAAAAGTGTCTCAGTAAAATATCCTCCAAAGCATATTCTGTGACATGGCAACCCTCCTTGTGCTGGTCTGTTATTTTTAACCTGTGGAATAACCTGCAGGGTACCAGCTGCTTCGGATACTTTTTTTACACCTTCCAGGTGTCATTTCCTTTGGTCACAGGGGCAGTTCAGCTCCGAGCCCAATGCTATGTCTGTTAATTTGGCTACAGTGTTAAAAATCACAGCAGCATTTGATGGTGTGCAAAGACCTCTGCTGCAGGGTGACTCTGACACCACACACCCCCCAAATATTTTAGGATAACCTCCAAAACCTGGAGTGCCAGAGGCACTGTGCCATGAGAACAGCAGAGATGTTTATGTGCACAGTGTTGATGGAGTTCTGGTGTCCCTCTAAAATGAGAGATTCCACTAAAGGGGCAGATTTGGTCATTCTGCTGCTTCTATTTCTGAGCAGTGCCCCGGGGTTATCCAGGACAATGTGGAGCCCCGGTCAGGAGGTGCCTGGATTGTCCCCGGAGTGCAGCACTCCCTGGCTATGTTATCAGCTGTCTGGCCTCAGGCAGCTGCCGCAGTCAATCTGCAGCCCGGGCTCCTCCCTGCTTTAAATGCTTCTCACACTGCTCCCAACTACTTACACCGGTCATTCCAAAATTTGAGTTTTACTGATGAGGAATCAGTGACCAAAAGTCTCTATGCAGTGTTTATTGCAAGCACAGTAAAAAAAAAATCACTTATTAATTTAACATGATTTGACTCGATGAGCCCCGGCATTCCGTGATGCTGATGACACCAGTTGAATCCTTGTGCCATTCTGTCTACTCTGACAGGGCATCTCCTGAGCTGGGACTCCAGAGGAGGATCGACCCCACAGCTAAACCTTCTTTTTGCTGGACACTCTGACTGGGCTGGGTCAATTTTGGATTTTGGAACCTCCACTTGAGATTCATAACCAGCCCATCATTTATCAGTGTATGTTTGACATCGAGCAGCTGTACCTGGACACCAAAGGCTTCACCTTGTTGAGGGACCATCCCCTCATGACTGTTCCAATTAACTCTGGGAAGGAAAGAGATTTCTAGGAAAAAAAAATAGTATGTCGAGAGGCAAAACAGAGACATCCAGGTGCTGGAACAGCTTTACCAAGTTTTCCAGAGCTGGACGCAGAGGAAATGGACTGGTCTAGGCTGACTTGGCTGAAGAGAGTTAAGGCAAAGCTGCCTTGTCCTCTGGCACTGCCGTGGCTCCCAGCAGCAGGTTCCTAACCTAGTTTGGATGCAGCAATCCTCAGCTGGGATCCAACGCTGAAATGAGCTCTTTATCTGTGCTTGACCAGGCTCCAAGTGATTTCGGTAAGAGGAGGCTGAGTCAGGACTTGGCTATAGGTGGATCAGAACCTTTGCAGTGTTTATTTATTAAATCTCTCCCATCTGGTGTCCTGTTTGCAGCCTGCCAAAGCAAAAAGGATTAAAACCTTGCCGCCCCCCCCCCCCCCCAACATCTCATTCCTGAAGTAATGAGTAGAACTTCTTTTCCCCTCTACATTACTCCTGGAATAAGCTGTCAAGCAAGCAGTTGAGTTGTTGCACCTTACCACAACCTTTGCCAAGAAAGATTTAGCAGCATGATAATTTAATGGAAAATATTATAGCCACATTCCTTTCAGACATAAATTCTCTGCAGAAAGATAGATATCTAATGGGAAAAAATCTGTGTTAAAATTACAGTGATTTATCTGCTTTATTGTTTTTTCCAGTGAGGTGTTTGCCCCAAAATAGTGCAGAGGATATAGGAGAGTGAGCTAAGGGAGGTTATCCCACCTCAGATTGAAATGTGGATACAAACCTGACAACATCCTTTCAGCTGCATTAAATAATACATAGAAATACAAAAATAATGATGAGAGATACTCTTTAAAAAGAGTGTTCACCTAAAGCTGTGCAAAGCCATGTTAGGGATATGCCTGTCAGGAAGGAGCAGTGGGAACAACTCACAGGAGAGGAGAAATTATCTAAGAAATGTAAGCATTGCTAACAACAAAAAGATAACTGAATTCCATGGTGATTTCAACCAAGCAACAAATGAAACCAATTGGGCTCTACCAACAGAGATGACAAACAGTTCTGTAGTTCCTAGAATATTTGTACATGCTAAAAATAGGTGTGGCTCACTTTAATTGCACGAGAAGCCAGAAGCTGAGGATGAGTAAAAGGTCATAAAAAAGGTGCTGGCTTGGAGGTAGAAAAGCATAGGAACAGGCATATCACAATTCACAGTTGTGACAAAGGTGTGTGTGTGAGATAATGCTGTTCATAGAGTTGCTTTAATTACGTTATAGGCTCAAAGTTGCAGCAATAATGCAGCTCAGGCAGTTTTAAAGGTTAAAAAAGCCCCAGATACTGCAGGGTTCCCCAGCAGTGCAAATATACTGTGTTTGGAATTGTAAAGGTGAAAATTTACAGGTGAAAACTCCTATAAGTTGCTCTCACTTTGACTCTTTTCATATCAAGTCCATATAAATTAAATATGGAATGAAACCATTTTCTCCTCATAATTGTATCATCATATAATTTTTCAGTGCTAAATTTACAATGCTAATTGTTATTACAATACAAAACAATTACAATATTTTTCACAATTTTCAGTGCTAGTTGTTTGATTCAGCCAAATACAAAGAATCCTCAGCCTAAATGCTCTTGGTGACAACATCCTAAACACATGAAGCAGCTTTTTCTCCGCAGTGCACACAGCTGGGTCCTGCTCTTCTTCCCTTGGGATGTTCTCAAGTTGTTTTAAGGATTTCAGTCCCAGAAATACAAATGGACATTGCAAAACCATACTGAGGTCTTGGGGTTTCACTGGTTTAAGCAAGACTTTTACTTAGGAAGGAACTATTCTCATTCCCTAGGCTGCTCCTCATTAACATGTGTAAAGTTAAACTTTGTGAACAGCTACTGAAGTCTTGAGTCTCAGAAAAGGATTTATTCATGAGCACATATGGCCTGCTATATAAATGCACAGTTCATAATTCATAAGAGGTGTGATCTTCTCTGTATAAATAAATAAATTTCTCCTGTTTTCCAGCTTTTTGAATTGATTACTTATAAAATCTTGTGATGCATTCTTAGGGAATCTAGGAATAGCTCTCTCTGGCACATACACTTAACGCTTTCACATAAACTCTGATTTGAATGCAGAAGGGGCTCCCATTCAACTTCTCAGGATACATTTGCCATTGCTCTGCTGTTGTGACAGGTAAAAGAATTATAAAAGAAAGGCCTCATAAAATCAAGCCTGCTCTGCTAAATTGCCAAAGTTACTTCTTCTGTAATTCTCAAGTTCTGTCACTTCTAAGTAATTTGCAAGTTCCCATGCAAAAACAATCTTGGTATGAAAACTGGTTGGCATAAGCACCTATTCCTGGGTTGAAAAACAAATGCACCTGCAATAACAAGGGATTTGTCCCATGAGAATCAGTAAAGAAAATATGTAAACAATCCAGGAAGAGAGATTTGATGGACAAGTAGAATACCTTTTACTAACCAATAGAGTAATTGGCAAGAAAGCTATTGACCAGTTAAAGTTGCACACGAGGTCTGTAAAAACTGTATAAAATGAGTTGTGATAATAAAAAATTGGCTTTTGCTGCATGAAGATAATGAAATCTCAGCTAACTTATTACAATACTCTGTCACCTTTTTTTTTTTCAGGAAGGTAAGCTTTATTTTAAAATAAATGGCTACTCAAAACCCTACTCCAAAGCATCCCCCATTTATGCATGATCCAGGTGATTATGCTGCTGCTTTTATTATTTATACAGAAATTTTCCATCACAGAAAATGACTGTGATTGCTCTCATAGTCCATTGAGGAGGAGNCTCAGAGTTCAGAAAACAAGTCTGATGGCAAAAGGCTTCACCCAGAGCAGCCTCTGCATCCACAGTGGGTGCACTCAATGGTTCTGCCCATTTCCACCTTGCTTTTGGGGACCCTGCAGATGCAATTGGTCCCTTGGAATGGAAAATGTAAAACTCCTACCCCCAAATTATTATAACTTTGAAAATAGGGACTCTCAGGCAAAGGTATGAGAATAGAAATGACAGTTCTTCACTAGGAAAATTAAAATAAAATGCAGTAGTAGAAAAGCCACTGGCAGAGTTAGAATACAACCTGACACCCTGTCAGACAAGGTGTTTTTCCCCAGTGCTTCATCATTGTTTGACCAATTTTACACCACTTTGGGCATGGAATCAAAGAATCATAGAATGATTTAGGTTGGAAAAGACCTTCAGGGTCATGATGTCCAGCCATTAACCCAGCACTGGCAAGGCCACCACTGCCCCATGTCCCCAGGTGCCACATCCCCAGAAGAAGATAATCAGGGCTTGGTGTATTTGCAGTTTATTAAATTGTGTGTGTGGACTTCAGAGCTGCAGCCACTGGGCTTTCAAAACATCCCTAATTCCTGGTGGATGGTACAACATACATTATATAGGACTGGTTTGGAGTTCATGTAAACACTATAAAAGCAGATAGAGTCACCTAAGAGAAGGATGGCATTTGATTCCTGCGTTTGTTATTCAATAAAATGGAGTATAAAGCTCCATTGCTCAGAAGTGTGGCTTGCTTTTCCTCACTGCCATACTATTTTGATAATATAGTAGTTAAATATGCAATAACTCATCTGAGACTCATATTATTCATATTATCACCAGCTTTAACAGGCATGCTTCATATTAAAGTCTTATTTTAAAAATTCTTCCTTTAAGATTCAGCCAGCTGGAAGTCTAGTCATCATTATATCATAAATATCTGTCTCCAAGGTTAGTCACACTAATGAAAGGAGTCATCCAGAAGGATGTTTTATCCATGGGAGCCTGAAAATGGCACAATACTGATGTCTAGCAAAAGATAGGGAAAAGGAGGTTGTGTGTGAAATTAGGAGAAAAATCAGCTGTCCCTGAAAACGGAAGAATAAATAGAATTGATTTTTTTTTTCTACAGAAGGAAGATGTTATTTTTCAGAAATTATCACTTATTTTTGTCCTCAGTGTGCACCAAGATAAAACACATTATCTGCCCTGGCCGGGGTTATTTTCCTGGAAGCAGCTCTCAGTCAGCTCCAACCTGGGAAAAGCGATAGAAGCAATAACAAATGGAAAGTACCTCAAGAATGTGTTTTCTTATTTGGAGTTGGGAATGACCTTGGGTGTTGGCTGCTCCCTCCATTGTTCCCAGGGTTCATGCAGTGAGTAACGTTGACACTGCAGCATTCAGAAACAAACACATCCATTACCAACCTGATGAGCAGGTTTGTGGGCAGGGAACTCCCCTGAGTAATGAAAACTCGGGTTTTGGGTCGGAGGCAGAGACCTGCACTGCAGGGAATGTGTTGTGGGGCGGCTGGAACCCGCTGCTGTGGCTCTGCTGGGGACACTGGCCCTGATGGCAGCACGGTGCTCCCCTAAGTGGGGCTGGGCAGCTTTTCAGACTGAAGGAAGAACTGAAATCAAACAGCTCATTGTTCCTCACCTGCTGGCCACGGGGATCTCTTCCCCTGTACAGGTATAAAGGGAATGTCTGAGAGCATTCCATTAAATTTTCATTGAATGAGATGGAACCTCCTGCTACAAGGGCAGGAAAGGGGCTTTGGGGCAGTCCATTAGTGCTGGTGAATAAAATCGTTGATTCTTCCTCATACCTGAGCACTGCTACAACTGCAGAGTGTTGGTGAAGTGTGTGAATTCTTAGACAAATCTCATCCAGAAAACACAATTATTAATTAGAACACAGATCAAAACTGGGACATGCTAGGGTTAAGTTGGTTTTTACAGCCTCGATTTAGGAACCTTGTGGACAGAATTACAACAACCATCAGTGAAACAGTTCAGGGCTGCTTTTCCCCCTCCTCCTTGGAGCCAATCAGGGTTGCTTGCTGATGGAGCATTTACCTTGTTGGAAAAGCTGGGAGATGCACAAGGAGACTACAGGAAATAGGAAAGGACAATTTCATGGCTCAGAGAACCAAAGCTTGTCCAGGGTGACTGAATTCTGTCCTTGTCTGACAGATCTCAGGTGTGATGCCACACAGGTCACAGAATCTCTTCCCAGCTGGTGACAATGTGTATGTGCTGCATTTCCAGAGGCTCTGTATGTGAGACACTCAGGAGTCAGGAATGACCAGAACTGTCAGCAGGTCCTGACCCTGAAGCACAGGAGCCCTGGAGTTACCAGGAAAAAAGTCACAGGAACTTCTTGTGAGCCAAGGGTCATCCTTGGAAATGGCTGAATCAGTTTTATTTGGTTGTCTCAATGTTAACTGAGTGTGTGTCTCAGGTGGGGGAACACATACATCTTAAAAAATGTATGAAAATTATTAAAATTTGGGAGATTCCTGAACAACCCATCCCAGAGCCTTCCAGAGAAAAACTTGGGGTAAATAATCCATAGTGCTCTGTCAGTTTTTGGACTGCTTTTAGAGACAGGGGAGCCAGTGGGAGAGATGGGACTGAGGAAAACATGCTGCCCTTCCAGTTTTAAAAAGTGAGACACTGATACAGCACAGACTAAACAACAAGGTTTTAGGGAATGTAACATTCCCTTAACTTATCACACGAGGGTCTCCGTGCTGATAATTCCTTTGAAACAGGGGCTACTCCAGTGCCTTTCTGCCAGTACACATCCTAAACCCCCTTCAGATGTGTGTCCTGCAGCTACAGGCACTGTTCACCTTTCTATCTGCTTCCCGCGGTGACATCCGAGTGTCCTGACGCTTCATTCCAAATTCCAGCCAGGGCTTTGACTCACTCCAGCCCAGGAGCTGGAGGGGAGCCGTGCCAAGCCCTGGGCACACCCGTGACATCCCCGGGAGTGACCCTGGCTACAGCCGCATGCCCTGAGCATGTCCCTACTCCTCCCCCCACCTCCAGCTCCATCTCAGGGCACACTGAGCTGGGAGCAGCCCCTGGGCTGGGCAGCAGAGATCAGTGTTCACAGTCAGGAGTCCTCTGTACACCTCTGATTGTCCACTCTGCTGTGGGGATCTGACAGCCTGCAAAACTCCCAAGTTTTGCTTTGTTCCCCTTTCTTTTCAAAGAGTAACTTGATAGAAAAATGTCTCCCAAGTAATTATTGTGGAGTACTTGGACACTGATCAAATGAATTGCAAGTCAGTCTCTGTGCTGCAGTACAAGTGGAAACACAGACTCCTTGGCAATACTAAACTTGTCAAAATCAAATCTAAAACTCCTGGTTTGTTTTTCTATCTGACATCTCTCTTTCTGGGTTTTACACAGAAACTCAGGGGAAAAATACTTGTGGAAGAAGGGTGAGTGAAAACTGATAAAAGGTGTTAAGCAGAGCCAGGGGAATCCCTCTGTACAAATCAGCCTTGCTCCTGTTATTTCTCTGAGAACAAGACCACTGTCCACATCTCATGTCCTTATTTTTGTGTTGTCTCTGAAAACAAGCAATTTATTAAACAAAAGAGGACACTGAGATAAAGACTTTCTTTAGCCACTCACTGGCTTCCCCATCTCAAATCAATTTAAACAAACTAAAATCCTATCCTGTTTGAGGAGTAACTTTAGAGAGTTCTCTTAAAGTACAACCCAGCTTCTTTTCATTATTATATCCTAGAAAGCCACTGGTCTAATTTTGCACTTGGGAGTGTGGCTGGATCAGGGGAGTAATTCTATATTTGAATAATGACCAGGCAGAGCCCCGTGGTACAAGATGTGACACTGGTCCATCCATGCAGGAGGAAATCCAGAAAGTGCAAGGGCCCTTCTCACCCCGTCCCTACCACGGAGAGCGGGATGTGTGAATTCCAACAGATCCCATTTCAGGTTAACTCCGTATTTATACTCCCGGTGCTCATCTGTTCCACCAAGAAAAGATCAGCTGAAAAATGTGATCCCTGTTAAAAGCAGCTAAAAGGCTCATTCAGCTCATCAAGTGGAGCAAGCAGAAAGCTGCTGGCAGGACCAACAGCTGTATCCCTGACCTTTCCCCATTCCCCCTTTTCCCTCCCTGCACTCAGGACCAGGCTCAGGCATTCCTAGGAGCTGTGTATTTGGAAAAAGAGAGCTATTTTTATTCACCCTGTGGTTTCTCATCAGAGAGGTCTTCAGGAATATTTCCTTTCACGTCAACCCCTTTAAACATTTTACAGAGCAGAGCCTGTTCTGGGAAGTCAGTAAATTTGAATTTGTGTTTTGAAGTTTCATTGTGGCTGGGAATATAACGTGCAGAAGGCAGCCAGCAGGGCTGATGAATAAAGCAAATGCAGGCTGTGTAGTCCTGCTAAAGCTATTACCAGACTATTTTACATTTTCTGTGCACCCAAATTAAACCCTTTACACAGGCAGAGTAATCCAAAACCATCTGGCACTAGAATTTGGGATTTCAAAATGCTTTAATGCAAACCATGTGAGCAGGATGTCCAGAATGTCTGTGTCACTGGGTTGAATGAAGGGATGTGAAGAAGATGAACCCTGCAATGGTTTTGTCTAGTTTTCATGTGTCCAGTCAGTGCCTGCCTTGCACCACTGGGGTTGAGCAGGGATAAGCTCTGCATTGTCGCCTCTCCTTGCCTGACACTGGGCACTTCTCTGCTCCTGGACATGGGGGAAAAATTGTGGCCTTCCAGTGCCTGAAGGGAGCTACAGGAAAGATGGAGAGAGATGGTTTACAAGGGATGGAGTGACAAGGGGGAATGGCTTCCCACTAATAAAGAGTTTAGGTCAGATGTTAAGAAGAAATTCCTCCCTGGGAGGGTGGGCAGGCCCTGGCACAGGTGCCCAGAGCAGCTGTGGCTGCCCCTGGATCCCTGGCAGTGCCCAAGGCCAGGTTGAACATTGGGGCTTGGAGCAGCCTGGGACAGGGGAGGTGTCCCTGCCATGGCAGGGGTGGCACTGGATGAGCTTTAATGTCCCTCCCAACCCACACCAGCCTGGGATTTCTGTGATTCCATACCAGCAGCCAGTACATTATCAATTATACAGTGACTTTACCAGCAATGCTTGCTGGTAATTTCGCAGTTACTTTATTCCAAAATGATTATAAATTCCGTTTGTCAAATGATCGACTTTGGAGTATTTTGCAATTCTCTCTTTATAAAGCCGCCTTTCTAAATGTTCGAACACAGAAACAGCAGCCGGGTTCCTGTCCCTGCTGCCGGGGATTGCTCGGCAAAGAGGAATGAATCAGTTTTTGGGGCTGGGGATGCCCGAATCCACCACGAGAGGGAGGACGTGCCCTGTGCCAGGCTCAGCTCCCAGCCCAGGCACACACTCCTTTACACTGAGCTTCTATTTTAGAGCACTGCAGCCAAAATCGGTGCAAGATGTTGGCTGACATTTGTAGTCGAGAGTAAGAATAGCTTATTTTGGGTTGCCATAAACACATCCCCGAGCTGACATAAACTAAACGAAGAGCCTTTACAGAGTGTTTATACCAGTTTCACTGGGCTGGTGGAAACCTCCGTGGGAGATTAACCAGTGGGGCCTTTGTGTTTGGATAAACACCGAGCCTGAAATACACTCATTTAGCTCCGAGTGGGGATGAAAAACTCTGGTTTATCTTCAGAAGTAAACGGTGCACTGCATTCAGCAGCGGCTTCACAGAAAGTCCTTTCTGAAGAAGAGGCTCCTCATCTGTATTCGATTTTTTTTTTTAATATTTTGCATTGATTTTTGTTGTTGGTTCTGCTTCCAGACGATCTCTTACCACTGGGGCATGCTGTGAATGCAGCCACACGTCTGAGGACAAGGGAGAAGGGATGTCCCAGCACTTGGCTGCTTGAGAACTTTGCGTTTAAAGCCAAATCTGTGGCTGAAAAATGTACTGAGCATTTGTTTCAAGGATGGTGCTGAGGTCTGTTTGCTCAGTTGCAGGGGGAAATCACTGTTTGGAGCAGTTCAGGTTTGAAATGTCTGGATCTGTACAGTATCTTCAGAATAATTTTTCCCATCCCTTGCTTCTCTCTCAGTTAAGATCACCTCGTTCCTCCCTTTCACACACTTCCTCCTGGGCTTTGTAATCTCCATTGCCCCAAGGAAATGCAGCTGTCATGATGGTTCACAGATCAAAATTCAGCCTTTAATGTAGCTAAGGCTTGATCCATTAGCCACTTTGAAGATTATGACCAAAGCCTGTAACTGGCATCTGAAATATGAGACTTGAGCAGGAGTTAATGAGGCCCAGGAAAGCCGCACAGCAGCTCTGCTGTCCCGTGCAGGGGAATTAGGGAGAGACAAAAGCAGCCAGCACTGCAGCAGGGCCAAGGACAGCCTCAGACATCCCCAGCAAGGTTAAAAAGCAGAAAATTTAGAAGTGAGAAGGGGATTTTTGGCTACAGTATTAAAAAGGAACAAAGTCTGGAGACAGGAACAACATGACTGTGCTGAGATTGCCAAGTCAGTGTGATCAGGAGTTTCTTCCTGAGAATTTCTTTCTGAGAGCAGTGGAGACATAGGGAGAGGCTGTCCTGGAAGCAGAAGGATGCACACTGAGATTCCCAGGAGGCACAGGAGGAAGGCTCTGGTGATGTAAATGGCAATAATCCAATTTATACACCCAGGTCGTGTCAGAGGGAATGCAGGGATATAACCCACACTGAGCTGGGATGGAGCACTGACAACCCTGTGCTCAGATCTGGGAGCTTCTTTGGAGTGAAGAAAGAGCTCCAGTACTTAAAACTCCTGTTAAAAGTAAGCCAAAGGTGAACCCAGGGCTTTCCTGAGCTGCAGGAGAAAATGAGCAAGAAGGAGCCATCCACAGCATCGATTAAACAGGATTCATTTCACATCAGCATCGAGAGAAGTGCTAAGACCAAGGATCCACCAGAAATAGTGCAATAAGCTTCCACTGAATCAATATTTTCTGATGGAAAACTCGGAATTTTCTGTGATTCTGTCCTGTCTGGGAGAGTTGCAGCATCTCAGATTGTTACATTGAAAGCAGCAGTTATCATTTCTCCATTCCATGAATACCAAATGCTCACAGTTGCTGCCTTTTTGAGTTATTATTATTCTAAATATGATCCTGCTGTGACCCATTGGAACAGAGAAAACGGCAGCAAATGCAAATTGACAAAACTTGGAGATGTAGGCATTAGAATTATTCCATTCAGTGTACAAGTCAGGCTCTCATTACAAAAATAACTTAAAATCTTGTTTTCAAATATTCACCTCTACTTGTGCAAGGCAAAGTCAAGTCACTACAACTTGGTTGTGCTCTTCTGTTTTACACTTCACCAGCTGAGTGAACATATTTCCATCTGAATATTAAAGAAAACAGCCTCAAAAGAAAAATAATTAGTCAAAGTTTTGTATTTTCAGTTGGGTAAAGTATTCATGAGCAACCAAATTTTTACCAGCTGATGCAGTGAAAATGGAGATGGCCTTGTTCATACAACTAATCCTAAATGATTCTTCAGCCTTCCCCACTGAGGATTAAGGATTGAAAAAACAACGCATTTGAGGTGGCTCATCCTCACCCGACTGATAAGGAGCAATTTTTCTGGGATAGGAGGAGCCCTGAGCCTGAGTTTTGAGAGATTTCTTTCCAGTTTTATGCCCTAATCTGGGCAATCCTATAGATGGACTCAGCCCCCTCAGCTCTAGAGGATGAACTGATCCCAGCAGAGCTGGGTCACAGCAGGTTGGCACTGCCAGAGCAATTACATCACATCCAGGCCCTGTGTAACCTTCTGTGCAGGGGACAGCTCCCACATGACTTCCAAGAAATGAAACTCCGGTTTAGAATTGGCTATTAACTGCTTGCTGTTGGTACTTTTGGTTTGAGCAGGTGTTTATTTGGTTTCATTGTTGGGAGCTCACTGCTGGGTCAGGTTTGGCTCCCTGTGGCTGGGAAGCAAAATGTGAAATGCAGCTGGATTTGGCATAGTGACTTTAGGGTTTTTTAAATTTCTTTGGCTTTGATGGCTGAAGTTTAGGTGAGAGGTGTCCATGTTTGTGCTGTTTCCCAGGGCTGTTTCTCAGCCCACGGGTCATCACAAAAACACATCCTTTGGGTCATGGACCCAACAGCTCAAGGTGCACAACTGGCTTTGAACAGCATCTGTGTCCCCAAAACAGCACAGCCACTTGTGCCACCACACTGGCTCAGCCCCACAGGCTCCAAAACCATCCCAAAACGTGGAGTCCTCACTCCACCTGCAGCTGTGCTCACTAATGACCTGCAGCACCTCACACCCTCCCAAACCCAGATGCGCATTCTGCTTTATGGCTCGCAAGCACTTGGCTGCAGGAGCTCCCACATGTTCTTTATGTCCTTGCAGTTGGAATTTTTTAGTCCAGAGCCACAAACATGCCAGCTCCAGCACTCCTTTAGCACCAGGGAACTCAGCACTGGGACTGGGGTTGCTTTGCTTTTGTTTGCTTCAGCATTAACGAGCCTTTGTGATGCAGGATTTGAATGAAGTAGAGAGGGAGCCGCTGACAGAGGGACTGAAAGAGTGACTTCACATCCTGAACCCCTGAACCTCTCCATCCCATAGCCATTCTTGGCTTCACAGACAGCCAGCAGAGGAATTTGCTGCTGCTTCTCAGATGCCCCCACGCTCCTCTACCTCTGCAGGTATTTCTTTCTAGCTGCCTGCAGATATTTTGCAGGAGAATTCCCTGCAGAGCAGCAGAGAAATTACAATTAACTCTCCCCAGGCCAGTGTGTAATCTGGACAGAAGGCATAAATCTTGGATTAATGCCAGAATGTCAGTGTTTTGTTCTGGAGCTCAGACAACCAAACCCTCTGGAGCATCAAGCAAAGCCCTTGGCACTGTGGGTGCTCCCTGTGGGAACACTTGGGAGGTTGGCCCAGGCAGAATTTACCCTTCCTGGTGCCCTGCGTGAGCTCAAATCTGAAACGTTGCCGTTTTTAATGAACTTTCAGGCGTGTTTCCAAAAGTCTGCTTGGGCTGAGGGGAGCAGCTCTGGGTTACTCTGGGCCCAGGACTGGTTGAGGTTGCTTTGGGAGACTGTCCCAGCTTTATCAGGGTCACTGCTGGGGTGACACAGAGCCCCGGGGGTTGGATGTCACAATTTCCCGGGGTCAGCCCTCCTGCTCTGCTCGTCTGCACAGACCAGACCCTGCCCCTAGAAACCAAATATTTCCTTCCTCAAGGTGGAGCAGGAGCTCTCCCCTCACTGTCTCTGCAGGCCTGGGAGGAAGGGGCATGGGAAAAACCCTGGAATGACCCCGAACCCCACGGGCTGAGCCTGCAAACCTCAGTGACTTTGTGAAGGTCACCTTGGCTCTGGCTGTCAGCATTTCCCTCTGCAAGGTAAACCTCAGCTGAGGCTGCTGTTTGCTCTCTGCATACACCATAAAGTGTCCAGGATATGAAACGTGGAGAGATGCAGGAACACCTCTCACTGGAGGACTTTTCTGATTTAATCCTGCACAAAGGTGAAAAAAGCTTCACTCTGGTGTGGCAGTTTCCCTCAGTACCTGACTGAGGAATGACCCTGCATCTCTTCTGGAGCCTTTTGGGCACAGAACTCCCCCCCCCGAGAGCCCCAGAGCTGGGGCTGAGTCAGCAGCTGCCTGTGGCCTGTCAGACAGCCTGGCTGGAGAGCAGGAAAACAGGCAAAGCAGATCAGCACCTTGCCATATCTGCAAGCTCCCTTTATAGAAAACCCTTAGGGGTAGGTGTCATCTGGAATTTAGGCCCGGTGTGAAATAGGTTTAGGCAATAAGTGAGTCAGGGCTGGTGGCTCTGGGCAAGCCCTGTGTCCCCACAGGCTCAGGTGCCTTTAGAGGGCTGGCAGCTCTGCAAGGGGCATTTCCTGTCACAACAGAGATAGACAGCACTCTTGTTTCTTCATCAAAAAGCTGAATCTTTATTGCATAGTTCATATTTTGATAGGAATATTAGAAGGCACCGTGTTAAATCTAATTTGCTGACAGTACTGAAGCTCAGTTCATTGGTTAGAAGGTGTTTGTGTGTGGACATGTGAAGAGTTTTTCTTTACACAGGTGTTTATAGATTTTCTTTATGGATTCTCATGGGGACTTTTTATATTTTACAGGTGCAACTTGTTTCTCTCATAAGAATAGACTGTTATGCAAACTGATTTTCATTCCTAGAATTTATTTCTTATAGAATTCAACAGGCTCGCTCTTAATTCAGCTGAGCAAGGCCTGATTTTATAAGGAGTTTATTTTATAGGGTTTTACCTGTATGCAACAATTTTCCATCTCAGGTGTGACTCTGATAGTGACACTGGGGACACTGCTTTGCTTTTCTTTTTCTTGGGGTTCCAAACTGTCTGAACCCCAGCTCTGGCTTTGGAGATGTGGAACTGGGACTCGTTTAACCCCTGATGGAAACTCAGCTCTTTTCTTACTAGAAAATACCTGGCCCAGCTGAGCACACACTGCTGGGTACCCTCCTCCCATCTGAGGAGCCTCCCGAGTGCTTGGAGCTGACTGAAATCCTGCACAGAGACCCAAAGTGTCCCCACTAGGGCAGGAAAGAGGTTTTACAGTTGCTGTCACTGTTAGGAATAACAGGCTGGCACTGGCATGGAGGAATCTAAACATTCAGATTGACCAGAGGCTCTTTAGACCATAAATTGGTTTTCTGCTCTATTCTTCGAGCTTGGGGAAATCTCATTTTAATCAGTATTTATTTCATTCTTTTCTGGATCTTCTGTTCTCTGTATTACAAACAGCAAGGAATGAGTGAAAAAAGTCCAGTGCCTGTTACACATTCGAACTCAAAAACTGCAGAAAGTTCCTATTCTCACCTGTGTACTGCTCTTACAGTGCTGCACAACCTTCTGACCAACAACTGGCTTCACTTCCCACCTGTCTCTGAGGAAAGTTCTGAGCAAGACACGACTCCCCTAAAGCCACACTAAAAAACTCTGTGGCTTTGTGTGGAATTCTCTGGCTCTGGATCTGTGCAAGAAGCACCCCTGAGATGTCAGGGGTGGCTCTGACTGTGAGGGTCTGAGGTGACTGCATGGAATATCTGGAATATTTGGAATATCTGACTCCAAAAAATGAAGTTCCTATTGTTACTAAGTGGTTAAATTCTTTGATCTGAAACTTAACTGCTGTTTTAATTTTGATTAGACTCTCCAAGTCCTGCACAAAGCAAAGCTCCTCAGCTTTTGGAGCCCTCTGTAGAGGTTGGAGCCAGCTCCAGCAGCAGGGGAATATTTCTGCCAGCTGATAACAGGAGATGGAGCCCGGGCACTCCTCCCACCTGCCACATCAAACCAGCTCCCAGTACCGAGGATCCAGTTTCAGCCACAAAGCACCGGCTCCTTATCAGCACCAAGGAGTGCCTTTGTTCTCTGCTGGCTCCTGACCTGCAGCAGGAAGGCAAACACGATGCACAGTTGCCTTTCCTGTGTCTGAGGCATGAAGGAACAGCTGGGCCGGTCTGAAGTCCCTGTTCCAGCACAAATTTCTCAAAATCCCAGTGATCTGTGTCTGTGCTGCTGCCCTGTGCACTTGGGGTCCCTGTTTGCCAGGGTAACATCCAATTCTCTATTATTTGATAAATTAGGACATCACAGAGAATTCATCCATGGGCGTGGGATGGTAGAGAGAACAAAGACCAGATTTTTTGCCCACAAATCTTGATTTTAACCCAGGTGTAATTATTGACTGGGATCCTCTCTTGGTTCTGCCTCTCCTGAGCTGCTCAATTGCTGCTCTCAGGGCAGTTTATAAATCCAACAGTTCGATGCTTCCCGCTGCACTCCTGAACTCCTGACACCCAGCTCACCCCAAACCATCAAAACATCAGAATTATTCAGGTCTCCTTTTTATGAGGTAAGAAAAAAAATTAAAGAGTGCTTTTTCTCCAAAATGAAATTACTTCTGCGTCGTTTTCAGGCTCAGCCCTGTCCCAGACGTACAAAAAAATATCCATTTTCTGCTTAGCAAGATGCTGTGATTGCTTCCTTCTGAAAATGAGAGAGGCTGGTGATACTCCTCAGTGATGTAATGGTCACAGGGGAGTTCACTCCCCTGCTCAGACTTGGCTCCTGCTCTCCAGTGTCTCCTCTATAAAACAATTTATGTTACATGGAGGCTTCAAGGGCGTGGGAGCCTGTGTGAGAAAGGCAAACAAAGTGACAACTATTGCATCATCCTCCAATATCCAAGTGACCAGGTACAGCAATTGCTGTAAGAAACACAGGATTTGGGTATTTTACTTCTAATTTTGTTGAGTATTCAGCTACAAGAATGAGGGCATATTTTAATCAATAGGATTTGTAGTTAAGTCAATCAGAAGGTAAAAGATGTAAAAAGAGACCAGCTAGAGTGGTCTGCTTTGATTCTGAAAAAGAAATACTTCTTCAAGCACTGTAATAAACTATCCAAGTAATAGTTTATTATTATATAGAATAGTATAGAATATTATTATTCTATCTATTAATAGAAATACTTCTTTAAGCGCTGTAATAAACCATCCAAAATTAATTTATTTGCTTATTTTACTAGTGACATCCTTAACTGCGGGCAGTATTCTGGTTTGCTGCAGACATCCAAGTTGGTACCTGCAAGCACTGGCCTTCCTCTGAGCTCCATAAACAACCAGAAATCAGACCCCAAAACAGAAAGAAACCAAGTGAAAACACTCGACCAACTCCCAAGAAGCAAATCCAAGTCAGTATCATAGTGGTGTTGAAAGGAACCTAAGCTACTTCAAAATGGTTTTTGTATAAAAAATGCTTTTTCACCAGTCAACCAATTCAGGTAATTTCCCTGCACACAAAAAATAAAATCAAAAGTAGTAAAAAAGTGAATATTATTAATGATTGTTCAGTTTATGGATATGTCCAGACCATGAAACATAAAAAATAAAGGGTACGCTTCTTGCCATATTTAAGAAAACACTTAAGCAAGTAGATATTTCAGCATTTTGGCTGATGGCACAAGTGACAGGCACATTGTCAGCTGAGAGCTGGAACTGCATGTAAAAAATGTGTCCATGAAAACCACAGATTGAGCAAAGCAGCTCAGAGAGCTGGATCTGCTCAACATTTGACAGAGGAGCAATTTTTCTCTTCCAGTGAAACAAGAGAGAGGAGATCACAGCCTCCCCAGTCTGCAGTAAAATCCTCATATTGAAGGAATTAATGTAAAATGGTTTGGCTCTGCTCGTCCTGGCACACTCTGTGCTCAGCAAAAAAGAGACAAGATCTTCCATAAAGTATCTTAAATCAAAATTGAGAGTCCACTTCTCTCCTGAGAGACCCCAAATCAGACAGTGTGGATACTCTCATCCCTGCTGAAAAACATCATTAAAATTGCTCTCTCTGAAGTTACAGGACCGAGTAAAAACCTTTGGATTTGAACTTGAATTATTCACAATTATCTCAGTGTAACTGGGTTTAAACCCTGCCTTCTGCCCAGTACAGATTCCCAGATTAACGGTTTTCACCATGTCCAAAAAAAGAAATAATAAATCAAGAGAACAAAGTGCCTGCAGGGACATGCTAGGGCAGGTAGGAAACAATCTCTTTGTAGACATTGGTTGTAAATCAGCTGGTTTTGGTGGCAGCACCATAGATTAGGGTTTGGATAAAATACCCTTGTGTTGGAGAACAGACAGAATTTCTGTTTATCCTGATGCACAGGACTCACTCTCTGCAGTACAAATATTTATGTGGCAGCAGCTTAAAGCTTCTTGTGTGTCCTGCACTCAGGGACTCCCTGGTCCGTATTTCTTGATGAGAGAAATGCAAAAAGTGGATGAATTAATTCTGACAGAAGTGATAACTCTGTGTTCCATCATCAGCACCCCCTTTTCTCTCCACACCTGCCTCAGGCTGCCCTGTGCATGTCCTGGAACATCTGCCTGCTCTCCCTGCCCAGCACAAACACTTCTGCACATCCTTCACCCCAAAAGCACTGCCCTGCATGTGCAGAGCTCTATAAACACAGAGCACCCTGAACACCACTTTTAGCAAGGAGATTGATTAAACAGGTTGTTATTAATTTATCTGTTATAAATATTATAATGTTTATCGTACATAAATTAAATCTATATCCCCCCCAATCCCACTTTGGGTTTGTATTGTGGCCATCCATGGGATTCCTCATGGAATATTCTGATGGAATTATTCTTCCCAAGCAAGACAGTGTGGTGTCCCATATTTTCTATTCTGCTGCTCTTTTCTGCTTTGGGGCCAGCCCAGAGGAGGCCACCAAGTTGATGAGAGAGCTGGGATAGCTCTGCTGTGAGGAAAGGCTGAGGGAACTGGGATTGTTCACGTGGAGAAGTGAAGCTTTTTGGGGTGACCTCACTGTGGTGCTCCAGTGCCTGAAGGGAGGATGGGGCAGGATTATTTACCAGGGCCAGGAGGGACAGGACAAAGGGGAATGGCTTTAAATGGAAAGGGAGTAGGTTGAGATTGAATATTAGGGAAAAAAACCCTCTTGACTGTGAGGGAGGTGAGGCCCTGGCACAGGGATCCTGAATCTGGATCCTTAGAAGTGTCCAAGGCCAGCCCCAGGACGGGGCTGTGCCCACCTCAGGGGGCTCCTTGGTGCTGGATAGTCCAGAGTTGCTCCCACTTGCCCAGTCTCAGCACTCACTGGATTTTCTGCCTTGATCCCCTTCTCCAAGCCCTGTGGACCAAGCTGAGAAATTTCTGAGACAGTTGTAATATTCCAGAGCTCTCTGCCAGCTGCTGTGTCAGCTCACACTCCCTGGCACAGTCTGTGCACCCACAGTGTCAGAAACCAGAAAAATTAAAGAGCAGATCAGAAATTCCCTTAACAAATCACCATCACTCTTCTACCACTTAAGAAAAAAAAAAGGAGCAAGGCAATGGGACATGGGCAAATTGCCAGTTTTTGACTCATCGTTGAGCTGAATCTGAAGCACTTTCAAGGAGGTGTCTCAGGCTGCCAGCCAGCAACAGGAAGAGAAAGTGAGGCTTGGGGTCACTTCAGGAAAAAACTGGATGAGAAGAACAATTCTATGGAAAATTTGCATCAGCATGAAAGACCAGCAAGTTTTTCACTTCAGTTGTGCTCGATGAGATGAGACACTGCAGCATCAGAGTGGCAACAGCAGCTCCTGAATTCTGATATGCAGCATTGAGGATAAGAAATGTCACTTTTCTTGTGGCTCCTTTTAGGAGTTCCCTAATTTGGACAAAAGGTTCGTCAGGAATGAGCAGGACCAAGGAGAACCAAGACGGAATGTGATTCAAAGAGTATCTGAGAAGCCAGAGGATGAGGACACAGGAGGGTGCAGGAGGTGTGTTTTTCCAGGCTTTTCCCAGTCAGTGAAGGCAGAACACCTCCTGCCTCTGTGTGAGGTGACAGCAGGGACAGCTGGTAGGTGAGCAAATACCAAATAATGCCATAACTTTGCCAAGGAAATGTGCTCAGGTTACTTAATTTGCCCAAACCAGTTTTAAATACACCAGGAATAAAAACCCCCAAATCTGTAAATTTTATGCAGTGGAGAAAATGGACAGGTCACAGTTGCTCTGTTAAGATCTCTGCTTTCAACCTGTTTTCCTCTGCATTTGTTACTTATGAAGGGGCAGAGAAGCTGCCTTGTAAAAAGTTAATTTTTGAATGAACAATGTCAGTGTCACTGGATATCCAGGAAATCTCTCCGGGCAGCCCAGCACTGCTGCCTCCCCATGTGCAGCTCGGTGCTGTCCCTGTTCCACACTGGGCAAGCCCAGTGCTTTCTGTTTTCCTGGATTTCTCCTCTTTCCTGGCAACAAACACCGAGCCCTGCCAGAGCACAGCACCCAGCAAAGGGCAGGAGGGGAGCACTCCCAGCTTTTGGACCTTCATTCCCTGGAGGCTGCAGCAGGAACAGTGAGCTGCACTCGGGATGGGCAGACTGAACACTCCAACCCAGGCTCTGCTGCTGCCTCATCCTGACACCTTTGGGAGGGAAAATGCCTCCATGTGTTGGATTATCCCTTTTTCTGACCCAGAGATGGGGCAGCTGAGGGGTGTTTTAAAAAATTTTATTCCATTTTCAGTTTCATGTGAAGGGTGAGACAATACAGATGTTACAGTTCACACCATCACAATCAGAAGCCAAATTACTTCCTAATTACAAAACACTATAAGTGTTTCTTGGGCTATCAGCTTTTGCCACACAATGCTGTAAATGCCTTAAAGCCAATCATCTGAAATTACTCCTCGTGGGTCCTACTACAATGCATCTTTCATAGTTTTATTTCTCCAAAGTATCCAGTCTTATTTGCAAGACCATCCTTTGAAACTTGTTCCTAGTTCCATTTCTCTCTCAACATTGTCTGTCCTATTCCATGGCATTTCTAAGTCAGCATTTTCTATCTCAAAGTTTGCATACAGATGTGAGCCTTCTGTCAAGCTTTAAAAATTCTCTACAAATCCATTTCCCACATCCAGACACTCGTGTTTTTGTTCCTTGGAGCATTCCCACTCTGTTGTAGACACGTCATCATGGTTACAGATCCTCCAATAGTCAGGATGAACAAATTCTCAACTAGGTAAATTGGCAATCCCTGACTTGGTTCTCTGCCACAGGGCCAGAACAGAAAACTAAAAATTAAGTTCAGGTATGGTGATTCAGCCAGATTTATTCCAGTGGTACAGTGTGGAAGGGGAAGGTAACCTGACAGCTGGGTGGGAGCTGTGGCCCAGACTGATCTGGCTCAGGCCCGGGGGCCGCAGTTCTGTGGGTTTGGAATGAGCTGTGAGAGCTCACGGGAGCCGTGCCCTGGAGCTGCTGTCACCTGCTGCCCTGTTCTCATTTATCCACCCAAACCGACCCTGCTGGGGCAGCCCTTTCTAGAGGCAGCCCGTGCTCTGTGCATGCCTGGCCTGCTTCTAGAACACTGCAGTGAGATATCTCAGCTTCTTTTCTGTAAACTCCTTCTGCTTTTGGAGCCCAGCTCACACAGACCTGTGTGAGGCCTCTTTGCACCTTGGAGTTTTATTTGCTTTACCCCTGACCCTTCCCAGCTCTTCTCCCCATTCTGGTGAGTCCCCTGCCTGTTTTCCCAAGGCAGGAGCTCAGTTCAGGCTCCGGCTCGGAGGTTTTGCCCGGGGTTTGTGCTGATCCCGCTGCAANGCTGATCCCGCTGCAATCCCCGGCCCGCCGCTCCCGGCGTCCAGTTACACTGCCTGGCGTCAGCCGGGCCCTGCACAGCGCTGCCGATAAAAATAAACCTCCAAAATGCGCAAACCCCGGAGAGAGCGGGATATTAAAATTCCAGGAAAGCTGTAGGAAAAGCTGGAGGAGGCTCACCGGCGTTGGGGTGGGGGAAACACCAACATTTTGAGGCGGTTTAAATGAAACCTCTCTGTCCGGCCTGTTCTTAGCGCGGTCACCCCTGTGACCCCGCGGGGCCCGGGCTGTGCCTCCAGGTATTTGTGCTCGCACAAGGAATGTGCCGGGGCTTTTTGGGAAGCAGAGCCATCCCCGGTGTCCCAGCTGTCCCCAGGAACTCCTGACCCCAGGTACACCTGGCCCAGCAGGTCCCTTTTGGATTTTCCTTGGATCCGAAGCTCTGGGATGGGACCGCGGTTCTGGTGAGTCCTCGGAGCCCTCGGGGGTCGGGCTGAGGGGAACGGGCTTTTCACAGCTTTTAGCAGCACTTTTAATTGTCTGGAAGGTTCAAAATGCATCTGTGAGTCCGAGCTGAAGGGTCAGGATTAAATGCTTACCCAACCTGCTTGCAAAGGTTAAATTAATTAGTCTGCAATCAGATGGAAAAGTCTCGGTGCTATTTCTAAGGGGAGGTTTGTGAATTTTGTGTGAAGGATTGGGTGGAAATTTCCACATTTTCTGAGCAAAAAATCATAATCTAATAATCTTTGAGGTTGTCGTTTTCTATTTAAATATTAGATAGATACAGGGATTAATGTTTACCCGGCACAAAGTTGTATTTTGAAGTTGCCCTTTCCTGGAGCAGCCCAGCTCCAGACTCTCAGGCTTCCACCTGCTTTGCCTTTGACTTGTCCACAAAATCTCTTTCTAGATTTAATCGAAGCCTCTTTATTGCTGCCTCCCTTTTGGATGCTTTGAAACGAGCCCCGCCAGGAGTGTGAAAGCGAGCTTTAAAAGCATCTCTGTGTTTGGATAACAATGAATTATATCCACACAGTCCTGGGGCTCCTGGAGTCCATCTGCTCCTCGCAGTGGCTCAGGAGTTTCCAAATGACGGCTGAGATTAACTTGTGTAAAGGCCTGGATTTTCCAAGTGTGCCACAGCTTAATCCTGGCTCTCGGCAGGGTCCTGTCAGTGCTGGGAATCACGGAATGACCCGGGTCGGAAAAGACCTTTAGTGTGCTCTGGCTGTGCTCGGCCTGGAGCAGCCCCGGCAGCCCAGGGGTTGCAGAGCCCGGGCAGCAGCTCAGGCTCCTCAGGGGATGGAGCACTGGGGCCCAGCACCTCGCCCTGCTGGGCACTTTTTGGGATTTGCTTTGGTTCTTCACCTTTAGAGCAGCATCTGTTTCAGAGGTAAGCCAGAGGTGTTCTCCTGCCCGCATTAGGTGGGTATTTGAAACTGCACAGGGGGTTTTCAATGGGATCACAGAATAGCTGAGCCAGGAGGGGCCCACAGGATCACCCAGTGCAGCCCCTGGCCCTACAGACCCCCCAAACCCCACCCTGTGCATCCCCTGGCCATGGTTATGTCAGCCCTGGGACGTGCAGTGTATGATGTGTGTCACTTTCCAAACCTGCCTGGCTCTTCCTGTGCTTCCTGCAGCTCCATCCCTTACCCAGGACTTCTCCTCTTGGTTCTGTTTCAGAGAAATCAGCTCAGTTTTTGTTAAATCAGTTTCCTGATACAACTCTCCACATTCATTTTCTAGCAGCAGGTGCAGGGAGCAGCTTCAAGGCGTGCCCAGGGTGCAGTGAGAGCTACCAAAATCCTCTGGTTATTGGACAGAAAACCCCCACTATTAATATGCAATGTTTACTGACCTCAAGATTAGCCCTGTGTTGATGTATTTTAGGCTCACCTCACCTCTCCAGCAGAATTAGAATTAGCCCTGCAAAGACCTGGCCCAGACTCACTTTTACTGCTGAAGTCATTAATTAAGGTAACAGCTAATTTTATATGGGATCCTTTATTTTTTTTTTTGCTGTATTTTATAGAATGATTGCGGGAGCACGTTGGATGTGTTGCATCTTGAGTATTACTGAGGCTGGAAATCAGCCAGAACGACCAAAGAGCAAAACTTCCAGGCAGTTTTCCTTATCTGCAGTAAAACTCAAGTCTGCAGCAAAGTTATCTGAGGAATTCAGGCTGTGAACAACAAATGGAAAAGGGAATGACACAGATATGAGGGGGAAAAAAAAAGAAAGTGAAGTATTTTATGATTTTGGACAGCTTCCTGCAGTTATATCACTGCATTGCTATTATTCCTCAGCAAAATCAGAGTGAACAGATTGCACTGGAGCAGCTCCACTCCCGTTCTCATTCTGTGGCAGCCTGGGGAAATCCAAGTGAGCTGAGAGAGGTGGATCAGAGGTGATTCCCCACCCCTGCCCATTCATTCCAGAGTGAAATAGCCAAGGAAAGGAGCAGCTGTGGATATTCCCCAGTATTTTAAATTACTTTGTGCCTCATGTTTGGTACAGTTTGTTGAGTATTCCATGATTTTTCTAAGAACAAGGAGACTGAGCTTACTGTGTTCTGAATGTCAGAGCACATTTCAAGTGGAAAAAAACCCCAACCCATTGCTCCACAAACAGCAAGACTAAAGCAGTTCCACCACAAATTTATGTGGTCTCATCCCTGAAGTACCTCTGCTGTGATAAATAGGAATATCTTAACTGTGGTTCTCATTTCAGAGGGCAAACCCCTCATTAGTGCTGGGGCTAATTCATCCTCAGGAACATGGGCACTGACCAGCCTGCTGCAGAAACAGGAATCTTTGGTGCCTGAGCTCTTCCTTTCCTTCAGCTGAGGAATGAGCATGGCTCCTTTTTCTGTCTTCAGCTGCTGACTTCCAAGAAACTTTAGAAAATTAATTCTTCTTGAGGCCTTGACTCATGTGTCAAATATGTATGAAATTTGGAGCAAGAGATAGACTGGGCCATTACATAAGCTTCCTCTCCTTAGGAAAGCAACCTAATCAAGCTTGTTCCAGAAAAACTCCCCACCCAAGTGACTGGAAATGGAGATTTTTTACAAACACAGACCTGTGCCAAACAACAGCCATCAGAACCCCTTTGCCCAGTGTCCTTTTTCTTGGCAGAGACACCTGCTTGTGTTGGACAATGGAACACATTTTATCCTCTGTTTTGAAAGAGGAGTTTACAAGTTAAATCTAATGTCAAGTTATATCCCCAATCCAAATCCTTCATCAACTCCCATTAATCAGGCTGGAGGAGAAAGAATAACAAAATGGAAATGGATTAAGTTTTTTTTCCCCCAAATGTTATATTACTGTGTTTTCCCCTCTCAGCTCCAGGGCCACGCTGCATTTCCCTTCACTGACAGGTATCCCAAACTTCCTCAAAATCTGAAGCAAAAGGTTGGGATGAGTATTTTGGGCATTTTAAGTTGGATGACTGTAGTTAATGAGTGTAGTTAATGAATGCAGGCTCCCTGCCCTGCACTCCCTCAGCTCCTGCTCTTGTAGTTGATGTGGTCTCTGCCTCTTTCATTTCTGCAGCCCAAATGTGACATTTCCCCCATTTTTTTAGACGTTCCTCTGGTCTGTGCTGCTCCTTCCTCTGCCTGGGGAGAAAGCCTTAAATAGGAGCAGAGCTGCCAGCAAAGCCCAAGGATGGAGCAGCATTCCCTCCAAAATTTCCTCTGCCTCTGCACCCACTGATCCTTCCACAAAACTCTGTTGCAGTTACACAGTTCCCCCAAAAAAGATGTGTTCGGGCTTATTTAATCTTTAATCAGAGTGCCCTGGAAGTTTAATTAAATACCTGTTGATTTTGATACTCAGGATGGTATTAATTTCTGCAATCAATTGAACACCAGCAGATTCAGTTGGACTCTCAGGTTTAAGATTTGCTCATTTTGATCCCACAACGTGTCCAGGGGTCCCTGCTTAAAGAACCTCATATCTGAGGCTTGTCCCCTCCTCTGAATATTTCCAGCCAGGAATCATCACTCTTTCTCCTTGCCTCAAATATTTTGTTACCCTGGCAGCAGGAAGTGTATCGGGGGTCAAGAGAGAAACCTTTTTCTTTGGACAAAAATTTCTTCTTCTCTTCTCTTTGGAGGCTGCAGAGAAAGAGTCCAGAATTGTGTCACAAGCTTTTATTCTATTCTGTGTTGCCCCCTTATCAAGAAGAAGGTACAATAGTTCCATAAAGAATGTGGACTTTTATACTTTTTGGTGCACAAACACTCTGGTATGTGAAATGATTGTTTGCTTAATAAAAGGAAAACAAAAAATGCAGAGTTTTGGCAAGCCCTGGCTTTGCGTGCCCCAAACTCCAGCTAGGCACCTGCACAAATATTGTTTGCATACAAATAAATCTGTGTATACAGAGGTGGAGAAGAAAAAAAAAAATCTAAAAGCTGAAGCACTCTATAGGAGCCAAGGCCCAGCTCTCCACTCTTACAGTATGTAATTACTGAAATAATTACTGAAGGAACTGTATTAAAGGAAAAAGAATAAACATTTTTAATGAATGCTGACAGATTCACACTCTGGGGCTTCACTGGCCTTTTTAACTCGTTGACTGAATTTGAAGCAGAGTATTTTTAGCTGCACCTGTAGGTTGTTTTTGCTTTTGTAAAACGTCTCCACACCCCCTCCAACCTCTCCACCCACTGTCTCCAGTGCTGATGGAAGCACCTCACACACAGTTACCCCACAGACTGGCTGATTTTTTTCTCCCTTTCACTTCTTAGCACATTCATGGGAATAATTTCACTGTTTCACTTGAATTTCTAATCTGTTTGTCCACCAATTCACCAATACCTAAACCAGCTGGCTAAAACTTGAGTATCCTCCCAGATCTTCCAGAGCGAAAATCATTTCACCTTTTTTTTTGGTTAGGAAATCTGTAGTGGATTTGAAATGAACTTTGTAGTTTTGAGCACAGGGCAGAGTTTTGGGTAGAGAAGCTTGACTGTTGAGGCAGAGAAAGCAGTACTGCTGTCTGGATAAAGGTTATCCCAGACTTGGTTACAAATCCTGTCCTTCCTGTGCGTTGTAAAGCCAAACCCCAGGTGGTTGGCATTGATTATTTCCCTGGTGTCACACATGGAACAAGGCAGAGGCCACAATGAAGGAAGGGTTTGATACCAGGATGCCAGCAGGGAGGAGTTTATCAAAGTGAGGGAAAGGAGAGGAGTTGGTATTTTCATATTTCAGCCCAAGCCCTATTTTTGGTTGCCACAGACCCACTGTCACTCCATGCTGATCTGCATTTAATCCTGCAGCCTCCTCCCCACTTCTCCACAGCCTTGGCCTTGACCAGCTCCTTATGAGCAGCAAATCTTGTCAAACTGAGGCAGTGGAGGATCCATGGGAATGCCTTTGCCCAAGTGCAAAGTGCCAAAAGCAAAGAATAGCCCTGATTTTGCCAAAGGGGGAGCAAAAAGTGTGTCAGGCCGAAGGTGCTGAATTGCTCAGCAGCAGCAGTTGCTCTCTGAAGCTCTCCTTGCCTTGTTAAATCAAGTCAATACTTGCTCAGTGATCAGAATCTCTCCCAGTTTCAGTCCTGTGCTGGAGCTCAGAGGAGGAGGATCCACAAAGGCCTGGCTGTTCTCCTCCGAGCTCAGAACCAGGGCAGAGATGGAAGCAGGAGTGATCCCTCCTGCCTGGGGATATTATTGAAACCTGGTTAAATCCATTCCTCCTTGGTGCTGGCACCTCCCAGCCTGAAGTCACCTGCAGCAGATGAGGAATTCCTTGGGTGTACCAGATACTTCATTTCCCTTTGGGCAGATAGCAGGAGAAATTACAACTCAGTGAGGCAGTTCAAAAGGGAGAAAACCCAGGGCAATTAGAGAGCCCTTCATAAGCAGCAGATGAATTCCTGCCAGGCTGCATTCTGGGCTGCTGGGATCAGCTCCCAGTGCCAGCAGATGACATCCAGAAGAAGTGCAAGGCTTTGATTTGGAAATTATGCACATAAATATATACACACACACATATGTATTTTATCTGAGGGAAGATTGTAATCATTGTTTAATCAAAGGTGAAGTTTTCAAGGTGCAGAAGCGACTCTGCTCTTCAGATTCTATATTAGAGTTGGATGTGCATTTCTAAATCTTGTTTTGTTGTTTCAAAACGTGGGTATGATTTTACTTTTACTTCCAGTTTATAATATACTGGTGACTACAAAAATATATGAAAGCCAATTAATGCATGATAAATTTGGGGCTGTGTTAGTTGTGAAAAGCATTTAAATACCACAGTTAACTTTACACATGGACTGGAGACAGCTTCAGTTCTTTGTGTGGAAATATGAGGTAGGCAAGAGTTTTGCCTTGGGACAGTTTTGTGTCCCTTTTGAAGGCATTCAGCTCATGGAATAAATAAATAAATAGTGCTTAGATCTAAGCAGATACAGAGGCCTATATTGAGCAGCCAGAACTGGGGTGTAGTTTTGGTTTGTGCTTGAGATGTTTTGATTTTTTGAATTTCTTTTTTCAGAGAATTTTCTATAAACAAAAGACATGTTTTAGTAACTGTAAACTTAGTTTTCATTCTTTCCCTAGGAGGGGCTTCTCCTTGATGTCCCTCTGGTCTGACAAATGTCATTGAAAAGGTTTATCTTTGTTTCACCAATCAAACTGGTCTGTGTAAAACAGTATATAAAAGAGACACATCTCAAAAATAAAAGTCATTTTCAGCCTTCTGAAGTCAGAGTCTTTGTGTTGTTGTCACTGGGGAGTTTACCCAGTCCCTGCAGTTAATTCACACACCAGGGATGTGCAGTCTCACTGGCTGTTTCAGCTCTTCCTCTTGCCCAAATTAAGTCCTTCCATCCAAGTTTCTGTCCTGCACTGAGGGCTGGGTGATGCTGTGGGAGTGTTTGGGCACATGGAACAAGGGCTTCCTGCAGCAATTTTATTCCTGAGAAAATATTACCAGACTCCATTACAGGAGTTCCCATGTACTGAGATTAAAACAACCTCAATAGATTCGATAATCATTCCTTTCTCCTAATTCAACTGAAGGAACCAGTGTTTGAAAAGCTACCAAAAATGATCAAATTCATTACATGCCACTTTATTATTCATTTATTATTCTTAGGTTTTCACAGGATTCAGTTCTCTCAGAGGAGTTCAAATCAGTCTAGAACCAGATGAGTGCCGTTTTTTTGTGTGAGTGAATGAAGGAAAAGAATTTCTCTGTTCTGTGCGCACAAACCCTTCTCTGAGGACACTCTAATCCCCAGGGCTGAGATCCCATTAGAAGTGTCCTGCTCCTGTGTTATTTCCCCAAGGCTGCTCCTCTCTCCTGCACATCACAAGCTGCAGCCAAGGGACGGATGTAGGAGTCACTTGAGCACTTGCTGGGGAAAGTGGCTGCCATCTGAAGGAAATGTTTTTCCCTGGCTGGTAACAGCTCTGCAGACAGGCAGCCCTCAGTTTCTGAACTGAGTTCAGAGTGTCCTGCCCTGCTGGGTAATGCCATGGCCAGGACGAGGCTGTCAGGACCAGCTCGGGGTGGAGTTGTGAAAAACAACCCCAAAGCTCCCTGAATTTCCCTCAACCTCCCACCTCAGCCTCCCTGGCAGCTTCCTGGGCTTCATCGCTCTCCATCTCACCAGCCAGTGCCTCCCGCTGGTTTCCAGCACCTTGGTGAATCTGGTTTCTCTCACAGGTTTTGCATTTGGATTCCTTCACCGCTTGCCAAAATCCCACAGTCCTTTCCTCAAACCCTTAAAATTCCAGAAGAAGGCTTTGCTTACCTTTTCCTGGTTCCTTCTTTGACCCAGTTCTACAAACACAGAGCTGGAGGAATGCAGTGACAGCCTCAGCTCTGCCAGGAGAATTCCACCAGTTAATATTGGTTCAGGAGCTGATGAAATGTGAATGAGCAGATGCCACTCCAATTCAGAATTGATGTGCTAACAAGGGCTTGTGGGAAATTTATTATTTCACCAAAGAATTACTCGAATTCTTGAGTGTAGGCTAATGAAGAACTACTGGTACACAAAGTTTTACACATTTAGGCCTTAATCAGAACCTTGTGCAATGTTGTTTACAGAATGGTCCAGATTCAGATGTGGCTGTTAAACCACTTTTGTTGAGACTAAATAGATGCCATGGCACAGAATAAACACTGAGATCTGATCAGGATCACTGGAAATGAAGTGATTACTGACCAAAGTGTTCATTTATGGGCAAAGATACACCATGGAGTCAGCAGGACCATCATTCTTTGATACAGCTGGAATGAATCCTTTGTGTGAAATGAATCCTTCCCACTAATATAAAATTTCTTATCCCATGTTTGCCTCTCTTCCTATTTTCCCCACCTTTATATTATCAACTACCAATTTACATGGAAAATGTCCCTTAATGTATTGCTTTGTGTCCCTTCGATGGTGGTAAACTGCCCCAAATCCCACCTTTCCTGCATCCTGCACCTCCAAATGTGAATGGATGCTCACTCAGCAGGGACATTATGTCATCAAAAGGCAATTTTTTATCCTCCTGGTTTCAATTACACACTAAATACTGAGATTATAAAAAGATATGATCTCATTGCTGAGGTGTCTCCAACCATCAGAGAACCGAAATTGTTTTTCTTATTCAACAAGCAAAATGCAGCATTTCACAGCTCCTTTGAACACGGTTGTGGAACTCTGAACTCAAGATTAGCAGCTTGTACACCCCTATTTACAGTGCTGCATTTTAAAAAGGCTGGAAGGGAGATGAAAACTGATTTGCCCTCTTAGCAGAGGTGTGGTGCTTCCTCTTCTCTGAATAAGACACAGGATGCTCAAGTCAGGAGGGAAAATTATTGAAGAACTGGGAATTCATGGTGCTTGTCTTGTCCACAGTCACTTTTGTGCAAATGGTGACCAGAGAGCATCCAAGAAAAATGCATTGCCCAAGTCTCAGGGCCAGTACCTGTGCCCAGAGACTGAACTGAGCAGTAAATTCCATGAGCAGTAATTCCTGAGCTGTTCCTACATCACCGGCATCAAACCTCTCCAGATGCTGCCCTGGAGTAACACATGGAGGGTGTTTCAACACTCCCAGCAAAGCCTCCCTGTGTGGAGGCACCTCTGCTTTCATCTTGTTCCATCTAGAGGTCAGTGAAACTCACTGGAATCATCTCCAGCAGAAATATTCGGAATATTAGGGGATATGTATGTATTCTATACATTAAAGCTGCTTTCTAAGTTGACCTTCATGATAATTGCTGCTTTAACTTGATCTCCCTGTACAAAACCTGGCAGGGCCATTTTGTGGTCACATCTCCTCATGCAGTGGAGCAGAAATTGTGAGCATTCAACTGCAAAAAGCCTCTTCATGTATCAGGTTTGAAGTGAGCACAAAGATAATACAAAACATTCAGATTCTCTTGTGTTCCTCTAATTTCAGTGCGTGCTCAGAGTCCCATAAATTATCACTTGATGGGCCCTAAAGATTCTGCTCCAGTGGAATTTACTGGGCAATATCAAAAGCAAGCAAACAAGTTGGGAATGAAACCCAGCTTCCAATCTAAGGATAGTGTTCCATTCTGAATTGTCCACAGAAATTTTAATTGCTTTCTAGCAGGAAGCAAAAGATGTTAAATCTCTTTCAGAAGTAGAAATTAGTCATGCACAGATCAAAATCTATTCATATGCAAAGACCACTCATCAATAAATTGCAGCTGCCTGAAAATAAGTGCAAGCCAGTGGAGAATGCTTCTGTGTGTTTGTCAAGTTAATTACTTACATAAAATTGCATCTGTTGGATGACACTGATGAAGCTCAAGATTTTCAAACATTTCTTTGGCCTACAGAGTGATTATTCAAAAAGCATTTATTCAGAAAAAGAACTCATCAGGGATCTTTTTGACAAAATGCTTTTTCATTGGAAAATGAGATTCACACCCAGTTTTGCATGGAAAGTTGAAAGTTTTGCATGGAAACCAATTCATTTTGGTGAAGCTTTTGTCAGGGAAGGTCTCAGAGTTTTAATGCAAAGTTTCTGGTTTAGATGAGGCCTCCCTTCGTTCCCAATTATCACAGAGTCTGGGCCAATTGCTCGGAACACAGAAGTTCCAGGATTTTACTCCTATTTTTGTGTATTTATACAAAGTAAAGCAGTTCCACCAAGAGAGACTTAAAGACAAAAAAAAAAAAAAAAAAAAAAAGAAAGAAGAATCAAGAAAACCCAGCCCCCAGAGGTGTGGGAGGTGCCCTGAGTGGCTCTTCCAGAGCCCAAAATCCAGAGGCACGTGGAGATCTCACAGCAGAGCTGGAGGTGCCACCTCAGCCTTTCAGTGTCACCCCATCCTGTGACTGCCTTGGGTCATGTGAGGATGGGCTTTGGTCTCGTGAGGATTGGAGAAGTTCAGCTCCTCTGGGGATGTCAGGACGGGACAGGACAGGAGCCCTGTGAAATGCTGATTTCCTCCTTGCTGGACACTGCAAGCAGCAAGGCTGGGACAGCACACAACAACCCAGAGTGAAATATGGGGCACTGAAAGAGCTCTTGAATTTGAACTGAGAGTGATGGTGATAATGGAGATATCCCCTCATCTTCCAGGCATAGAGGGAAAACCACAAATGGCACTAAACAGGATTATCTAATGTTATTTTAGTGTGATCTCACAGTTCTGATTTGATGCTTTGGAAGCTCCAGGTGGATAATACAATAAATATTCCCTGTTTTTATTCCTTGCTACTTCGCACCTTTTCCCAGCTGGTTCCCACTATCACTAACAAAGTCATTTTGCCATTCTTGGAAATCTCTTTATTGCTTTTAACTTCATCTCAGAGCCAGTAAAATATTTAAGATCTGCTAATTTCAATTAACTCCCTTGAGTGACTTGGCTGAGGAGTTTCTAGTAGAGCCACAATTTGAGCCCTTCACTGCTTTAAATCCAAAGCCTTTGTAGTTGTTGCTCATTATCATCTAAAATTTGCCACGATATTGTTGTGTATATTTTTATTCTGCATTCTATCTTAAAACCACATTATTTCCTTATTAACACATAGCTCTATGAAGGGAATTAAGTGGCATAAGGCATCACACTTGAATATTCAGGTAGTCTAGAAAAGAAACCTGGAATTAATGGAGCTGGATAATGAGGGTAACTTCAACAAGCAGGAGCTGTGACAGGTTCCTCAGCCAAAAGAGGCTGTTGCTGAACTCCTCACTGCTGCCATGATGGGGGAGAAATGCAGAATCAATTTCTGGGCTTAATTTAAATTCTGGGCTTGGATTTAAATTCCAGACCAGTTCTAAAAGACGGACCCTGCCAGTCACGTTCAGCCCATAGCAGACCCACTTTATTGTTTTGGGTTTTTTTCGTAAAGGACATTCTAAAAGATTTTTTTTTCCCTTTCTGGCCATATTCCATGCTGGAAGGAGCAATACTTCTCTCATGTGGTTAGAAATACCCACTTGGCCAATGATCTCATGCAGCAGGGCTATGGAATGATGCTCTTTGCTGCCATCAGTGATTAACACAGTGCATCCAGCTATTAATTATCTTTAACCAGCTCAGCACTCTGGGCTTTTCCAGGGTATTCTAATGGAAATCTCAAAAGCTGTATTTTTTTGAATTACCTTTAACCAGTCACAGCTCAGCGCTCTGGTCTTTTCCAGTGAATTCTAATGGAAGTTGCTGTATTTTCTTTCTGGCTCGCTTAGAAATGGTTCAGGATTATATTTTTAATAAAAGCTCTTTGAAATACTTGAGATTTTGGGAAACCTTGTCATGGAGCAGGTTACTGTGGGAGTGCAGGCTGGCCAGACTGAAATGCCATCACTGCCCTGTGCTCATCCTGATTTCCTGGCTACCTTTATTTCCATCATAGGACAGAAAAGCAAAATTTCTTTTGTATTTGAGAAGTCATGAAGTGCCTTCCTGAGGGCAGAACCTCAGAGTGGGGTTGCTGAACACTCTATATCCATTCCCTCCTGGGACAGAAGGAATTCAGAGGCCTTGTGATGATGCATTTAATCAGAAAACCAGGTGTCACCATCACTTCCATGCAGGGATTTCTCTGTTCTGCCACAGGACACTGGTGGAGCATCAGGAGGGCACAGCTGAACTGCCCTGACCTGGGTCACTGCCCTTTGTGCTTTTCCCTAGAGATTGGCTGAATATAAATTTTTCAGTTTAAAAAAAGCAAGGGTTTATTCCACATTTACATGACATCACTCCATGTGACCCCTTGAGGAGTTATTTTTGTAGCCTGTGATGATATCACTGAGTTCCTAGAATCAGGCTGATAAATTTTAGCACTGACCATTTATTTAGTTGAGGAACTTCTGCATTTTGGGTTTTTTTTTTTTACTGCAGAGTTCCTTATTTTACTTCTTTTTTAAGCCTGGCTTTCTGCAAACTGACTGTTGGGTCGAGTCTGCTGTTCTCTCCAGAATACCTGATGGGAAAATGTTATTTCTCTTTCCCCTCCCGTCCTCTCTCTCTCTCTCTTTCTCTCTTTTTTTTTTTTTTTTTTTTTTTTTTTTTTTTTCCTTTATTTTATTTATTTGTGAGCGATCTGGGATGACATCCCTGCGTGTTTCAAACTTGCTTTTTAAAAACACATTGCACACTTTCATGGGGCTTTGTGTTGCCAAGCTCTCTATAAACAAAAACTCTGAGTTCAACATCTTTTTATATGCTCTGTGCACCTTCATTCCAGAATTAACACCCCAAAGGTTTCTTTAGGATTTAGCTGTCAAGGATTTTCAAGTTATTTGTAGAAATTTTGTAAACACAGCACAGCTTCTTAACCCTTCAAATTAAACTACGAGGGTTTTCTGCTTTACTGTCAAAACCCTTGTAAGTGTTGTTATGTCACATTGGTATTTTTTCTGTGTTGGAGAAACAACTCTGTGTTTATCCCACTGAATTAAACAAAGGTCAAGCATGGCAAAATGTGCTCTCTGGGATTTTGGGAGGGAACAAGAGCATCACTAAAGCTTGAGCCATAATTATTTTGAAAATCCTAGGCTGTCCTGGCTTAGCAGATCCAGATTCCAACAGCTATGGAACATATAGAGAACAGATCTGCAGTTAAATCTTGTGTCCTAAATACAAGTCCCAGGAGATGCACAAATAATGTATATTATAAATATATTACTTATTTTTCAACAATAGATTATTGATTTTATCAATCTCTGTCTGCATCTTGAAGTGACAGCTAAAAGGATAAATGCTTGCAGGTTGTTCAGAGATTCAACATGATCTAGGGATTTTTATTAGAAAAAACAAAACTAAAAGGATCTTTCCCTCCAAATCTAAACAGGATAAACAAAGAGCGATATTAGCTGCCAAGAAGTCATTAGTCACAGTGTAAGTTGTTTCTAAATGACAATTTAAAAGCTCTTGGCTCTGCTATTTCAAATATAAAATCATAGCAAGCTGCACACAAATCCCAAATGGCAATTTAGAGAAATCACAGAAGAATTTCAAATGCCCAGAAATAGAAAATCAGCCCCAATTCAGGAAAACCTTTCATTGATTGCAACAACACTGGAGGTCATAGTGGGAGAAAATTCACTTTTGTGTTTGCTTGCAGCTCCCTTCCTGATCCCTGTCACTGGATTTGGTAGAGAATATCCACAAATACCCAGCACAGTCCTGTTTTCTGAGTTTCTCCATTTCTTACCCAAATCTTCTCAGTCCCTACAGGATGACTGCATAGGCATGTGAGAGGTGCTTGTCTTATGAAAATCACTTTATTTTTTCTCTCATCCTTTTCTCTCTCCAGCTGAAGAGTCTTAATGCCTTTAGCTGCTTATCATGTGGGAGCTGGTTTGTATCTCTGCAAATCCCTGGTGCTCTTTTCTGTTCCCCTTCATTTTGTTTCACATAAATGGCAGTGCAGGAGCAGACCTTCATGCTGTGTTCAAATTGTGGGAACATCCTCAAATTCTAAAATTTAGGTAAAAACTCTCTTCTGTTTGTTGCCGTTTCTCTCCTGTCCTAAACTGCTGATGTTGTTTTTTGTTTTAACCATTGCTGAGCACTCAGCTGGCATTTTTAGGGAATAAAATGTAAATCCCACCTGTCTTTATTTAGTTGACAAGAGCTCAGAACCCCTGACTGATAACACAATTTAGATTATCTTTTCCTAGACTGTTGCTTTGCATCCACTTTCATAAGGTGTCATCAACAATTTTTTATTCATCTAATATTGCACTTTTTCAACGTCTGCGTTTCAGTCTCAAGTATCTCGAAAATTCGGTTTATCAAAAACTTGTTTAGCAAATTTTCTTGCCTCCCGATTTCCTCCCGCTGTTATTTTTTGTATCGCATTTTGGAGAAGCCACACGGGCTTTCTTCGGGCCGGCAGGTAAATTAATTATAATGTATATTAGAATTTCGAACAATAGATTAAAAAATAATTACCGTCTCGAGCTGTGCCTGCACGTAATGCTATTGCTGCTCATGTGAGCGCGATAAAGAGCTGAGTAAGCAGGGCCGGCCTTTGAGATCGACTTTGCATATGCAAAAGCTGCTCTTTGTGGGATCAGTTTCCAGCTGCTCGGGCTGCACTTCCCAGCCAAGAGCTCGGCTCCGTGGGCTGCTGCCAAATGGGGAGATTCCAGTCCCTGCACACCTCAGCCTGCCCTGGGACGGCGTTAGGCAGGAGAGAGAAATAAAAAATAAAACCTGACTCAGTGAGTGCCGTGAGCGCTGCTCCGGGGTGAGAGGGGCTGCCAGGGGAAAAGGGGCTTGTCCCTTTGGCACCCTTGGGATTTGATACCCTTGTCCAGCCTTCTCTTACAAAATATTATCTTCGGTGTGTTCTTATTTTTTTAAAAGACTTCCCAGGTTTCTGCTGCAGCAGGACATTGCCATTTACTCAAGATATGATTAGAGATACGTGTACTGTTAAACTGCAGCTCAGCAAAAAAAAAAGACGCTGCTCCTGCTTTGTGTCCACAGAGGAAGAGATGAGGTTCAGAGAGTTTACCCAACCCCTGCTTTTCTCCACGTTGTCCTAACCAAAGCCTGCTTTTCTCCGTGTTTCCTTAACCAAATCCTGGTTTTCACGCTGCTGCCCAGTGAGATCGGAACCTTAAGACAGAGGCTGTCAGAGCTGTGACTTGCTGCGAGCACGTCACCTGGGAGGAGGTTCCCCTCGCACCGCCCGTGCTTGTGCCTGGAAATTAAGCCAAAAAATATTTAAAGTTCTTTAAGGAAATATGAAGCCTGACTCAGTTAATCTGTCTGATCGTGTGAGTCTAGCAAGAATTACTCACCAAACTGTTCTAGCTTAACCCTGTGACTCCTCTGCGGGGAGCCCCAGCTGGTGGGGAGCTCCTGGGTGGCACAGAGCAGGTGGGGCACACTGATCCAGCCTCTTTGTTTGTACACGGGGAAATCACAATATCAACAAAGAAATCACAATAACAGATTCAGGAGAAGCTTAAAAATCCAGCAGTTGAGGCTGTTGGGAGGTAGATGTTGGTGGGACTGAAACAACTGCACGGCGCAGCAACAGCTGCTTGGCTGTGAAGTGAATTATGCCTCACTCTGCCTTTCCTAATGACAGTCATTAATTTGAAAATGCTAATGAAGAGCAGGGCTGTTATGCCTTGTAGTGAATAGTTGTGGTAAGAATGGTATCTATAGAGCTTATTGCTTTGAGAGTTTTCTGCTGCACTAAGTTCCTGTGAAAGGGTAATCCTGTATTCTCGCCTTCTGTGATAAAAGTTTTCTTGGAACTGCTGTTCCTTCAGTGAGGAACACGGTGGTGAATGGAAAAAACCCCCAATTTTCCTAAGAAAATAATTGTTCATTTCAATAGCCGGCATAAAGGATTATTTACAATGGAGTTCAACTTTGGCTACCTAGGATTTCATATCCTTGTGAAGTCTTTTCCAAAATAATATTTTCAATAATTCTTATTTTTTGAAAGCCTGCCCAGGTTTCTGCTGCAGCAGAACAATCCCATTTACTCTGGATTAGTGAATTCCACAATACCAGCTACTTCCAGGCCCAAAACTGCACAGTAAAGGTAATTAGGACATGGTGGCTCCTTGCCAAATTCCAAAGCAGCCTTCCTTGGCAATTATCATCCCAACTGCTTCATGTGAGTTGTTCCACAGCAGTCCCACTTTCCTCTAGGAAAAGCCATTTTATAGAAAGGGAGTCTGAGCAATTTCTACCTCTTGCCTATTTTATTATTTATTGTTCCATATCACTACCCAGCAGTGGCATATTTTGTGTAAATTCCTTCCATTACTCACAAAGCCACACAAACAGCTCGGAGCTTTCCTCAGAGAATTCTGAACTTCCTGCAAAAACAAGGAACAAAAAGCTACCAGGAAAAGTAACCAAAGACTTTTAATTGCTTGAGTCTATTTCCTATCCCTAAGAGAAACTAGGATTTTCCACCTGCTTAAGTTAAATACTCAAGTGAATTACCTTATATTAAACTAAATAAATCCCTGATCTTTTATTGTGTCAAATATGAGAATGGATCCTATTTCTTATCCTTACTCAAAGACTTCCAAGGATAGTTCCAGAAATGGCAATTCCTCTTGAGTAGGTCTGTTTTATACAATCTCAATAATATACTTTACTGTGATAGCACTAAAAATCTGAATTTAGGCATTTGGCTGTAATGGAAATATCCTGAACTCTCCTGGTATAAACAAAGCACACGTGTAAATTTATTTTATAATATATTTAATATATAGTAATAAGTATACTGTATATTTGAAATATTATTAAATTTGCATATAAATGATGCAATTTTTATTTTTAATAAAACTATGGCTATAACCATCAATACTTCTTTAAGAATAAGTGCAGTTGACTGATATAAAAAGATAAATGAAGAGGGAGAGGGGGAAAAAAGAAGGCAAATAATTTTGCCTGCATTCTTGTCAGCCAAGAGCGTGATCCTACTTGAAAACTTGATACATCAAAATCCATTTCTTGAGGAAATAATTTATTGCTTTGTACTAAATGTTTCACCCAAGAATTTAGTTAAAATAGGTATTTTTTAGATCTGAAAGCTACAAGAAGTTAGATAATTTACCCAGAGACTGCTGGGGCAAAGCACCTGAAGATTGCCCGCACCAACCTAAGACATTTTTGATTATGCTGTTCCTTATTTACAAGGATAAGGTTTTCACAGGAGGAGGGGAAAATCCACCTTGGTTTATTTTCAAAACACAGCCTTGAAAGAGGTGAAATCTGTCAGGTGTGTCCTGGGGAGATGTCTCAGCACTGAAGATCCCCAGATGGAAATAATCCCTTGGAGTTTCACTCTCCCTGCCTCGGGAGAGCTTTGGCTTTCCTGCAATTCCAGAGCCAGCAGAGAGCCCCAGTGCCTGTGACCCTGCAGCAACACTGCCCAGAATTGAGGTAAAATTCACACTGCATGGAATCCACGTAAGAACTTAAATGGGGGGACTAAAGTCATCAAACCCCAAGCTGGAATTATAAGTAAATATGTTATTATATACTAGCAACAAAACATTGCTATTTTTTTCCATCTATTCCACTTTGTATGTGATTAGGGGGGAAAACACCCTTTTTTTTTTTTAATTTCTTGCCTAGAATTTAGTGTGTGAACTTAGAATCATTTATTCCAAGTTACAGATACTTGCTGCATGAAAAGCAAAGGCTTTAGTTTGTTTCAGATTTTGCTTTTTTGGTATTTCTTTGGCCTCACTATCAAATCAAATGGATGCCTCAGCAATGATGTTCCAGCAGTTTCTCAAGCCCTTGTGTCACTGTTCCATTTTTGTGGAGGGCAGAAGAAAGCCTTGCACAATTTGTTGCTAATGCAAAGCTTCTGTCTCCACCAGAAATAGGTTTGGTGGTGAGGAATGTCTGAAGAAATGAATGTGAATACCTGTGAGTATTAGATGTGTATCTCCAAAGTATTAAAAGTACTCAGGTACAAGCAGGCATGTCCACACTCATTTCTCTGCAGTTGCTGAGAGATGGAACAAATCTCCTAACGCAGCACACTGGGCTCCTGCTCTGAGCTCCAGCAGGAGACTTGTATGTTTGCATTCCTTTGGCCTGATGTCTTTGTTAATTACTGCTCAAGTAATTTACTTGTTTTGCTCATAGCATTGTTTTGGGTTTTTTTATTATCTTGCAAAAAGAAATTAAAAAAGAAGTTCATTCCAAAATAAGACCAAAGTGAACATTGTTGTTCATTTAATCAGAGTAGTCAGTAGAAAACTGACTTTTCTATTTAAGCAGAAATATATCCTGATATCGATAATCAACCTGATCACCACTGGCCAGTCTGAGAAATGAATGTGCAACAGCAAAAACGTCCTTAACAAATGAAACATCTGCCCAAAACATCCCCCACCTTTATAATCAGACACCAAATGAGCCATATACATATGCAAGCTTTTAGAAAACAGCAGGGCTACACTGGTGTATGATATTAGAGCTTCCCAGGGGGAATCTCCTGATGTCCTGTGCTGAGACAGAGCAGTGCTGGTGCCTGTGAAGGATGTGTCCATCAGCCCAGAGGGAAATTTCTGCCTGTGCAGCTCTGGAATGCTCCGTGCTTTGCACAGGGCTGGTGAGAACTTCCCCCTCTCACAGCCACCAATCCTCACCAGCTGCAGGACCAAACCCCTGCCCTGCTGGCACATTTTCAAGAGTGCACTGCTGATGAAGGTAGGTGCTTGCAGTGGGATTTTTAATTGTGCTGGCCCTCGAAGCTCCAATTGCTCTGTAGGACATGGAGGACAAGAATCAAAGGCTGGCTGCAGCAGGGGTGTATCACCAAAAGTAATGCAGCCCTTTGATCACCTATCTTTGTTTATCCCAATGTCTGAGATGAACTTGAAAGACAATGGATAAATAGGCTGGAGCTGAAAGCCAGACAGCTTTTTTTTCTTATTTTGCATTGCTTTTTGTACCAGAATCCAGTTCATGAGAGTTGCATTTCTCTTAGGGCAGGAATGCAGGCACATGGCTAAAATGGACTTTTGTCTTGGTGCTGCCTGCATGAACCTTTGAGTGGTGCAGGTATTTATGACCTTGTACCCAGATGTTAATTAGCATGTGTTATCTGGGAATAGCAGTGGGATGGATTCACTGCCTGCTCTGGGTTTCCTTGTCTCTGGAATCTGCCTTTGATGGAAGCCGAGAGTGACGTGAGCAGGACAGGAGAGAGGCTTTCTGTACAAACACATCACAGTGAGAGCATGTTTCTCACCAGAACTATAAAAAAACCCACTTGGGCTTTTTGATGAAGAGACAGAACAAAAATGATTTTGAAGAGATAAAGGAAGACTTGTGTATTTTTCAGCTACAGTCTGATACCAACCTCCTATCTTACCCTGTCACTACTCATTTCCATACTCACGATTCCAGGCAGAAAAATGAAATTTTGCTGTCATCCTCTACGTTATTACAATGAACAGCTGCAATTCTTCTGCTTGGAGAGAAACTCGGTATTGAGTGGAGTTCAGTGACCACGAGAAATTGTCAATGCACAGTTTAATGTCACACTAAATCAGGTGGTAAATCCTTTATGCAGCTCTCCATCAGGTGTAACTGCTCTGCTGCAGAAGAGGTTTTTATGATATGTTCAGGCTGGGTTCTAAAAATGTTTGTCAGGAAAGAGCTATTTATGCTTTGTTATTTTTAAACTGTAGTACCTAGCTCTGAAGAGATTTTGTTGTGGTTAGACTTTTTCAGAAAGTCAAAATAAACCAAATAAACCAGTTTGGTTAGGTTTCAAAAATAGAATACATGTGTAAATCCAAGTGCTGTATTTATTGTCTCTGCAGTAGGAATGGCTGTTCAAATAGACACAAATTATAGCCTAGATTCTTCATTTTAAAAAAAATTGTCCTCTTTTTGGAGCTCAAATAATGCTTATTCAGATTGAGTTTTTATTCCCTGTGGAGGTGGCATTCATCAGTTCATCATCTCCAAATGAAATTTATAAAACATTATTCTAAAATAATGTTCATGCTCTGATATTCTCAGTTTCCGTGCTACCCCAACTGACCTGGTGCATTTGTCTTGTGCTCTTTGAAACTTCCTATGTTCTGAAAGGGGATTTACCCAGCCTCTCAATCCTTTCCAAAATTATTTGGAATTTAACTGCTATTCCTCCAACACATTTCCAGCTACGGGGGAAACCCAGTTATAGTCACTTGATAAAATACACCTGTACCTGTCAGACACCACAGAGAGCATTTTAAGGCCATATGGCTTTAGGGATATTTTTTTCTGTTTGCTTTTTCTCAGTTGATTTGTACAAATAAATGGGCAGCAATGTGTGGAACAGCAAAGGATCATGAGGTAGAATTGCCTGTGAGCAGGACCTGCTCCTGACAGCTCAGGTTTCGGAGCTCTGAGTGGCATTCCTGCATGTCACAGCTTCTTGTCCCACCAGGAGAAAGTTAAATCTTGGCCACAAGTGCTGCAAATGAGAATCTCAAATTCAGGAAAGCCACTGAGCTGAGCCTGTCTGCAGGAGAGTGTAGCTTTGGTTTTGTGTTTGAGATGTTTTGGTTTTTTAAAATTCTTTTTTCAGAGAATTTTCTGTAAACAAGAGAAATGTTTTTGTAAACTGTACTTTGTTTTCATTTCTTTTCCTAAGAGGGCCTTCTTGATGTCCCTCTGGTCTGACCAGTGTAATTGAAGAAGTTGTCTTTGTGTTCATAAATTGAATTGGTCTGTATAGAATAGTATAAAAGAAAAACATATCCCAAAAATAAAGGAGTAATTTTTAGCCTTCTGAAGTTCAGAGTCTGTGTCCTTATAGTGTAAAACAGTGTCAGGAGAGTCTGAGAGAACTGGCTGGGGGAGTGCAGTGCCCTGGATTTTCCTAGAAGCAAATTGCATTGCACTGAAATTGGAGAGGCAGCATTGCCCTGCTGCACTGCACAGAACCAGGCCAGAGACACTGCAGAGCCATAAATGACACACAGCAGCACTCGCAGCACTGCACACTGAAAATTCCAAAAATCTCTATGTAAGATTATCAAAAAGGGCTAATAGAACTTTATTTTTTCAGTAGAAGATTGTTGTTTACTCTTTATAGGGCTGCACTCTCAGAATTATTTAATTACTGCAAAGCTTAATGAAAAGCCTTCAATTATTCAATTTCAGTTTATATTCTGAAGTGTTCCCACACAAACTGGTATTGAAAATCTACATAACTGATATTTTCATCCAACATATTTATTGTTAATTTTATAGAAAGACACCCAAGAACCATATAAGTATGAACACATAATAGATGATAATAAAAAGGTTTTCATATTGAACAGAGAAATTTGGCTCCCAAGATTTGGCTGAAAAGCTGCTGGACAGGGTAAGATAGGCATGGACTGTAACCAGCCCCACAGCAATCGCCTTGGGCTGGGTATGAATAAAGTAAAAAACTTGACAATTTGTTCAGGACAAAGCAACAAAAATAATGGTTTTCCTTCCAGCAAAGCAAGTTTACTGCACTGTTAACAGCTTCATATATAAGTTGTCCTGTTGTTGTAAGAAAATTTATGCAATTTAAATTGTCAATGCATGAAAAACCCAAACTAAAATTTATATTTCCACTCTTCCACTCCTTTGAACACTTTAGTGACACAGGGAAATAATAAAACCATTCAGCTGGATGATAAAATATAAATAGTTTATGCATCATCCTACAAATAAGAGATGCCTTATTTGGCTTCTCTTTTAGGTTGCTAATGCTTGATTTGTTCAAGGCCACTTTCTTCATGGTCTCTGTACGCTGGACTTTTGTATCTAACTTGACTTAATTTTTTTTTTCCTAAGCAATGTTCTCTTACTCAAAAAAAAAAAAAAAAAAAAAAAAAAAA
>VWZU01003030.1:577517-609634 GCA_013397095.1 Sterrhoptilus dennistouni | reverse complement strand
CACAGCCGGAGCCGTGCCGTGCCCACAGCCGGGGCTCTCCTCAGGTCCCCGCTGTGATGCTGTAGCTTTGTCCCTCCTGCGCTTCCAGCCTGACCCTCCCGTTACTGTGAGCCGTAGTCTGGTGAAGGGAGAGTAGAAAACGCCTTTCGGTGTATCAGCACAACTGAATTCCTTCTGCTCGGGCATTCTTCGGTTCCAATTGCTTGCTTGCTTGATTTTTGCAACTTAATATCCGTTAGACGTTTGCTGAGAGGAGCGAGATTGTTTCGTGTCCTGGTGCCCTGTCAGCTGTTCGGCCTTGCCCTGTATCCGTGGTGCTCTGCCGAGCCCGGGCTGCAGCCCTGAACTGTTTCCTGCCTCTTTATCTCCAGCCTGGCTGCACACACCAATAACCTGCCTGTCCCACTGCTGTCCCTTGTTCATCTCGCCTGTGACAGGACAAATGGCTTGTGTGGAATCGTTTTCCTTCTTAGCCTTGAAGTGACATCCATAAATGCAGGGACTGTAGCTGGCCCGGTGAGACTGCAGAACCAGTTGCAGTGGGATTGCTGCAGCACAGTTTGTGCTCCAGCTGCAGGTTGTAGGTGTGCAGAACCAGAAGGATCTCCAGTGATGCAAAACTCAAAATCTTTCCAAAGCTGAAGCCAGCTTAAAATATCTGAAGATGTTTTTTTTATTTTAATGCTTCTGAAGAACTGAGCTCCAGCTATTGCCTGAAGGATCACTGCATTGTGCCAAACTGGGATATCATTGGAATGGGCATGCTTATTCTTCTGCAATGTCAGTGCAGAAGGAGAGGTTGAGTTGATGAATGTGAGAGTTAATTCCAGGCAATTCACTTAAATCTCTTCTGGGGACACCCACTCAGAATGGAAGTGGCTTTAGTTTGGTTTGTCTTAATGAGAATTTTCTGCAGGTAAACCCTAAGGCTGCAATTAATCATGAAAGACGTGGGGATCTCTGTGTGTGCTCATGAAATGAATATGGTGACTGATTAATGTAGTAAGCAATTTAATCTTAGATTATTAAGTCAGAAATGAAGTAGCATCCTTCTGGGGATGTGATGGTTTCAGAGTGATGCTTTCAGAGACCTGGAATATGTTTTTCATATGGTTTGTTGCTATTCTTAATGTCTTCAGGACTGGACAACTTATTGTGCAACACTGCTGATTAACCTGCTTTGAAGGAAAAGCTGGAAGTGGCAGAAAAAAATGCCTATTTTTTTTCCCCAAAGAAGATCTAAACTTTTTTTTTTTTTGCAGTTTAATTCCTTTTCCATTTTTTATTCTTAACCAACTGTGCATTCTGTTCAAATTACGTATGAAGTCACTGCTGTCTCAGGGCCTGAACTTACTACATCTTATTAAAATAACTCATTTTCTAAACCACAGACATGACCCACGGAAATCATTGGTCAGCACTTCTTGGTACGCTACATCAGCAGTAATTTCTTCTGGGACATCTACTCCCCTCCTCCCCCCAGATTATTTATGTGGCTCTCTGTGCTGTTGGAAAACTAGGAGTTGAGAAGAAAACCAACTTTTCCTTGTTGGAAAACATGAAATCCAGAGCTGTTGGTTTCCAGGCTCCTGTAGGAGATGAGAACCAAAAGCTGTTAGGTTGAATTATTTTATATAAAGGAGCCTTCAGTCAAGATTTCAGTGCAGGAGTTGAATTGATACAGGATGTTTAAATTTTTTTACATTGCTAATTAAGTTAGTAGAGCAAATGAGCTTGGGCAGTTGAGTGCAGGTTGATATTTGGGTGTCTCTGTGCACAGTCTGTCCTTCCCTGTGCTGCCAGAGCCGTTCCCTGCCACACCTTTGTCACACCTCCAGCACCCCTCTGCTCCTGCTTTCCTTCAGCTCCCCCAGACCTTTTCCTCCTCCCCTTCCCGTGGTGTCCCGGTTCCTGTCCTGCCTCCCTGGGGTTTGGATCCCTGCCCTGGATTTGGGCTCCTCGCTGGGGATGTGCTCCTGCTGTGCTGCCCTGGCTGATGGAGAGCAAGGAATTCCCCCGTGCTGTGGCTTCCTATCTCTGTGTCCTGTGGGAATGCCCCGTTCTTTGTGCCTCTGCTTAGCTTTAAAAACGAGAAATTCCCAAGAATTGCTGGAGGAGGGGCAGGATAGTTAAATGCCACCATCACCTACCACCAGTTGCCCAGGGGAGGAGGATAACGGGGCTTGTGCAGCCACATTTCCAAAGCTTTCATGGCAGTTCAGGAAACAAATGAGTGTTTGGCCACTGTGTACAGATGAATGATTGAAAAGGATGATAGTGTTGTAAGAAATAAGTTCCTGGACCATCTTCTAAATTAGAAACACAAAAATCTAAAGAGTGTGTAATGAAAAATAGTATTTGCTGTTCTACTTGTCATAAAGCCATCAAATTGCATAAGTTAAAGTAATCTTTATTTGGGGAAGCAACAAAAGTCATCACAACAAGATGAAAACTTGTGATTTACGAGATTTCAAGCACTGTGATTGAGGCATGATTTCAGTAAGTTTCACATAAGTTTAATTTGGGAACAGACATGTTTACACCTACATTGTACCGGTTTTGATTGATTTTGTGTAATTGCTTATGCAAAACCCTTCGGTGTTTTCTGGTATGAACTATATCCACTGTATATTGAATAAGGTTGTGGAAACATTTGGTCAGCTCTACTAATTAATTGAAAGAGGAGTTGATGTGACAGTGGGGACTCGGGTAAAAATTCTGACTTTCTGACAAATTAACAAGGTATTTTAGCAATGAGCACACCATTGGCTCATGGCTTTTGAGAGAGCATGAAGTGGATACAATTTATCCTGTATGGGTAACCCGTGTTTAATGATGTTACTTTTTTTCTGCAAAGAAAGTCTCTTTTGGCCCAAGTTTTGTGAAGAATTCTCCGAGCCCCGCTGGCTCTTGCTGCGTGCGCTGTTTTTTTGTAAACAACGCTTTTGCTTTGAAAAGCAGCTGGCGCACGTTTATTCCTTTTAGTGACTTGAATATTGTGTTTGTACTATAAATGTCATCTGTTTTACACAAAGTTGATTTTATTGCGGCACTGTGTACTGACCTTTTACAGTTTAATAGAATATGGTCATCTTGTGTACTGAAATGCTGCAGTGCACGCAGCAGATGAGGATAAACAAAGCGCTGGTCTGGAATCGTTTGTAAACGAGACGAGCATTTTCAGAGCTAGGAATTAGAACTGATAATTAATAAATAGCATGTTTACATAAGTATCCTGCTGCCAGGCTTTGAAGTGATGTAGTCCATGTGATTGAATGGGAGGTTTTAACACAGAACTCTGGATGTGTGTGGCACAGCAGGGTGGGCAGTGCGGGGTTTGTTTGCAGGTGCAGGCGTGGCAGCTCTGCCGTTTCTCCTGTGCCGCTCCAGACGCAGGGAGCAGCAGCACAGTTAAAACAGAGCTGTTTCTCTTCAGGCGTAAGAGCTGGAGAATTGCCTTGCAAATCATCTGTGCGTGTGGTGAGCCTGAAAGTTCCTGTGCCGTGTTTGCCGGGCGTTATCTGGAGATCTGCACATGGGACCGGCGTCTCCAGCTCCTGCCACCTGAGCCCCTTTTGTGTCTCTGCCTCGATTCCTGCTCGGCTTTAACTCCGGCTTTTGTCCCTGCCATTGGTTTGCCCCCGGAGCGCTGCGGTTGTGAGGAGCAGCTGACAAAAGGGCGTTAATTAATTAATTAATGGGGCGTTCCGATGGCCACACGTAGGATCGGTGCGGCGCTCGAGCCATTGGGGTATTTTTAGTTCACGGGCAGAGGGAGGGAGGTTGTTGCTTCCCTGACTCGCAGCTGGGTGTGGCGTGGGGTTAACCAGATTAATTAAAGCTGGCTCAGAGGTTCAGGCTTTAAGAAATGGCTCTGAGCCCCCATTATTGTCTTCTGTTACATAAACTTTATCACCGTAGAACGAGCTGGAGTTCTCAGAGTGGGGATTTCGAGATTACCACGAGGGAGATGCAGGATAGTGCAGAATTAGAGGAAAGATGTCTCTAATGCTTTTGTAGGGGAAAACGTTTAAGGTATATATTGAAATATTTTAACATATGACCAATTTTCCTTTTTCTGTAATGTCTTTTAGTTTGCTTTCAGTATATGTGCCCGTCGTCTCTACCAGTGATTTGTGCTGGCTTTTGTATCTTCCTCCTTCTTGTTCTCAGCCATTTAAGAGTGTTTGCTCAAAGTCTGATCAAACTTTCAGTGTTTTATAGTAGTTTTTCAGTCTGTTAGCGCATCACAAGAGGCACCGCTCTCTTTACTCACTACCTGTGGCAGAGATGACTAAATTATCATCCTTTTTCCTTTATTTAGATTTTCTTTGTGTATAAGAAACGTGAGATTTTACATGAGAGTTTTTGGTGAAACTGAAGGAGCATGATGAGGCTGGTGAAGATGCCTCACTCACTTTTGTTTGCATGGAATTGTTGCAGAAATGCAGAAACACAGAGGGAGAATCCTGCAAAGCAGAGCACATGTAGAGGGAACCATTAGACTGGAAGTATTCCTGGGAGGAAAAAATACTCGTTAATTGTACTTAAAAAAAATTTTTTTTAATGCTTAATTTATTGCCACCCAAAAAATGCTATTTATATTGTTTCCAAATCATTACCATAGAAAATACACTATTAAAAATTTCTTGTAAGAGAGAAAGTAAAGTGGATTTTAATTCCACTTAATGTGGAGGTAAGAGTGCCTGTAATTACCTGTGCAGCTTTCACTTGGAAAGATGTATTTTGATACATGGGAACTTGGGGTTGTTTAAACTTTAGAAACTTTGTTCTAAAGTTTCTCTGAAAGTTGCTCATATTTATGGCACAGGATGTGACTTCACTTTCACAGTCAAGAAAACATTTTTTTTTTCAATTCCTGAAGTTCAGAGCTTATCTAGGAATTGTTAATTCCAAGTCTACTATTGGGTTAATATTTTCCTTATTTTGATGATTTCTGATAGAAATTGAATTCCTTTAGATCTAATCTGTTGTATAGCCCCATTTAAATATTTTTTCAGTTCTTGTCTATTTCTGTTGTGATGTGTTTTAGGTTTTTATTGGTAAAACTTGTGTTATAAAATTCATGCCTTAAAAGTGTCTAAACTCTCTTTACTCCTGAATTTGCATGAGACTGATGCTTAATTTTTAAAATAAACACAGCACAGGGGCCACTGTGTGCAAATAACAAACATCTCTGCTTATCCCAGGACTTGCAGGTTGAAGGAGAGGTAAATGTGCTGATGATCAGTCAGTTTTTCTTAGACTGAAGCAGAAAAGTGTGAGAGCATCTGTGCCAGCCCAGTGACCCCCTGCTTTCCCTGAGCTTCCTTTTCCCTCCCCATCTGCCTCCCGTGGCTTTGGGGAGCCGTGTCCCATCAATCCCGTGTGGAGGGTGAGCAGGCAGGAACCTGTTTGTGGTGGTGAGATGGGAGGTGCAGCTTTCCCTGGTGCCTAATTAGAAAGCGAAGCATTTCTGGTCACCTGCAAGTCAAGCTGCTGGCTATGGAGCAGAGTCTCTTCTGGTAAAACAACATTTCTGCCTTTGTTTGATCACTGGGCTCGCAGTTGGAACGCTCAGGTTGGGATGGTTGTTATCTTTATGTGGAAAAAACCCCAAACATTTAGAGTTCAGGGCTGGGGAGGGGTTGTTCCAGGCTGCAGAAATGGGATAAAAGAGTTTTTTAGAGGATGGGTCGTGCAGTTGGCAGAGAATGGAGTAAATTAAGGAGCTTCCAGTGTTCTGCAGCCGAAAGGAGCAACAAAGTGTGCAAGCCTCTAATTTTGTGCTGACATTTGACAAGAAATAGGCTGAATTGTGAGTGACATCATCCCTGTGTGCTGAAGGCTTTGGAGCAGGTCGAAAGCTTAGCCAGGCAATAACAGCAGAGCCTCGGGCTCACAGTGCTGGTGCAGGGGATTGATTTCAGCTCAGAGACAGGGCACAGCTCACTCTTGGATTTCTCCAGCCTTTTAAGCTGCCTGTGTAACTGGCTCTCTGGCAGTGCTGAGGTTATAAAAAGAGAGCCAGCTGATGTTGCAATGTAAGCACTGCCCCTGTAGTGGAAAGACTGTCCTTTGGCATGTTCACTGCTGCTATTTTTACCTATTCCAGTAAGATCTGCCCTTGTGATGTTGAATTACAGGACAGTACCTGGAATGATTTTCTGTTACAAAGTGCTGTATGCACTGAAGAAAACTTTGAATAAAATTGGGCAGATTGACATTAAAAAAACTGTCTTACACTGAAAAATAGTTTTTCTTCTGTCAGCACAAATAATCATGTAACTGTGACTACAAGAGATTCTTTCACTTTTGTTTGCATATTTTATGCCTGGCAGAGTTTTCTTGTTTTTTAAATTTTAGGTTCCTTTGTATATTTTGTCTTTCTCAGTTTCTCATGTGGAGACTTCAAATAGGCAATACGAGTTTTAAAGATGGGGATTAAGAGTGTAGCTCCCTCATAAGTGGAGTAGGAGGTTTTGTCCTAATGTCTAAAAGACCAGGCTGATGCTGACTGAGTTTTGTTTTGTATTGCTACCCATTATAGTAAATTAATTTTTTTTTCTGGGTGTAAATGATCAGCACTGCCAGTGACAAAATGCTAGATCTACCCAAATATTTGTAGTGGAAACTGGAGCAAAAAGCAAAAATAGCCTGACAGTGAGACAGGGGGGTTCAGTGGCACAAATATCCCACAGAGATGTGTGACTGCTGAAATGTCTGAGGTTTGTCATTACCTTATCTCTAACGCAAGGTGTGTTTTCTAAAACCATCCACATCTATAGTTCACGAGTGATTGTCAACACTGAAACCCAAACCTCAAGCTTTTGTCCTGGCTCTTTGTGCATTTTAGAAGCAGATTTGGGGCAGAATCTTTCCAAAGCAGTGGTTTGACACTGAGGTGTGGTGAGTGATGAATTTGTGTGAATTCAGCATTCCCCTTACAGGCCCCTGCAGGCCTTGCTCCTTCTCCTGCTCCTCAGAGCACCTCAGGTGGAAATCCTGCAAGCAGGAAACTTCCTCCAGGACAGGGGTTTTCTTCTCCCTCTGCTCTGCCATTGTCTGAGGTGGCCAATTCTGCTCAGGTTTAATTGAATCTCACATCTGCAGTAACAGCTGGGCTTTTGGGCAGCTCTTTTATTTCTTAAACCCTCCTTGTTGCCAGTTCTGTTAGCAGATGTTCTTGCTGCTTTTTTGTCACGTTTATCTGTCAAGAAAAATAAGTAATTTTTCCTGCCTTACAACTATTGCTTTGGTGGCAGATAGAAATACTGCACCTGCTTCTTCAGCCCATCCCACTTGTTTTGTGCTGTGCTGTCTCTTCTTGATTTATGCATGAGATTTATTCTTCTTCTTGCTGATTTTACTGTAGAAATGCTTTGGGTTTTCATTCTGTAAGTGCAATTTCCCCATCAGTTTTCTCCTTTTTTTTTCATGTAACATTATCCGTCTTAGTGACTCACTATTGTCTCTTGTTTTTGGTTATAACTCAAAAAGATCTCACCTTTTCCTCTGGTGTGAGAAAACCAGAATTCCTTCCTTCTCCCCAGTCATCCTGCTTATCTTTTTCCATGATGGAAGGCAAATTTACAGTATTTTATATGCCACATTCCTGAATGTGTGTTGGAGACAGGTGTGCTAGGTGTAAGCAGGGTGAATTCACAGTTCACTCTCAGCAGGTTTTACTTTTTCAATGACTGAAAATGCCTCAAGGTGGAGGTCCCAAAGCATTTATCTGGTTCCTTGTTAGTCTCTGAGAGTTTGCTGTCTTAAAATCATTGCAGCTTCTTTTTTTAATTTATTCATTCTAATTTTTTCCCCATCTGCTCTGTCCAGAAGAGACAACCAAACCTGTAACCAAAAGTGAGCTGGCAATATAAGGTCTCTTCTTGATTTTTTTTCCTTGCATTTCTTATAAAGACATGAGGAAGCTGAGACTTCTTGGTCTGGAGAAGAGAAAGCTTTGTGGGGGATGATCCCATCAAGATCTCTTCAGCTTTCCTAGGAATTCTTCCTCTTAGAGTTGGTGCTTTTATGCAAGATACAAAGAGCCTTCAGAGCCTTGGCTGCCTGTTACTGTTTGTTTGTTTTGTCTCCAAGATTTGTCAACATTTGTGAGTCAGCAAGGTGTTTGTGTGAGAAGGGAGTATTCAACTCCTGTTTAATTCTTACTTCTGTGAGTTTTTAGAAAAATCTTGTAAAAGATTTTTCTGGATTTTTGGAATAAGAATGAGATGCTGTTGAGCTGGGTAACATTTGGTTGTTGTGCACTCTGTCTCCTTACACTGAAATGCTGCACAAAATAATGAAAGGTTGGAAGACTCTGAAAAGTTTGAAAGTAGAAGGATGATAATTTATCACTGATGTGATTTTTGTTGTTGTTATTTACTTGGTATGTAGTGCATGTATATGTTTGTCTATTAAAATATTAATATCCTCTGGTTTTTTGTCTTCCACAGATGATGTGCTTCATCCTTTTGTCATAGGACTTCATTTGCTGAAAGGAAAACTAAAGGTATAAATAACTTTCTCTTGTTATCTGTCCCTTCCTCCTTCTCCTGCCTCATTCTTTCTTTGGAGATGTCTGGACCTTTCCTTCAGGCAGGGAAACTCAGCTCAGCCCAGCTCTTGCACTGCTGCTAAAATTCACTTTTTGTTGTTTGAAAATCAATGTGGAACTCCAGTTGATACAGGATTTGCTGTATCAGAAATGTATATTTAACTTAAGCTCTTACCTGAGTCAGTCTCCCTGGGTATTTACTTTGCAGAGGAAAAGCCCTTCCTCAGTTTAGAACATCAGCTCTTGATATTTGCCTCTTCTCCAGAGTCATTTGCCTTTGCACACAACTGCAGCTCTGTTGGGAATAACCCAGACCTGACATAAATCATGTCTGTGACATTATCTTCAAACTCTATCTCTGAAACAGAAAGGCTGCATTGGCACTTTGCTAAATACATAAAAACCCACCCAGACCAGAACTGTAATTTCATGGGTGTATTTAATAAGGTAATGTTCAAATGGAGCATAATTTCTTTTGGAGGCTCTGAGGACAGTAAATGTTTGACAAAGTCTTAAGTAGTTTTTGTTGTACACAGTCTTAAATTTTAAAGTACATTCCGTTTTTATTTGCCATTTTATTCAGGTTTCTTGGCAAATACAGGTGCAGACAAACCATGAAAATAAAGCTGTTCCAGCTGTCCAGGCATTATGTTGTGGAAGGATCTATCCAGCTGCTCCCAGGGGCACTTTGCTATAAAACACAAGGGAGAATCCTTTGTTTTATCTCCTCCAGAAGATCTCTCAAGGCCGTTTCCAGCCTGGTGTCCCTGTGCCCTGCCCTCTGCCCGTCTGGACGATGTTTCCAAGCTCTTGGAATCACATCATTGACCTCCACGTGGCACTGCAGGCCTGGCACAGAGCCCACGGTTCATCAAATCACTTTATTGGCTGCAGGCTGCCCTGGGTGAGGGCAGGGAGGGAACACCTGGCTCTGGGGCACTGCATCCTGTGGGGATGTGCAGATAATTCAGCCTTGCCTGGTGCTTTGCAGGCTCTCTGTGCAGTCAGATATGTACAGCGTCTTTAATAATCCTTAGGCTGTTCCTCCTTCTCCCAAAACTCTGAATCTGGGGTGTTCTCAGTGCTGCTGTCCTCAGTGTTCCTGCATTTCCTACACACCCAGGGAGGACAGAGCCAGGCATTCTTTGTGTGAGGTTCTCAGTCACTTTTTTGTTTCATCCTTGAGAACTTGTGTGGGAAGGGCATTTGGTGGATTGCTGACATTTGAGTAACTTTTTTTTCATCCTTGCTGTAAAGTGGATGAGTTCCAGGCAACTGCAAACACAGTTTGGGGCTTTCAGGCTGGGAACAATTGGGGCATGGGCAAGTGCAGAATGCAGACAGGCACATGGCTGGGAAGGTATTTGCCCTTGATTGAGAGATCTGGGTGGGGGGAAGGCTTGTCCGGAGTGTTTTGACCATGTGAAGAAAGACAAAACACTTGTAGTCCACTTCTGTCTGCAGTGCAAGGCCCATGTGAAAGAGATCTCTCTGTAAATCTCCCTGTGGAGGATTCTCCTGAGAAGAATTTAACATTGTGGCACAGAAACAAGAAGTCTGAGTGACAGGACTGTCATATGATGTGGTTCTGATTCAATCAGCTATAAAAAACTGTTCAGTGCTTTTTGTTTCTAGTAATGAGTTTGAGTTCACTGAATTAAAAAAAGAAGCATGTCTTACATATCACTTCAGCTTTCATAGTTTTCTAAATGTTAAGGGCACATTAGATAAAAAAAATTATGAAATATTATACTAAAGAAAAGAGGAAGTTTTATTCATGGCAGAATTCAGGTGCTTTGTAAGCAAAACTTTTACAAAATGTATGAGCACTTTCCTTGCTGCTTTTTCCTTTCCTGCTGTTTCAATAGCAATTCTATAAAGTTGTTTGTGAATCTAAATAAACTCTGTAGCTGTACTTAAATCCAATTTAAAAACACTCTGACTGATTAGAAACACCTCCTGGATTTTTCTTTTTACTTGGGATTGTTTTTTTGCTTTGGAAAAGGCAAAGCTTTGGTTCTCTGTCCCTCTTTTAGATGCAGGATGTTCAGTGCTCCTGTTTCTCTAATGTAGGGAAACTTAGAGCTCCACATTTGAATTTCCTAGAAATGTCATGTGGAAAGAAATGGGTGACTGACATGGGAATGGTCTGTGTGGAAAGGACAAACCAAACAGATGAACTGTCTGGGAAAAGTGGCCTGGAGCTGTTACACCAACAGAGAGCAGGCACAGGGTGGCCAAAGGTGCAGATTGTTTTGGTGACAAATCCCTGCTAAGCAGAGCCCAAAGTACAGCCTGCTGCAGCCAGGGAGTCTGACTTGCTTTGTGCTTACTAGCCAGAGTTCTAATCTGACAGCAGCTTTTAAATACCAAAAGATAATAATCTTACAAATGGCTAAGTCTGAAAGTAGATTGAGAGTTGTGTTGCTTATGTCCTCCTTACTGTAGGGCCCACTTGTTGGAAAACCAGTGTTATTTTTTTTTCCCCTTAAGGCTGAAGTGGTGATTGAAAACAGAATATTTCTGATAAATAAAGAAAAAGGGCAGAAAAGATTCTTCCAAGTTCAGAACAACAGAGGCAGAAATTGTACGTGTTTCAGTTGTTTTTTGTTCTGTTTGGTTTTTTTTCCCTGAACACTGACATTTCCTTCTGTTAATGTTTAATTTTTGTCATTTGTCTTGGGGAGGAGTTTGTTTTTTGGCATTGATCTCTTCAAATGAAGGACACATGAAGGAAAAGCACCAACCCTGTAGATATAAGAGGGATCTACCTGGGTTGTTACACTGATCCCAACTCATGCCCTGCATTCATATTTCCATAGATCACGGCTTTATTTATTAATATAGGAATGGGTCCATATTTATCTGTTTAAAAATACTGCTCTAGATCACAACAGATTTGTCTGGTTTTGAATTTCTGGTTTTCCCCCAGAGAACTGGTTGCCCAAGTGATATTAGATCAATTAATTACTGTATGGAAGAAGAAAAGGCCACAGTTAAATGGATCATTGATCTTTTTGTGTCAGAGATGAAAACTTTGCTTCTAAGCAGCTTTTCAAGCTTATATTTACTGACAGAAGTGTTCAGCTTGAAATGGATTCTGGACTTTGTTCTGTGCTGTTCTGTCTTTGTGGGTGTATTCCACGAAACACAAAATTCCATGAATTTGTGTGGATAAAAATGGCAGCATATGTGTGTTGGCAAGGGGAACTGCTCTGACGTGTTTTTAGAAGTTTTGGGTGTTTGTTCCAGAAAAAAGAAAGGACAAAGTACCTAAACTCTGGAGTGAGTGTTCACTTTGTAACATGTGGAATTTCAGCCTAATTCAGTGCCAGTTTTGGCATTTCTTAGGGAGGGAGACTGAAATTTTTAACAGTTCAGCCCAGCCCAGCAATTTATCCTGCTCATGTTAAAAATCAGAGTAACTTCCAATACCTTTTGAACTGGACTGAATGATGTGAATGTATTGATTGTACATGAGTGACTGATCTCCAGGAATTTGTTCCTGTCAGATGTGCACATTCCAGAGCTGTTCTGTGCTTTTGGTTTAATACTTATTCCAGTGCTTCATTAGCAGGATCTGTAATGTTCCAAAAAGCACTAATGGAAAGTGCACTCTTGGTCACAGTGTGCAGGATTCCTCGGGGACTTGCAGCAGTAAATGACATTATTTTTCTGCTTAGGCTGAACATTAAATATGAAACCAATCAGTATCAGTTTCCCAGCAGTCCTGCATCTACAAGGGGACTGATGTACTTTAATATCTTAAAATACTCTTTGAATGCTGCTGTTGCTGTTTGTCAGTTGAAGAAAGGCTGTTTGAAGTAATTTTCATGGAAGTGATGAGCTGCAGGAAGAAAAGATTTAAAGAAAATTTTTAGAAATACACATGAAAACAACCAGCTGGCAGTGGATTATTTGAGCATGGCATAAACATAAATCCAGTGTCTGGTAATGATTATGTTTCAGCAATATGCTTGTAATTAATTTAAAGAGAGAAAAGCTTGTTTTTCTGAAAGAGACAAACCTAAGAACAATATAGTTCTGAAGGCATCATTGTAAAATCCTTTCTCCTTTCTTTTAAATTCAATTTCTCATTAGAACAGACTTTCAAACATCTTTTCGCTGGAGTGAATTGGTGTGGATGTTGGGGGAGCTGGAGTAAATGAGAGTAGTGAGTAAAAAATGCCTTTAATCGATTATTGCTCGGAGCAAAATACCGATAGGAAATAAAATTGCTGCCAGGGCCCAGGGTACAGGACACTGCAGGGTGGGCTGTGCTCTGCACATGAATTATCTGTTAAGGTGGACTCCAACCTGTGTCCAGAGATGTTTCCACTTCTTTTTTTCTGCTGTTGTGCCAGTTCAGGGTTCTCTGAATGAGCCAGAAATGGTTTGTGTGGATGTGCAGTATTGGGTTGTGTCATTAAATGTTACTTTCTGTCAGCTCTAAGCTGCTCAGTTAGGTGCCACATTAATTCTTTTCTCTCATACCTGTGCATGCAGTGAGCTGCTGGAGCTTCAAAGGGATGGTTTTGTATATATTTATATAAAATTGAAGCCAGCTTTCTTTGCACTGGAGGGCAGGAGAAAGGTGTAAGTCATTCAGAAATCACCTCCTAAGAAGCAGCTTTTCTGGCTGGCTGTTATTCCACGATATTAATCTGGAATGAGGCTTGAGAGGTGAACACAGCTGTCCATGCTGTGCCAGAATTTGGGTGTTCCCACCTCAGACTGTGGCCCGAGTGAAGAGGCGTTTGAGGCCCTGGTACCCTCAGAGGGCTCTCTGGGAATAGCTGCAGGAGTCAGCACCAGGGCACTTTGGGTTTCTTCAACAAGCTCCACCTTTCCAGCTGCAAACCCTTGTGCAGTGGATGCCAGAGCAGGTTTAGCAACTTCCCAGCAGGGATTCCCTGTCTCTGCCCAGGAGACTGTGAAGATGTGTTAAACTTCCCTTTCTTCTCCTGTGCCCCTCCACCCTCAGGCCACTTGGCAGGTTTTTGTCAGCTCCGGGCCAGCTCTGACCTCTGTTCTCATCTGTTCCCTTCAGTGCTGGCTCCTCCCTGGGTGCCACCAGAGCCCTCAGGTTAGGGAGGAAGGAAAGCTGAGGATGGTGTGTGGGAAATCCATTTTCTAGGAAAAAACCCTCTGAACATCTGTGAGCAAACCCAGACTGCCAGGGACTCAATCCTCAGCCAGAAGAGATGGCAAAACCCCACTGATGGCAAGAGAGAGCCGAGCATTGCTGGAGGGGAGGACTCGGACCCAGTTCTGAGACTGTCCAGCACTTCCTGAGGCAAAGATCCTGAGAGAGACGGATGCAAATCCCTAATTAAAGATAGAGCTGACATTTGGATCTCCAGAAGGCTGGTAGCAGTTGCTGTCTGTGTTTTCCTATGAGTGCAACAACCTTAAAATACATTCTGTGATCTCCCCTGGTGGCTGTGCTTCAGTGTGCAGTGTTAGGGAGGGAGAATACCCCGAGAGCAGGGAAGGAACTTTGTGTCTGTGAAGCTTATCTTTTGTCAAAATGCAAGTTTGAATTGTCATTTCCTGCTTTCTCTGGAATTTTTCAGGAAATGTTAGCAGCATATCAAAATATTAAATATAAGGGCTGTGACTTTGGGGTGTTGTCAGTTTACATCAGGAGAGACAAGGAATTTTCATGGCTGTCCTGCTGTTCCTTAGCTCAGCTCAGCAGAAAAATCAAGTGGAGCTCTTCTTTTTTAGTCTCATCTGATACCTGGAAGGGTGAAACAAAGGAGTTTCCCATAGGGGATAAGTTAAAAGAAACTCTCTGGGTTTCATCTGTCCCCTCTTATCTAACAGTTTATCTCAGTTTTTATTGCTACCATCTCAGTAGTTACTCTTTCAGCTGCCATGTGCATTGTATGGGTGTTGTAACTGAACAGAACTTGTTTTTCACCTTTCTGGTGCCTGGGAATTGTGAGATGTTGCTGGTGCTTATGTCTGGTGAACTTGGTTGTATTCCTCAATTTTATCTCTCATTTTTCAGAATGTCTCAGTGTCTTCTTATCTCCCATTTTTATCTCTCAATTTATCTCTCATATTTCAGTATGTCTCAGTGCCTTCCTATTCCTTTTTCACTTTTTACATCAAATATAAAACTCTTGTAATTTATGCACCATAGACTTAAAAAAAAATCCAAGTATCTCAATCCTGTTAGATGATTGGGCATGGAGTTTAAATCTTACTGACATTGAAATATTTGAACCTTTGGACAGCTGGACCTGATGGATTGAGGAATGACAGGGATTGGCAGGAGGGAAGGTGAGGATGTGTTGTCACTGTGTACCTTGTTGGTGAAGGAGATACTCAGGAACTGACTGAAAGTTCCCTTTGGGGCTGAGGGTTCTGCTGCTGTGGGCTCTGCATGTGGTGATAATGACTTCACCTAAACCAAACCTTTCTCTGGAACTTCGTTGCTACATTTCCTTTCTGGCTGCTGGTCAGACCTGGGTTTAGGTCTGGACCAAAGCTGCAAGTCTGCTGTGGCTTTTCAGAGCTGTGCTGTGAAGGAAAACACTGAAAGTCAGCTTATCCTTCTGGGCACCCCAGAGTGGACACTTAACATTAGTGGAGTTCTTTTTTTCCAAAAATTCCATGGCTTTAACTTTTCAACTGAAAGAAACACTGTTGGCTTTTCTCTGACATAAACATGAGGAAACGTATTGGAGGGTTCAAATAATTTGCAACAAAGGAGGTGCAGGACCACCCATGAAATGAGGCTTGAGCGGCTGCTGACAGGTGTTCAGTCATGGAGTGTTGGGTGATCTGAATTAGGTTGTTTGATTTCAGTACAGCCTTTGGTTTTGCCTTATTTTGAATAAGATATTTGAGTATAATTTGGAGTTTAAGCTGCATTGCAGTTGGGATAGCTGGGGAAAAAAATCCAGTGATATCTTTATCTTTGTCTCTGCATGTGCAGAAACGTGTGCAGGGGGTTGTTGGTGTCCTTGCACTTGGGAGATGTTTGTAAAATCATAAAATGATTTGGGTTGAAAGGACCTCAAAGCCCATCCAGTGCCACGCCTACTCTGGGCAGGGACACTTCCCACTGTCCCAGGCTGCTCCAAGCCCTGTCCAGCCTGGCCTTGGACACTGCCAGGAATCCAGGCAGGGCCTCATCACTGTCACAAGAAGGAATTTCTTCCCAATATCCCATCTAAACCTACACCCTGTCAGTTTGAAGCCATTCCTTGTGTCCTGTTAATTGTAAATAATCTCTCTCCATTTTTCTTGTTGGCTCCCTTCAGGAGGGAGGGTTTCAGTTGGGTCACCCTGGAGCCTTCTCTTTCCCAGGCTGAACAATCCCAATTCTCTCAGGCTTTATTTATGCTGAAATATAACTGAGCATAGTGGGTGTTAGGGTTGAGAATTCTTNGAGTAGGTGGGTTTTGGGGTGAGGATTTTTTTTTTTTTTTTTTTTTTTTTTTTTTTTGCTATTTCACACTATGTAAATTGTGATAGTATTAAAAAAACCTCCAATAATCAATGCCTCAAAATCAGTGATAAAAATAGATTCCTTAATTAATTCTTTCTATTGTAATTCCTGTTGATTCTCCTTTCTCAACAGTCTGGGCTGATGCTTGTGTGGCACATCTGGTTTACAGGGCTGTTGTGCTGGCCTCCTACAGAACTCTTTACTCTTGTGACCAGGGAAGGTCATGTTGGATATCAGGGAAAGGTTTTACTCCAGAGGGTGCTGGGCACAGCCCCAAGGCTGCCAGAGCTCCAGGGATGCCCAGGGTGGGATTTTGGGGTGTCTGTGCAAGGATTGTGATGATCCACACGGGTCCCTTCCAGTCCAGGGTATTCTGATTCTATAACCTGGCCGTCTTTCTGAGAGCCCTCAGACACTAATTATGTAGATTACCCTGATGGTGAAGTGCTCCTGTGACTGCGAGGTGCAGTGGGAGCAGTCACACATCCATTGTGCTCTGTTTGTGTGTGGGAAGTCCAGTGCCTTCAGGAGTCAGGCTGATGGTGCAGCTGTGGGTGAGCTGGAGGCTGATCACTGCACAAGGCAGGGCAGCTTCAGAAGCTTCCAGAAAAGGCTGAGCTTGGGCGTGTCAGGAAGGGAGAGGGACATCACCATTTCCCTGACTCTCTTGATCCTCCTCAGGCTGCATCAATGGAGCACATCCAGGGAGCTTGGAAGACCATCAGCAATGGGTTTGGGCTCAAGGATTCAGTGTTTGATGGCCCCAACTGCATCTCCCCCACCATCGTGCAGCAGTTTGGTTACCAGCGCCGCGCGTCCGACGACGGCAAAATCTCTGACACCTCCAAAACCAGCAACACCATCCGTGTCTTCCTGCCCAACAAGCAGCGCACCGTGGTGAGTCTGTGCTGCCCTGGGCCCAGAAATGCTCCTCTTCCCACTGCTGACACTGCCTGTGCATCTGGAGTGACAAATGGGCCTTACTGTGATGCAGTGATGGGCAGCAGCTGGTTGGTTTTAGAGGATTTTTACGTTTAACATTTTATTTTAAACGTGAGCTGTATCTGTATTTTGAGAAGCTGTATTGCTCTGCCTCAGTGCTGTGAATTTTCTTATGCACGTGAACATATTCCACTTTTTTTGTCATTGTTGGCTGACCTAAGCAATGATGCCTGCATGACAGTTCTGTCATTTTCCTCTCTTGGATGCCCACAGTGAAGTGTGGGGGTTAAAGCCAGAGTGAAACTTTTTGTGGGATCACTTCTGTTCAGTTTCTTGGAGCTGGTTATACCTAATAATAGTCTTACCCAAAGTTCCCTGAAATCTAAATAAAGCCTTTTTCTGTACTTGAGGTAACTCCATTTGCCTGCATTTCTGTTCCTGCTATAGGCTGCCTACTTGTGTGAAATTCTGTTTCATAGAAACTCAGTCATTGTAAGAAACTGAGAAAGAAACTCCCTCATAAGTGAAGTAGGAGCTTTTGTTCTAATGAGACGTTAAAGTGGCTTCAGAACATCCTTTGCAGGAGTGCACACAAGTGCACTTAGTGCCGTTTTCCTGGAATTTCTAAAGAAAATGAGAAAATGGTCTTCTACTTTTGGAAAAACGTAGAGGAAGTGTGCAGTCACTGCCTAAATGTTTTGTTGTTTGTTTTCCCTTTGGTCACAGGTGAATGTGAAGAATGGGATGACCTTGCATGACTGTCTGATGAAGGCACTGAAGGTCAGGGGTCTGCAGCCAGAGTGTTGTGCAGTCTTTCGACTTCTTGCTGAACCAAAAGGGTAAGAGTGAAACTTCCTCCCAGAGAGTGTAAAAAATCTTGGGTTTTAAATAGCAGCAGTCATGTTTTCTTCCCCTCTGGCTAATTTCTTTTAAAAGCAGTTTGGTTGTGAACATTTCATGTTGCTTTCTTTGCCCTCTTCCAGGGTAACTCCATCAGCTTCCTGTGTATTGGCAATTTCATTGTTTGTTTTAAAGCTGAATATTAAAAGTAATTAAAATGGAGGGGTTCACTCAAGTGCTTGCCAGCCCCTTAGTGAGGATTTTGCCATGCTCTCGATGAAGTGATGCCTTCCTTCGTATTTGAGGTGCATTTCTGTGCTACCTTTGTAAATTCAGTGTCAGTGATTCTTACCCCACTTCCCTCATCTGTGTGCTCAGTGTTGAGGCTCTGCATTCCTCTACAGCTTCCCAGTGTTTGGATTTCGCTCTCACTTCAGATATTCCTTATTTTTTTTGTAGGACCAGGGATGCTGCTATTAAATACCAAATGACTGTTTTACAAGCTGAGGGTGTGAAGGTATCTCATGGAGTTAATGCACTTAACTTCACACCTCCTAAGGCTTGGGCTTAAAGCTCCCTGTACCTCAGGCATTTGTGGGGTTACATCTCTGAGCAACTGAGGCCATTTTGGGGTCACCTGTCACCTGATAATGGCTTTTGTGTCACTGAGTCTCTCACTCACAATTTCTGTTACATTTATCAGGGTATTTCTGTGCTCCATTAAAGCCTCCAGGTGCTTTATGTCAAATATTTGATAGTATTTTATAAAACTTAGAGGAAGTATGCAGTCACTGCATGCTAAATAAGATGTTAAAAATGAGCAGAAAAAGAGGTGACTTGAAATGTATTCCAAGTTGCTTCTGATTTTTTGAGTGAGAGACCCTGAGATCCATCCAGCTCACTGTAAGAGGTTAGCCATGCTTTTTTGAGTATTTATTTTCAATTTACCCAAGAAAACTGACAGAACATAATTGTTGCTGAGGCCAATCTTATCTCCAGAGTGATTTTGTTGTCTCTGTTTTCTCTTTCAGAAAGAAAGTGCGTCTGGATTGGAACACAGATGCTGCCTCCTTGATTGGAGAGGAGCTGCGAGTGGATTTCCTTGACCATGTCCCACTCACCACACACAATTTTGTAAGCTTTTCCTGCTCTCTGTTCTGGTGGGAATTTTATCAACCACAGATTTGGCCAAATAGTGTTCTGGGCATTAGACAGCTTTTGGCTTTCTGGACACAGGGATTTTCAGAAGTTGTGGTTCATTCTTTCACCACTGTTGCACACAAATTATATTCTCTAAGTATCAGTTTGCAGGGAAATGTCAGAATTGTATTCATTACACTGGTGATCTCCAGGTGTCAAAGCTCACATTGTGCATATTCTTCACAGGTCTGATGATTGCCATTTTTATTTTATATAAATGCTCATGTCTGTAACTGTCTAGTAAGATACCTGTGTCTTTACAGTCCAGAAAAGGGGGAAAATTTGCATTTTCAGTCTCTGGCTCATCAGTTAAAAAAAGACTGAAGAAGTTCAGCAGCTTTATTGGACTGATGGTCCAGTATATTATTTGTACTGGATATTCAGGATGCTGTTAATTCTGCAGTTCATAACATTTTGTGAGTTAATGCTGCATTGTAATATGAGTATTCTATGGGGGAATGAAAGGCTTTACTTTGTAGCTCCTTCTCAAAAATGGATTATTTATTCCATACAAAAAATAAATAGAAGGTCATTTTGTGCTTTGTGGATTTTTTGATTTTTAAATTTTTTAAAAATTACTTATTTTTTACAAAGAGATAATGCCCAACTCCAAGAGTTTCACCTTGCATTATTGTCTTCTCCCTGGGTAGGAACTCTTTCCATATTTTAGCTTTTTTCTTGTTTTGTTCTAGAAATACATTGTGGCAATCCTAAATCCTAAAGCACTGTCGTTGACATCCATTAGAAAGGTTAGGATTGATTTACAAAACCTGAAACCCACTTTACTTCTACATTCGATTTTAAAAAATATACAGAAAATATAATCTACAGTTGGTCAGCAAAAAATGAATATTTTTCTCCAGATCTGGAAGAAGTTGAAAGTTGAAGCCTTCCTCTCCAGTGGGTTCTGGTGGAAGAAACCCCTTGGTTCATTTTAATATTTTTTCATACTTCAGAATCTTTTAAAAAAAAACAAAGTAGGCTGCCATTTAAAAAAGTAGAAATTCTTTGGATTATTTTGATTGCTAAGGAATTTATTTCTCATGCAAGGGATATTGCTTAGTCATAAGCACCAAGAGTTTTGGCTAATTAAAAAAAAAAACCCGAGGTGGGCCTTCAGTCTGATCCTCTTTGACCTCTTGGGTGCTGCTGAAAACAAACAAAAACCCAGCTCTTGGTTCACACAGCTCTGTCACCTTGCTGAGCAAAAAACCTGCTTTTGCATTTGACAGAACACTTGTCCTTTTTTTAACTTGTTTGGTTTTTGTGTAAATAAAGCCTTCAGTGTTTTTAAACTTTCCAGATTTCCAACCCAACTGGAAATCCATGCTGGAATATTTGAGTGTGGTTTTAAGCTCAGTAGCAACCTGGGGGCTCTGATGGCATTGTAGCATGGTTATTTATTTCTGTCGGGCTCTGAAGACCCAAATCTCAGTTAATGAAGAGGTAATTAGCTTGGATTAATCACTTGCTGTGCTCTCCAGGCTCGGAAGACGTTTCTGAAGCTTGCCTTCTGTGACATCTGCCAGAAGTTCCTCCTCAATGGCTTCCGGTGTCAGACGTGCGGCTACAAATTCCACGAGCACTGCAGCACCAAGGTGCCAACCATGTGTGTGGACTGGAGCAACATCAGGCAGCTCTTGTAAGGACTGCTCCTTTTTCCTGCCAGCACCACTTCTGGGTGACACTGGGCTTGTAGCTCTGATCACAGAGATGCTTCTGGGTTGTTGGGAAGGCAGTCCCTGTGATCAGCGTGCAGGATTGTGGATTGATCTCGTGAAACAGCCAGCAATGAGTGTCTGTTCCCAGGGGAGAAGGCCGTGCACATCAGCTGCATTTTGTTCTTGCTCTGGATTTTAATACTCTGGGACAAGCAAACAAACACCTTGAATGAGCAGGCAGTTGCTCCAATGCCCTCTGAACAGGGGGACAGCAATTCCTCTCACACAACACACATTAGGGATAAGCCAGGCCATGATTCAGTTGGAATTTAGCTGTTCACCTGTTCTACACCTCAACCTCTGACACTGCTGAAAATGGTGAATGGTGAGAAAACAGATGGAGGATAATACTTTCCTAATACCAGTTACAAAAAGCTGAAAGTTATTATGTTAGAAGTCCTTCAATGCAAAACTGAAAGCCTGTAATTGTTTTTTATGTGTCTTAGCAGTTGTATTTTTTATAACTAAACTTGGTCATGTAGTTCTGCATTTTCTCAAGAGAGTCAGGATGACTTGTGCCACTTGGCGCTACCTGGCTTTAATAGAACTTAATTATGTCAAGGTCCCTTTCAGGAAAATCTGAAGTCTGATATAAAAAGATTTGGAAAGAACATGTGGAACTTTTCTTTGGGAGTCTGAAGGCAGGGGTTTTAGTTGTACCCAGAGGAAAGACATGATGTAAAGATAGGAATGTGTTCATGAAGTTAATCATGCTGCAAAGAAAGAGCCCTTTAAAACTTCAGCTTTCAAGAGCATTGTACAGGAGGTAGTGTAGCAGTTGAAGTTGTAATTGTTTTTGTTGATATTTCAGATTGTTCCCAAATTCAAATATCAGTGACAGTGGTGTCCCTGCACTACCTCCCTTGACAATGAGACGGATGCGGGAGTCTGTCTCCCGGATACCTGTTAGGTAAGCTTGTATTTCCTGTCATTCCTCTTTTGGGAAATACACTTCTTTCAAAACAATCAATCCAAACTAAAGACCCCCCCCAGCTCCTCCAAAGCAGAGCAATCTGATAGAAGGTTGGGATGAATGTGCAAGGCAGCAACACCACTTCATCACAGATGATCCTTCCTTGTTCTTAGATCCACCAAAGCATTGATTTGAGATTTCAAATTCTCAATTTTTAGCCTTAAATTTTTAAGGTAGGGTATTAAAGGCTTTTTGGAGACCTTTGTTTTCCTGCCTAAGAAAATCCAAGGCTCCCTTTTGGTATTTTTGTGAATTAAGTATATTTTATCTGATCACGTAGTGTGCATTGAGGGTTCGTGTCTCATGGTGGATGATTCACATCCATAACTAAATTAATGTTCTGATATTATCGTGGCAGATAGGAGTTTAAATAGAGAACAGTGGGAATTGAAAATATACTCCTCTTCAAGAAAATTCCGATACCTAAAGAGAACATTGCTGTAGTTTTAAGTGCTGAAATGAAACTTGTGTCCCTTTCCAAGGGGCCTGTCCCCTGACCCTAACATGTGCCTGTATTCTTTCCCTTGGAATTCTAGAGGCTGAAGAGAGCAGGCCAGCTTTTGTTTTTTCTGCACCCATTTGAAAAATCTGGTCAGGAATGAGGCACAGAGCACGTAGCTGACTTGTAAATGGTTCTATGTATTTATTTCTTTCTTTTCATGGGAACTGCGTCAGGGATTGATCTTTGCCGTCTTACTCTCATTTCCAGTGTTGTTGAACAGTGACATATTAACTTCATAGATGTTTTGAAGGGTTTTGTGAAGGCTGGCCCATTTCCATTAAGATACATTTGTGTTTTGGGGATCCTTATGGTCTGAGTGGCCTTAGCTGTGATTTATAACTCTTTGTTGAGCTGGATTTTAGTCTTGGCCTCCTTTGAACTGGTGTTGGGTTTCATGACTTCCTTGCTGGCTGTTCTGTGCAAACCATTGAACAGTCTTGCAAAGCTTTACAAATTCAGGGCTTAGCTCTTAAGCTGTGCATTTAACAGGCTTGAAATGAGCAGTTTGTTTAATTTCACAGCCCTGAATTCATCTCTGAGTCAGTATTTTGTCAGTGTTATTAAATGCGATTTGATGGGGATTGAGGTGAACTGTGGCAAAATTTCTAACAGCAAAAGCAGACCTCAGCTAAACACACTAATTGAATATGTGAGCTGACAAGATCATCAAGTTTTGCAAATTTATTTCTTAAATTAAACTGGGCATGGTTCAGCTGACCAAATAGTTTAGTTGATGTGTAAATCCCAGCTTTTTCTCTGCTTGGAATTGTGTGTGTGTTGCTTTTGGACAGGTTACACTGAACAGTGTTTTTCACTTGCCGGAGGGGAATAAAAATAACCATAACTCTCCCTTTGTCTCTCTTCCCTTCTCAGCTCCCAGCACAGGTATTCTACACCTCATGCCTTCACTTTCAACCCATCCAACCCTTCCTCTGAGGGCTCTCTGTCCCAAAGGCAGCGCTCCACATCCACCCCAAACGTGCACATGGTCAGCACCACGATGCCCGTGGACAGCCGGATCATCGAGGTAACACTGTTGGGGGCTCAGAGCTCAGCTGCAGCTGCCACTGCCCAGGCACAGGCACTGGCTGCTCTTCCTTCCTGCCTCTCTCATTTGCTCACTGCTTGCCTCAGTTGGCTGAGTGGTGAACAGTTTAGGAGACATATCTGCATAAGAAGTTAATCATTAATTATTGCAGTCTATCAGCTTTGCTGGAGTAATTGGTAAATTCTAGGGGTGTGTAAAGATGGAGTGGAGCTTTACAGTTAAGCTCAAGTTTTGTGAAGAAATTCTTTTTAGACATGTTTAAAAATGTTCTTCTGAATTTAAAAGTCTGTGGATGTGGGGCGAGCTGGTGTTAATTTGAAATCAGACTAAAGGTGCCCTAAGTCTGGGTGTAGTTCTTTGACTTAGAGTGCTCAGCTCAAAGCTTCCTGGTGATCTGTTTTGTGTGTCCCTGTATGTAATTCATGACAGTTCTGGGCTTGTGGGCTGAAGCCAGCTCTATCTGAGACTATTTCTGCTGTTCTTGCCTTCAAGCACCTTTTTCTTGTATTTTCTACCTTAGACTGGCAGTGAGGAATAGTTCTTGGAAATCAGGCCTGAAGTGGTTGGGTTTCTTTCATTTTGTTTTGTGACAACCTTAACAGACACGTGCAGGAAAGGCTGGCAGGAGCAAGTGCTGAGCCGCAGGACTTGGAAGAGAGAGCAAGCACTGTTTGTTGCTTTTGCCTCTGGAGTAGTTTAAAATCTCAGGAGGCCAAGCAAAAGCCTTTGCTGGGTTCACCTGCGTCTCCAGCTGGTGATTTATGGGCTTCTGTGAAATGTGAAGATGCTCTGAAGGGAGTTAGAGAATTCCTCTGGACCTTGGCAGCAGAGCCAAAGTGCCCTGCAGGCCCAGGAAGCATTTCTGGTCAGAGGCTTTGTGTCAGCTGGGTTTATGGGGAATGGTGTTCTCCCTTTCTTTCTCTTTGGGTTTCTTTGTCTCCCAGCCCTTTTTGCTGCCTCAGAGGCCTGGCTGATCATCTTTGATGGCACAAACCACTATGAGGCACTCAAGGAAATCTGAATTATTGACCTTGGTAGAGTTATGAGTCTTTAAGGAGACATTGCTTGCTTTATTCTTTATGCAGAGCAGTAAAGACAGAAATACTTTCTATTCTGGCTCTTCACATTATCATAAAAATAGTTGTTAAGTCCTAAAGGCTTTTAAAAGGCCCCAAAGCAATGGAAGAAGAAAGTAGCAGAGACTTTCTAGTGCATCAGGAGAAAAACCATCATAAAAAAAGTGGTTTACCCAAGGATAGATCCTAGTGAATCTCTGGATTGGAGCAGCAATAATGACTTAGATTTTTTACTGCACTTAATTATATTTTATCAAGCAAATTAGGTTACTTTTTTTTCATTTAACCTAACATTTAATTTTTAAAATACTTTTTTATACTTCCTCTGTTCTTTTCTTTTATCTCTTACTGTGTTGGCCTAGAATAACAGCCTGAATGCTTCTCCCAGCTCCTGGTGCAGACGCTTTTGTTTGAGGGGAAGAGTAGGTATTTCCTTGGTGCCTTTTGTTTTCTTGTGATTAACAGGATTGCTGTAACTTGTGAGCCATGGCAGTGTCCACGTGAAATGTTTAATCTGGAGCTGATGTGATGAGAATCCTCCCAGCATGTTTATACTCAAATGTTGAGGCTGTTAATTGGAAGAGGCAAATTGATAAAGAGCTTCATGTTTAGTTGAGCTGGCTGATTTCATCCTCCTCTGAATTTGAATAGGCTTGGATTAAAATGCATTGGGTCACACAGCCTTTAAAGCAAAACCTTCTCAAAACACACCCATTGTGTGGCTTTTCCCCTCTGGAAATGGTTTTTATTGACTGTAGCCATCCAAAGCCCTGAGATTAAGAACAAGTTGTACTGTTTTTATTTCCCATCTAAGTAAAGTTGACAGACTCCAGCCCTGGGGATGGTGTTATTTGTGTTGTAAGGGCAGTTCTAAAGAACAGGGAGTTTGGTTTGTTTGCTGTTGAATTCAGAAGCAAATAAGCAAATATTCACATCAGGATTGAAGCTCAAAAAAACTTTTTCAAAGTAAGAACTTCATATAGATAAGCATGAGAAACAATTTAAATTCTTTAGTTATCCTTTGCCAGCTTCCTTGAAAGCAATTACATTCTCAGGCTGATGTACAAAACCAATCACTCGTTATTCAGGTTCTGAAAGGATTTTATTATCCTTCAAATGAACAAAATTAATACATTGAGGAGTTCTTCATTGATTGTTCATGCAGATTTTAATCCACTCAGGTGTGGAGCAGTTGCAATCTGCAAGAATGCTTTCCTTAGTCCAGCCTGGGTGAATGCAACTAATGAGCTAAAACAATTATTTCATAACTGAATCTTTGCTGAGGATAATCCTAATTTAAAACTGTGGAGTGGAATGTGGGCTTGTTCTGTCCTCCTGTGCAATCTTACCTTTATTATTCTACTAATTAGTTAGTTTGAATTGACTTCTGTTAACTTTGACAGTGTTTAACCTCTCTGTAGTGCATGTTCTTGCTTTGTACTTACACAGTCCCTGGATATTTTCCCTTTCCTGTTTGTACTTTGGGATAATACAAATGGCAGGTGAGAAAAGCTGTGCAGTGCTGTTTGTCAGAGCTTAGTTCTCTCTTGTGCATGGCTGTAGAGTTGTGTTGTGCCCGTGGCATGAGGTGACACTTGTGGCACTGTCCTGGTGACCTGTGGGAAAACTGCTCAAATGCCCAATTCCCTGTGGGAATGTGCTTGGAAGAGGAGAGGGGTTTGTGTAGGGGCACTTGATGTGACTTTTCTTCGGGCTTGAAGTAGTATGTAGAGTTATTTCACAATGGATATGGAGTTGGAATATTTTGGGGGGGTTTAAAAGTCCTACTTTAACCCAAAAGCTGTTTGGGAGTTGTCCCCTGGGGTCAGAGGCCACCCCAGGAGCTCTGTCCACACCTGGAACACGAGCATGAGGTGCAGGGGGAATGCAGACAGTATTGCTGCTGGTTCTTCTTGTTTTGTGTCCTTCTTTTTTTCCCCTCTTTTGTTTTTGGTAGTCCTTTCACTATGCTGTGAATCTCTTCCTTGTTTTGTAAGAATTCACCAATTGCATGGGTTTCCTGCAGGATTGGTGTGATGAGCAAATCCCCAATCCTGGAGCTGTTGGCCAGTGATGTATTATTGCACTTGACCAAAACTGGCCAGCAATTTCCACACCAGCCCTGCTTGGTCCTTGCTGTGCTCTCTTACATATATTAACTTTATTTTCCACCTTCTCTGTTGCAGGATGCAATTCGAAGCCATAGTGAATCAGGTACGCTTTCAAAATTAAAACATTTTCTAGTATGATTGGCTTGGGTTGTTTTTCTTGTTCATAAACTGTTTTTTCTTGCATTTCTATCTTAAAGCCTCACCCTCTGCTCTGTCTGGAAGTCCTAACAATATGAGCCCAACTGGCTGGTCTCAGCCTAAAACCCCAGTCCCAGCCCAAAGAGAGAGAGCCCCTGGATCTAACACACAAGAAAAAAACAAAATTGTAAGTATGGTCACATTTATTTTAATTAAAATAATTAGTTAAACTATGCTTGGAGGAGTGGTGTAAATTTGGGATAAATTTCTGCACTAAAAGGTGCAGGTAACCTTGGATTGCTCTGCACTGTGTATACAGGAGCAGTTTAATTGTAATTGATTTGGCAATGGTGGCACGATTGCCTTGGGTTATAAATACTCAGAACAAAGTGTTCTGAGTTGCAAATTAATTTCAGGCAGTGTATGACATTGTCAGTGCAGGTCCAGCCTTTTAAATCTTTAGAGGTTTCATCTTTTTGATTCAGTCTTAATGTATTTAAAAATTTGCTTTATTGGCACTATTTGAACTGTGTTGTTTCCATAGAAAGTGGATATTGCCAGTGCCTTCATTTTCATTGGAGAAATGTCTCAGGGCAAAACAGATTTTACAAAATGCAACTTTTCCCTCAAAGGTTTGATTTAAACTTAGGGGTGGGGGGAAAGAAAGAAGAGTTAGAATAATAATTGATAATATCTTGACGTTTTTGGAGGATTCTAAGCTTTCACAGTGAAAATACAGTTGCTTAATGGGATTGAGAGTTTGTGCTCACTTAGACATTTGAGAATTTTGCACTCATCTGTTTGGCTTACTCCATTTAAATATGTAAGAATTCCAATATTTTAGCATTGTGCTTTTGAAGAAACCACTTCCTTAAATATTTCAGCTGCTGTAAAATAATTGATCATAAAACATATATTCCTTTTGGGATCTCAGATTAGGGTTTAATTTTCTAGAGCAGACCTTCATGATAAACAGTTCAAGGCATCCAAGAACATGTGGTGATTTATTATTTGGGTTGTTTTGCTAAAAACCCCCACCACCATCCCAAACTGAGGAGAAAAACAAAACCCCAAACTGCAGGAGAAACCCTTCGAAGTTTCAGGTCATCTTGAACTTGTGTGAAGGAAATTATTTAACTTTTTTTGTGTGTCTAAAAATTAAAAAGCAATTAAAAATGAAATCCTTGTGAATTGTTGTTTCAGAGGCCTCGTGGCCAGAGAGACTCCAGTTATTACTGGGAAATAGAGGCCAGTGAAGTGATGCTCTCCACCAGGATAGGCTCAGGCTCTTTTGGGACAGTTTACAAGGGCAAGTGGCATGGTGAGTCTGGATCTGGGGGGGCACAACCCAGGGAAAAGGGATTTAGAGGTGCTGGGTGCTCCTCTGCCTCCAAAGGCACCAGGCAGAAACAGGAACCGCTTTGTAGGAGCAGCAGTGGAATTAAAGCAAAGCACAGACACCAAAAGCTGAATTTCACAACTGCATCTCCATTTTCACTCCACTGATCTCTCCATTCTCACAGCAGCTTGCTTTCTGAAAAGGGTTTATTTTCTGTTAGCTGGGAAATTCCACAGCCTGCTGATAAATTATATTTACCTTCTCTTAAATCCTTTGTGGTTTAACTAGCTTGCTTCATTTCAAGGTGGGATGGAAAGGAAATCAGCAAAAACTGTGGAGTTTTTCCAATGAAAAAATGTTTAATGTGAGATCTGTAGGTAGTGGGAATATTTTGAAAACAGGCGCCCTGCAGAGTTGCAGAATTTGTTTCCAAATTCATGGCTTGTGATTTTGAAAAGAAATACATAGAAACCACTCCAGCCCTCATTTAAGCAGCAGTATTGTCAGAAAAAAAAAGCTGAAACTGGAAACTTACCTGCTGCTCTCTATTTTTAATGAGCGAATACTTGCATGTCTCAAAGCCCAAATACTGTCAGCAGCAAGGGAAGCACTATTGTTACACTAAAAGTAATGAACAGTTTCTAATTTTCATTATGGAAATGAAATGGGGCACAGAAATGAAGAGGAAAAATAAGTTCACAAAAATTTCCTAATAAAAAATAAATTAATCTTAAGATTTATCTTAATAGAACATTCACACTTCTTCAAGTATTAAGAATTCAATAATTTAAGGAATTCTGCATGAAGGAGAGATGTTTGGGTTTTCTACTGTGCTCAGATTTTAAGTTTATGCATATAAACACTTCAATATTTAAATCTGATAATAAAACCAGAAAGGTGTGTGTACATATATCCTGCAAAGAGCATTCTGACCAAGCATAGCCCTTAAAAATAGAAGGGAGGTGTATGAATAATTAATTAATGATTTCCTCCATTAGACTGAAATTCAGCTAAATTAATTGCTTGATACCACAGAAATTTGTCTGCAGGGAAATCTTGACCTTTGGACAAATTAGAGGTGTGCTGTGCACTGATGAGGAATTTTTATTACATTGTTCATTAATGATATTTTGAAGAGGAAAGGAAAGTTGCATTTTTAGTAACTTTGGTGGTAATTTTATTTTTTTATTTCCAGGGGATGTAGCAGTGAAGATCCTAAAGGTTGTAGACCCAACCCCAGAACAGTTCCAGGCTTTCAGGAATGAAGTGGCTGTCCTGAGGTGAGTTGTTGTTTCCCTGTTAAATCCTGATATCCCAGCCCTCCTTGGAGCATTCTGGCCCAATATTCTGTGTGTGATAGGCACAAAAAGCAGATTTCCAGAGAAGAATTTAAAAAGACAGTCATAATTCAGAGTATTTTTGTGGTCTCTCAAAACCCTCATCATTCAGGCCACACTGGGCAGTAAAAGGTGAGGATTAATAAATTCTGTCCTGATTCTCACCAACAGTTACCACTTGAATTTCATCTTCAAATTGCAGCATAATAATTTTTTCCCTTAAGCACATGCACTGATCAGTGTAACTGTTTTCTGCTTTTCAAATCCTCAATCCTCAGGTTTTCTGTGTCTAATGAAGTGTCTGTGCTGTTACTTCTGAAAAAGAGCCAAGCAGATACATAAAAACCATCTCTTCATTTGATAATTCCTTTAGAGTTTATATTATCCTTTGGTTTTCTCTTGGAATTCAGTCTTCTACCTAAAGCTGGCTCTTCTTCCCAGCTTCCAGAGTGATTTTTGTCATTCCAATACCTTCTACTATCACTTGCAAGTGTGACTTGGTTACTGATGTCAAACCATTTGGATTTTCAGCCATCCTTTTCTTAAACGTTGATTTTAAATAACTAAAAGGAAGTATTGTAACTAAAAACCAGAAAAACAGCTGAAATATTTTTTTTAAAAGGCAGCTATGTTATATTTTAATGATTTGTAAGCCCAGACTTCACTCACACATTGACCCAGAGTTCCAAAGCTGCAATCCATTCAGCCAGGAGTGCATTTTGAAAAACTCAAAAGGTTTTTGGATGCAGGCGTTGATTTCTCTTGGTGCTCCTCCCTCAGGAAGACCCGGCATGTGAACATCCTGCTCTTCATGGGCTACATGACCAAGGACAACCTGGCCATTGTCACACAGTGGTGTGAGGGCAGCAGCCTCTACAAACATCTGCATGTGCAGGAGACCAAGTTCCAGATGTTCCAGCTCATCGACATCGCCCGCCAGACCGCACAGGGCATGGAGTGAGTGGGCTAAAACACAGGGCTGGAGTGGGACTGGTTCTGCCCTCAGTGCTCTGGGGTCTGCTTGGGCTTCTTTTAGTTATTTTTATACTGATTTAGTTATTTTTTATTGGTTTGCTTTAGTTCTTTTTATATCGATTCAGTTATTTTTTATGTAGTGTTGATTTAGTTATTTTTTAATTGATTTGATTTAGTTATTTTAATGTCACTTTAGTTATTTTGGATGTAGCTTTGATTTAGTTACTTTTATACTGATTTACTTATTTTTTATTGATTTGATTTAGTTATTTTTATATCGATTTAGGGTTTTTTATTGATTTGATTTTGGTTTTTATATTGATTTAGTTATTTTAGATGTAACTTTGATTTAGTTACTTTTATGCTGATTTAGTTATTTTTGATATGGCTTTGATTTAGTTATTTTTTTTATTGATTTAGTTATTTTATTGATGTGATTTAGTTCTTTTTATATTGATTTAGTTCTTTTTGATGTAGCTTCAATTTCATTATTTTTTCCCGTGGATTCTTGCCTTTGGCTCATGTCTTTTATCATTTCTATTTTCTCTAGTTTATCTGCTTCTAGATAGAGTATATATAGATATATTTTTAATCTAGTTTTATCTGCTTTTATCTGCTTGAGGTCTTGCTGTGGTGCAGCAGATGAAATCCTGTTGTAAATACAGAGTGAAGGGGCTTTTCCTCCCCTGTGTTACTGCCCCACTGCAGTGTTTGACACACACTGACTGGTTCTCTGTGACACGAGGGGTGGCTGCTCTGCTCCAGATGTTTTTGGAAGCATTTCCAGCTGTGTGAGTGGCTCCAGGCCCCATCTCTCTGCTTCCAGCCCTTGTTCTGGTGTTGGGAGCACAGGAGCAGCTGCCAGAGCTCGTTCCTTTTGTAGCTCAGGGCCCAGGTTTGCAGTCAGACACCACAAAACTGGGCACAGTTAAAGGAAGGGAACAGCACAGGATACAGATTCCATGGCTATGAGGACAGCCCCAGTTTTCCAGGGGTAATGGAGCTTGTGCCACTCCTTCCTGACGTGTCCTGCACTGAGCACAGCTCCCTGTCTTTGTTCCCAAAGTAGACTCTTGGGAAGGCAGAGATGTGTGAAGGGCTTGGGTGTGGAATAAACTGAATAAACTGTCTGTGGGGACTGAAAATGCCCTTTGTGAGCAGCCCTGCTTAATGGCTCTTCTGCTTTTCCCTTCACAGCTATTTACATGCAAAGAATATCATCCACAGAGACATGAAATCCAATAGTATCCTTCCTGAATCTGGATTTTCTACTGGGAGGGGGGGATTTATTCTTCATTCTGTGGGGGTTGCAGTAGCTATTTTAAACATATTTATATATATATAACTACTAATGGGCAATCCCTATGGATGAGCTAGCAAGGATTTCCACAGAACATCTGTGGTTGTTTGCCACACTTGGGATAAAGATCTGTAACAGTTGTGCTCCAGAAGTCTCTTATTTTATTTAAATGGGGTTTATTCAGTGCTCTGGTACCCAAATGCTGCTCTCCTCATTGATGGGAGCTGTGTGTGCACACATGGGTTTGTTTCTGTTTCTTGTGTATTTTTAATATATTTAAACTCCTCACGTGACTGGCAGAAATGAAGCCAAAAATCTTACTTTAAACTCCAGAAAAGGCAGCCTTTTACTATTATATTTCGTGCAAAAATACCTATTTAGTAACACATCTGGAGTGAAAATGTGAGCTGATGTCTTTCACCTTTGAAATGCTGAATTTTGGAATTACCAGAACATACCAGCAGGAATTGGGGCTTCCTTCCATCAAATGTGAGCAGGATGTTTTGGCAAATTCATTAAAAAAAAAATAATCTGCCAAGTTCAGTAGTTCCAGAATGTCAGTGGATTCCATTTCCAGTTAAACTAAA
>VWZU01003030.1:563799-577504 GCA_013397095.1 Sterrhoptilus dennistouni | reverse complement strand
AAAAAAAAAAAAAAAAAAAAAAAAAAAAAAAAAAAAAATCCCATCCCAATTATTTTAGTGTATAGGAGGCCAGAAATTCGTGATTCCTCGTAATGATGATCATTTCTGATAAATTAGCTCTGCTCCTGACACAGAAATGAGGATTCAGTCATGTTTTTATTTCTGAATTCTCTTTCTGAACTTAAAAGATACCCAAATGAAATCATTAAATGTTATCTTCTTAAAATAATCTCAGCAAAGAAAGTGCTGGTATAAATAACAGATCCATGAAGGAGATAATTGTAGATAGTGTGGATGTATTTCCAGTTAAAATCATAGTTAAATCTCAGGAGCTCTGCCAGAGAACTTGATGGAAATAGATTTTATTTTGTTACTTACTTATCCTTGTAATTGCTTTTTTTTTTTAATTTCTGAGTTATGAGACCTGTGTGCTGTTTCCCTTTCTCAGTTATTTAAGGAGCTGCAGCCAATGAACTGTTGATTTCTGTCCTGGCTCGCCATAAAGATAAATCTACAGATAATGCTGCAACATCTGCTCTGGTTTAGTGTTAAATGTTCATTATAAAATCCCTTTTCCTTTGTTCCACACGCAGCTCCCAGCAGGTTTCAATAAAACAAGCAGCACTTGCTAATCAGGTCAGAAAACACAGAACTATTGACTGAAGTCTTTGCAGTTTCTTTAACAAAACCACAGATATATTTCTCCATGAAGGCCTCACAGTGAAAATAGGAGATTTTGGGCTGGCAACTGTCAAATCCAGGTGGAGTGGATCCCAGCAGGTGGAGCAGCCCACGGGCTCCATCCTGTGGATGGTGAGCAAATCATTCCCTGCTTTGAAATACTCTCCTCATCGTCCTTGAACACTGTCTGGAACATCCAAGTCTGTCAGTGCTGTGTAGATTTTTATTCCAGCTGTAGGACAAGTTAAAATGGTGCAAAGTAGGCACCAGGCACCCATGGATTCTCTATTGGGGTTTGTGAGTTATTTTAAATATTTAGGGCTGCCAGTATAGCTGGAAATCTGTATTAAAAATATTGAGATGCTTGTAAGACTTGTAAAATCACCTGAAACAAAGTTCCAGAAGCAGAAATATTCTTTTCTTGAAAAAAAAAACTGTACAAAAAGCAAAATTTTTGAAAGCTTTCTATAAAAGGGCTTAAAACTAAGTTGCCCAATGCTATGGTATGTATTTGTGTACATTCAACAGGCCTTGGGGGGAAAAAAAACCCTGCATATTTACTCATTGCAGGCTTTAAAAAATAAGTATTTATTTTAGTCAGTTACAGCCCATCTTTGCTGAGCTGTCATAGAAAGGGGAGGTTGTTTCTGTGATCCCTTATTGTGGTTTTTATGCTCGTGTGCTTTAGTGCTCTGCTGAGTAATTCTGAGGGAATTCTTTAGGAGGGAAAAACAAGTCTTAGCCAATGGGAGAGTTCTTTTGATGGTTCACACCTTGTTTTGTTCAATCATCTGATGTGGTTTATTTTAAGAAGCTTCATAATTTTGCAAATACATTAAAATATTCTTGCATTTTTCCCCTCATCTTCAATATGTGCTATTTTGTGTTTGGTTTCCTCATTCCCTGTCCATGTTTTGGTATTAATTTACAAGAGATTTGAGTTTTGTATTTTTCCCCTTTAACCCTGAGACCAGTTTAAGAACTGATGGTGAAACTCAGGCTCAGTTCTGTGTAAGGTGTAACAGGAGTCAATAAACATTGCTAATCCAAACAATATTTTTTCTAATGGCAAAAAATGTTTGTTCAATTAAGGCATTGGTTTTGGTGTTTGTTTTTTGTGGGGTGGTGTTTTTTTTTTTTTTTTTTTTTTTTTTTTTTTTTTTTTTTTTTTTTTTTTTTTTTTTTTTTTTTTTTGTTTTTGTTTTGTGTATGTGTGTGTGTGTGTGCTCTGAACTGTCTTGATATTTTTAGTAAGATGTGGAGTAGCCCTGAACTTCTCCAGAGCCTTATGTGAACTCATCAAAGATTTGGGGGTACTTTATTCACTCATTTCTAGCTGAGCTCATTGTCTCTGCCTCCCAAATCCTTCCCCTCCACTTGTGCATTCTGGTTTTGTTCAGAATTTTTTTTTTCCCCTGCCAGGCCCCCGAGGTGATCAGGATGCAGGACAGCAACCCCTTCAGCTTCCAGTCAGATGTCTACTCCTATGGAATAGTGTTATATGAGCTGATGACAGGAGAGCTGCCCTACTCCAACATCAACAACAGAGATCAGGTGAGGAGCCCTGTGCTTAGGGTTAGAAATAAACTCCAGTTTATTTGTGGCCATGGCAGAAATGCAGGGTTAAATACAAATGCAAACCAGCTGAGGAGGTTTGCATTTGCTACCTGCTTTGTTTCAGCAGTAAATGTGTAACAATATTCACCTCGGTATTGACAGTGCAGGTACTCAAAGGAAAAAAATTCCTTGAAGTTACCAGATTACAGCTTTTGCTACACAGTAAAATACTGGTTTATTCATTTGTAGTTATGGGAATTTCCCCTTTTGGTGTTAAATGTGCTGCTGGTACATCAGGAAGATTAGATTTGGTGCTTTTTACTAAGGGGAAAAAAACCCAGTAAACTATAGTTATTGAATATTGAACTTTGAATATTTATTTAGTCTTTACTGAGCTGTTCCCCAGCCAGGCCTGCAGGGCTCTGTTGGGACTGGGTTTCATCCCCTTGGGGGGCACTAAAGCTGCCCAGCGGTGCTGAGGCCCCTGTGTAACTGCCCTTTGTGCTGTTGGTTGTTGTTGTGCAGATCATTTTCATGGTTGGCAGGGGCTATGCTTCCCCAGACCTCAGCAAGCTGTACAAGAACTGCCCCAAAGCCATGAAGAGGCTTGTAGCAGATTGTTTGAAGAAAGTGAGGGAAGAACGACCTCTGTTCCCACAGGTGAGTGGGGTGTCCTGAGGGTTTCATAAAGAGCCATCAGCACACACAAGGGATCTGCTCAGATAGAAATTCTGGTGGTTAGAAGTGCAGTCTGTGTCCTGGTGTTGTCTTTATTCATAGTGCAGCTCTTCTGGCAGTTTGTGTTTTGGTTGGACTTGTGGTTTGCATGAAATTCATGAAACACAACCTGCAGCATGTGCAGGCTGAGGCTGGGCTGGGCCAACACCAGAGAGGGATTTCAGCTCCTCACCCGTGTACAGAGTAGTAGTAACAATGTCTCTGGATACCCATTTTCTTTTAGAGTTGGGTTTAGGGAAATGAGTGGCCACTCCTCCTTTCCTTGCCCACAGCTCTGAACAAGCAAAACCCCCTGGGGGATGAAAATTCATGTAACCATTTCTGGTGTTATTACAAGGGATGCTTTACCTTTTCCTGTCACTATGGGCATGGGGCAGGTACTTTCTTATACTCATTAAATATGAATAATTAATTAAACATCAGCAGTTCTGAAAAAATAACTTCTTGCTGTTCCAGTCAAGCATTGTTTAGAAAGCTCTTTTTAAATGCCAGGCAGAAGATGCAGTTCCTTCTTGTTACTCTACTGGAGGATGGTTTAGATGCTTATTAATTAATCCTAATAGATGCTTATTAATTGATCCTAATGTCTGAGAAGTGATGACAAACACCTCCCATCCTCTGGAAGTCCCTGAGGCCCTCACAGCACTGACAGTGGTGGGCAGATACCACAAAACTGGGCAGTTAAAGGAAGGCAGTTGGTTACAGCACAGGATGCAGATTCCATGGATATGACAGTCCCAGTTTTTTCAAGAGTAATGGAACTTGTGCCACTCCTTCCTGACATTTCCTACACTGAGCACAGCTCCATTTCTTTGTTTTCAAAGTAGGCTCTTGGAGAGGCAGAGATGTGTGAAGGGCTTGGGTGTGGAATAAACTGGGCAGAATTGGATTTTCAGTGCCCCACGGAGCATTAAAATAAAACTTAGTAGTAATTGTATTGGATAAGAATTGAATGAATGAGTTAATGATTGAATGAATGAGTGTTTGAATGGAAGCAGAGGGAGCTGCTGGTCCCACGGGGCTCTCTAAGCTGCTGTTCCCCCCCAGATCCTGTCCTCCATCGAGCTGTTGCAGCACTCTCTACCCAAAATCAACCGCAGCGCCTCGGAACCGTCCCTGCACCGCGCCGCCCACACGGAGGACATCAACTCGTGCACGCTGACCTCCACCAGGCTGCCCGTGTTCTGAGCTGTGCCCTGAGCTGCTCCTGCCCTGCTCCCCCGGCTGGAGCAGCAGGAGGAGCTCCCAGCTGTGCTTCCCACGCCTGCCGCGGTGTCCAGGCTCCTCCCGCAGGATCCTCCCGGTCCCACTTGGACAAAGAAGCTGCTGCGGCTTCGTGCAGTTCTCAGCCTGCAGGGACATGGCTCCTCATTGCCTTTGCTACCATCTCTTGTTCTGGGAGAGGTAACAGACTACAAATCAAGAGATCTATTATTATTTTTTTAATAGATGCACTTGAGCCTTATTTTCCCCTTCCCAGAAGCGATGGCTGTTTGTTTGGCAGTGGTTGTGGCTGGATTTTTTGGCTCTGAGGACAGGTGATTGTTCTGGTGCTCTGACTGCCCCATGCCAAGTGCCACCTCACCCTGGGGAGAGTTTGTGCCTGCAGTGGGAAGAGGAAATAACTCTGGAAATCAGCTCCTGCCTAAGAGCTTCACCAAGCCAATGAAATAAGTTCAAATGCTAATTCAACACAAAAAAAAAAATAGTTTTGCAATAGTTTTGCACATAGAAGAAAAACTCTTGCAAAAAAAGGATGGAATCTGTTGTGAATTGTCCTGCTCAGAGAAGGAGGTGAGCCAGTCCTGCTTTGGTCACCTGGAGAAGCCTCCCAGCTGCCTTTGGTACTATGGACCTGTTCCTGCAGCCCAGGCAGGGTGAGTGAGTGAGGAATGCTGGGCTGGGGGCTGCAAAAGGCTGGTGAGGGATGTTCCCACCTCCTGCAGAGGAAGCTGTCGTCCAAGAGATGCACTAGCAAGAGGAAACTGAGCATATACAGTTTTTCTTGTTGATTTGGGTTTTAATTTTGTTTTTATTGCTCCTGAGAAAAAAAATGCATTTATTGTAAGCCAAGGTTCCTCTGATTATCTTATTTTAATAAAATAAATTAAATTTTAGGTTTAAGATTCAATGTCATAATTTTAATGTAGCCATCCAGAGTTCTCAGTGGGACATCTGCATTTGGAAAACTCAAGGAATGACATTCTGAATGATTTTTAAAAAGTAACATAAATAACAGCAGTGCAAGTAAAACCACACTTGATAGAACAATCTCTACATTTCCAGTCACACATGACAAGACAGGTTTTCTCTGCTGTAATGATCTTCCAGCAGCAGCTGCTCTGGACACCCACCCTGATGTGCTCTCAAGGCTTTCCCTGCACCACTTCTGTTCTTTTTTCTCTTGTTTATTGAGGTGCAAGTGAGTTTTTTGGTGTTGGCTGAACTCCATGGAGGACAGGAAGAGGTGGATAAATCTATGGAGACTGCTCCATATAGTTCTGCATGGTTTTTAATATTATTATTGGTATTTGGGCTGCAACTCTCTCTAAACATTATTTATTTCCAATTTTCACTTCATTATAAAAAGCTTAAAACATGGAAGAAAAAAAAAACCCAGAAGAGGTAAGCTGCTTCTACTTTAACTCTGATTTCCCAAATGAAACCATTATCCATGAGTTTTAAGCCAGATTCTGTGTCTTGTGAAAAAATTAAGTATTTTTGATAAATAGGTTTATTTTAACCAGCACTTGATGTCCAATTAAATGAAAGGTGCTTAATGAAGAACTCAGACATGGTAAGTCCCTGGGTAGCTTTGAAATACAAGTTATCTTTTTAATTTCAGACTATTCCTCATGCCTTCTTAGGGCAAAGTAAATCAGGAATGTCTTGTTTCAGGTAAAGAACATCCTCTCCATTGATTTTTTTTTTTTTGTGTATTCCTGCCAGTATTTCTTTCTGGGAAAAGAAAATTGATGTGCAGGGGCAGGGGATGAGCTTCAATGGGAGGGTGAGGGCAGGGGAGTATTCTGGAGTAGAAAAGGTGTTTGGGTGCCCTTTGAACACTGATCTTAGTGTGTGACATCCCTCTTAGGGATGATTTGCCTTCATGTTTGTAATTATTGCTGAGCAATTACACTGATTGGACTTACAACCTTTTCTGTGCCAGTTTTACCAAGAAACTGGGAAGTGTTGCAGACACTGCCCAGGCCAGACCTGACTGTGCAGTGAGCACTGCTAAAAATTAACTTTAGGGGGGGAATAATGATGGGAAAGTTGAATTTCCAGGTCAGAAGAGAGGGCACAGCTGGCAGGGGCAGAGGGGAGGAGCTCCTGAACCAGAAATGCCACAGCAGCTGAATGATAATCCTGCAGTCACTGCTCTGGTGCCAGTTCAAAGTGTTGGAAACCCAGAGGAAGGTTCCTGCTGCTCCCTCCCAGCAGGGACCCAGATCCTGGTGTCACACCCCAGGGATCCCAGCACCTTCCTGCCCGGGGCTCTGAACATGTTTTCCTTCATCATTTCCACCCCTGGTGGAGCAAGACTGTGACCATCACTGCTCCACAGATGCTCATTACAAACCTTTCTGCTCTTAGCTTTTCTTTCTTTCCTACACATTTAAAATGATTATTTTTATGCTTTTATATTGCTATAGATAAAAACCAAACCAGTTACACACCTGCCTTCCATTGCAACCAAACTGCTCTAAAATAAACCCCACATCTCTGTGTTTACAGACACTGCTCAGTGTCTCACTCCAGCCCCAAGTGATTTACAAGGACCTGAGTCAGTGACAGCTCATGCTCAGGGCTGTTACTCACTGAATTCTTGGTTTAACTGCAGAGTTAATACAAAGGACTTGGCAGAATTAATTCTAAATAATTCTGGTACCAGATTTCACAATCAAACTGCCTTCGCCACACCAACAGAAATCACATTTTTACCAAAGCCAGAATTCAGTAACAGTTCTGTTAACTCAGCAGAGCTTTGCATTAATTAATCCCTCAGCCCTCCTGGGGAAAAGGGGAATGGGGACACTGAGCTGCTGCAGAGCCACTCCAAGCTCCAGTTTGTGCAGGGAGTTCAGGAATCAGTGCAGCTGCATTTGCTTTGCAGCAGGGGCCACTGGAGCTGGTGTAAAACAGGGCTGGGAACGTGGAGAGCCAGGCCCTGCCCAGCCCCGTCCCCACACCCAGAGAATTCACCAAACTCTGAACTCCAGGTGCTATTTGAGGTAAAATGTACCAGCTCCTTTTTAAGGAGAAAACCCTACACTGACCATTATTCCCAGTGGCTTTTGTAGTTACACATTTAGCTGATTTAGTGGAGAAAAAAAACCAAAAGCACCCAAACTCTATTTAGCAACAGTTTTTACCAGCTTAAACTTTCACTGGACCTGTATTTACACTACCACTCAGCTCACAACACAGTGTATGTTAGGCCAGAGAGGGAGAAAACCCTCCTGGGATTAAGGGATTTTTTTTCCATGCAGCCAATTTATTATTATTTTTTAAAATATATTTTAGTTTCTTTTGTTGTTGTTGCCATATAAAAACTATCTGCCAACGTTACCAGGACTGCACGAGTAACCACCAGGGCACGCTTTGTTCTGGGTGTGCTGAAGAGAGAAGAGCAGGGCTGGTGGCCCTGCAGGGCTCAGGGGGCAGCAGGGGGATCCTCCTCGGCCCCGGAGAGGTGCATGAACAGCTCCCCCAGCTCCGTCACCTCGCTGTCGGCGCCCGGCACGCTCCGGCTCTCCCTGTCCTCGATAAAGTCCCACAGCCGCACCGAGTTAAAGAACTGCAAGGGAGAGAAAGCTCTGAGCACAACCCGGCCTGGGCAGGCATTTCCTCGGGAAAAACCAGTCAGAAAAATCCCAAAGCTGGTTTGAGCTCATGGTGACAGCCAGGCTCTCCTGTCCCAAACAGGCACCGAGGGGACACAGCTGGGGCAGAGCCCCCACCACCTTCTGAGGTTTTACCCTTTTCAGCTGCCCTCAGTACCAGCACAGAGAGGAGCTTTGGGTACTGTGAGTGAAAGCTTTAAGGGCAGAATTAGACTGGTTGAGAAAACAAGGCAATGATCCTTTGTACTTAAACGATAAAAAATGAGAGGTGCCTTCTGTCTCCTTCCAACAACAAACCTTTGCCCAAGGAGCACTGGGAGGTGCTTTTTTCCCTTGTCCTGCGTGGCAGGAGCCATGCCAGCAGCCCAGGTGGCCCTGAGGGGAGGTTTTGGGGACAGCAGGGCCCTCCTTACCCGCACTGTGCCCTCGGAGCTGAGCTGCTTCCGCGGCTTCTCGGGCTCGGCGCGGGTCCCGTCGGGATACGCGTGCAGGTACAGACACTTCCCTCCAAAGGGACACGTCCCTTTCCCTTGCTCAAAGTACTTGCAGGGCTTCTTCCTGAGGCAATTAGAACAGAGAGTTAATTACCTTCAAGCTGGAAGGGAAGGAGATGCAGTTCAGTCCCCACAGCCTCAGTGATGCTCTGGTAACACAGTCAGAGCATTGGTCTCCCATTCCCCAGCTGAGAGCAGTGAAATAGAGGGCGAAGATCACTAAAGGGAACAAAAACACAGAAAAACCCCCAGCATCATAAATCAAATACAATGGAACTGCCTTAAGATGTGGAAAGTGAAGGATGTTAAAGAACATCACCATGAGCCAAGCAATTACTATTTTCCCAGCCTGTGTTTTCTCCTGCATTTTACAACCCGATTCCTCTCCCCATCTCCTTTGCCAGGTCTGTGCCAATACTTCATTAATTCAAATTTCCCTCAGCTCTGCTGATCACCCCAAGCTGTCCTGGGTGTCCACAGCAGTTCCAGGGTGGGTCCTTACACAGGGCCTGGGGCTGTTGGTGGGTTGTTCTACAATTAAATTGTTGTACAATGAAAAACGGCTGAAGAGGAAACTGCAAGCCCAGCTGTGCCTGTTTAGCCTGGAAAGAGGGAGCAGGAGGGAAGTTTCTCACTGCTCTGGGAAGCACAGGCCTCACACATTCCAGCCAGATTGCTACTGGACAACACAGGGAATGCAGGCCTGGAGCATTTGCCATTTTCAGCAGACATTACAAAAACGCTGTGAATTTTTATCCCACTGATCCATTTTCCTTCCCTGCTTGCTGAGGGATCCACAGAAGCCACACAAAGCCAATTTTGGCAAGTGAACTGAAATAGCTTCAGCATTTCTGAGCACAGAAAGGAGGCTGAATTTCTGAACTACACTTCCACAGCCATGGAGTGAAGCAGAAGTGTGACCAGAGCTGAGGAGCTCTCTGCAGAGTGGTCTGGAATTACATTAAGTTTAAAAATAAAGGCTCAGCAATTGACTGAGCCTTGGAGCAGCTAAAGAACAACATGAGGAGTGTGGGTGGTTGCTGAACTTACCCCACTCCCTGCTTGAATGCTTCAATCAGCTCATTCTTCTTCTCCTGCTCTTCCACCCAGTACACGCTGGGGATGACAAACTCTGAGATCACCCGGCACTCGGGGCAGGACCTGGAGCGACAAAACAAACAAAAAAAAGGCTCTGGTACCTCCCCAAATCTGCCACAAGCAGTGAGGATCCTCCCCCGGGGAATCTCTGTCACCTCAGGCAGCACTTTGTGTGCATTCCAGTTGGAATAACCCAATCCAGGGCACCCGGGGCTTGTGTTTGTTTCTGGACTTGAGCAAAAGCAACAGGGAATTATTTCCTCAATGTGCACCAACAAAACGTGTTCTGTGAGTGCAGCAGGAAGCCAAAACCACAAATGAAGGTGTCTCAGCCCTCTGAAATGCAGGGAGCTGATGGTCACTTCAATGGAATTTGGTGTAAAAGTTGTGCAGGAAAGTCTGTTTTGGTAGAAGACTGAAAATATTTCCCACCTTCTCTTAGCACCTTTGTAATTTGAGAGATGCTTAAAGAAGGAAACTTCCCTAATTGGACGTTTTAAATTCTCTCATCTGAGGGGGAACATGTTTGGGACACATTTTTTGTAGAGGCAGAAGATAAAGGCATTTACTGAGACAGATAAAGAAGTGGTTAGTGGGGCATTTACCTGGAGCAAGCTGTCATTTAGGGAAAAACCCCATCATTAAGCACAAACATAGGACAAAATAGAGTTATTGGTTTTGCAGACAGGCCAATGCAAGGGGCAGAGCTTTGCAAGGTCCCAACTGTTCCAGAGTCTACTCTGCCCACTGACCCCACAGTCAGAGAGGGCTGAGCTGCCCCTCTGGAATTCCATGGCCAAACTTCCCAGACAGGGCCATGAATTCAGGGCAGTGGTACCAAAGGACGCCCAGTGCCTCCTCCTGCTTGTGCAGGCAGCTCTCAGCCCAGCCTGGGCCTGGCCAGCCCCTGGAGCAGCTTTGCTGAGCTGCCCTGAGAGCAGCTGAGGCCCTCTGAGGCCGTGGCAGAACTCACTTGATGATGGGGTTCTCAAACTGCTTGGCACATCTCCACTGGCGGATGCAGGACAGGCAGTAGGTGTGGGTGCAGTTGGACAGGATCCCAAACCTCCTCTCCGAGGCTGAGGGTTTCTCATACACCACCTCCATGCAGATGCTGCACACCTTGTCCTGGCTGGCCTGGATGGCAAAGGCTCTCTCCATGTCGTGCTCAAACGTTGCCATGCACATCTGTCAGGGCAGAGAGTCACTGTCAGTGCCAGCCTGTCACAGCAAATGCCCTCTGGACAGGATCTACTGCAGGGGAAGCATGGAACACTCACTGAGGGCATCATTCCCACGTGTCACTGTCAGAGTTTAATTTAAAGAACATTATATTCAAGCATGTTATTTCAGCCTTCAGTGTTCTCTCAGCTGTGAGAAATAAAGATGCCAGGGGGCTTCATTCACCCCTTTCTGCATCTCTGTCAGAGAACTGAATTATTTGATCTTCCAACATCCTCAAAAAACATCTCACTGAATAGGTGCCACACTCAAGGTGGTCCTCTGGTTACAATTAAGGCCACATTCATTCACCAGAGGCTGATTTTTAACCAGTTGAGAAATCAGTCTCTTATTTCAGGCTTTCCTCCAGAGCTTCTCATCCCAGCAGTGACAATCCACAACCCATCCCCACTCCCACAGCACTGCAAGGTGAGCTGGTGACTCACTCAGAGACCTCCCAAAGACATTCCCCTGGGAGACTTCCAGGCTGCTGTGGGAGAAGGCAGCAGACAGCCTGTGATGAGGACAAAATGGGAAAACCCACCAGCTGCTCCCTGCAGCATCACTCATTGCCAATTCAGCTCCAGAGGCTCGAGCTGACCGCTCTTAGCACCGCTCTCCTGGCAAACAACACAACAGCAGCTCTTTGGGGAAAACTCTTGTACAAAGCCCATCTTTAGAGCACACAGCTCCCCCTTTACCATCTCGTGGGCCTTCCTCTGCTCCTGGTCGAAGGGGTGCAGCACCTGGAGGCCGCAGATCTCGCAGAGGTCCCCGTGCAGGTACAGGCAGCGCTCCCCGAAGTGGCAGGTGCCAGCGGCAGCGTAGGGACAGAGCTGATCCACGGCCCCAGGGCAGCCCCCGGCCCCCTCGGGGCAGCCCCCAGCCCCAGGCTCCTCCAGCCCGCTGCAGATGGCCTCCAGGTACGAGTGGGGCTTGCCCTCCTCGCTGTCCCCGGGCTCACTGCAGCACACGGGGGCACTGGGGGCACTGGGCCGCTGCTTGTCCTCGCTGGAGCCGCACAGATCTGCAGGGACGAGCACAGGGAGCTGCAGTCATCACCCAACAGCTCCTTTCCCCCCAAATTTCAAGTTTTCTTCCCATCTCTAAGCTCTTTCTTGGGATGTTTCCTGAGCTGCCTACTGAAGGTCCAACTGCAGGGTTTATTCAGGTGTTTTCTGGTAGCAAATAGACTCAAACAGTCACAGAATCATTCAGGCTGGAAAAGACCTTGAAAATCATCATTTGACCAACCCCCACTTTGTCACCCACATCCAGTTGTCCCTTGGACACCTCCAGGGATGAGGACTCCCTTCCAATGCCTGACCACCCTTTCCATGAAAAAATTCTTCCTGATGTCCAGCCTGAACCTCCCCAGGCTCGAGGGATCAAACAGTTCCTCCTGTCCTGTTGCTGATTGTCTGACATTGCCCCCACTCCACCCTCCTGGCAGCAGGGACAGAGCACTCCCCTCTTGTCCCTCAGGGAGCAGGGTGGAAGCAGCAGTCACTTCACAGAGCCGTGGAAAAGGATGCCAGGCAGAGGGAGGCTCCAGGAGGGAGTTTTGCCCTTGAAACTCTGATAATCACAGCAGACATCACCTCCCTCCCTCCCGCAGCCCCGGGGCCGAGCAGAGCAGCCTCCCACTCACTCCTGTCCCGCAGCACCAGCGTCCTCTTCTCCCTCCTGCTGCTGCGGGCGGGGCCGTGCNCGTACCTGCGGGGGAAACCGGGATCAGCGGGCACCGGGACACCCGCCCCGACCCTGCGCTGGGGAGGGAAAAAAAATATCCCCTGGGACTGCGGGGACACTCCAGGGAAACCGGGGAGACACTCCAGGGAAACCGGGGAGACACTCCAGGGAGAAACTGGGGAGACGCTCCAGGGAAAAGCAGGGAGACCCCCCAGCAGCAGATCAGGAGCACCAGGGGAGCAAAGAGGCTCTGTGGACACACCCAAACCCTACAGTATTTTCACAGAACATTCTGTGAACTGTTCACAGTCTGTTTCTGACCTGGACACGTGCACTGAGAGCCCAAATTCCAGCCCAGCAGGTGGAGGGAACCCACAGAGATCCTGCAGCCGTCCCTGATCCCGGCCCATCCCACAGCAGCCATTCCAGCTGATGGAATCCCTGAGGTCCAGCCCCAAGCCCGGCCTGGCACACGGATCAGGGAGGGCAGGGGGCTCTGAGGGGAGCTCCAGGCCCCTCAGCCCACAGGGAATTCCTCCAGGAAGGGTCCAGGGGCTGTCCTGGGGCACAGCCCTGATGGATCAATGCCCAGCATTCCCTGGAGCATCCCCCTGGGAGTTTTAACCTGAGGACTCCAGGGAAAGCTGTGGAGCTGCTCAGCCTTCCCACCAACCCAGGGGTCACAAGGAGAGCCGTGGAAGTCCCCAAAATTGTGAATGGGATGAGCAGGAGGGAGGCTAGGAGCTGCACCAGGAGCTTCCAGCCTCTCCACGGCCCTTCCATGAGCACCTGCAGCTCTGACTGCAAGAACTGCATGGAAAACACATGGAAAACTGCATGGAAAACCCAATGCTCAATTTCTACAGAGTAAAAACAATCCCTGAAACTGAGCCAGAGCAAAACTCCACCACTGGAGGAGACAAGTGCTTTAGGCTGCAGCAAAACTCGCATTTAATGAATGATTCCATTCCCCTGCTCCTCTCTGCTCACTCTGTGACTCCCCGGGTGCAGCTGACGGGACAGGAGCCTGGGGGTGCCCGGAGGGAGTTTGGTACCTGCAGCGGGCGCCGTATGCACATTGCCCCTTCTGGTAGTACTTGCAGACGGTGGAGGATTTGCTGGTGGCCAAATCATGGGAGAACAGGCACTTGTTTCCCTCCCGACACACGCCCTGCAGGTAGTACCTGTGGACAGGTGGGGTCAGGTTTGGGTTCTTTCGTTTTCACAGAATCACCGCGGCTGGCAGAGCCCCCCAGCCCATCGAGCTGCGCCCAGCCCAGAGCCCTCCACGGCCACCCCCAGGCTCGGGGACTCCGAACCCCCCCGGGCAGCCCCCGCCACCGCCCCAGCGCCTTTCAGCGAACACGACTTCCCCGA
>VWZU01003030.1:538603-555663 GCA_013397095.1 Sterrhoptilus dennistouni | reverse complement strand
AATTCCCAATACCACCCCAGCCAAATTCCCAATGCCACCCCAGCCAAATTCCCAATGCCACCCCAGCGAAATGCCACACCAGCCAAATTCCCAATGCCACACCAGCCAAATTCCCAATGCCACACCAGCCAAAGGCCAAATAAATACGACAGGCTGCTGCACAGAGCATGGACTGCAGACAGTAAAATACAAAAGCCCCAAATTCAAGACAGGAACCTGGTGCCCCACTTAGTGGGTTTTTTAGTGAATGTTAAAGGAAAGGGTGATAAATCTTAAACTAAAAGCACAGGTTTGACTTATTGATCATTATCAATTAATATTATTATTTATCATTATCAATATCATACTATTATTATTATCATTACATGAATAATAGCTTGATAGAATTAATATTGAAAACTCCCAAGGGATTTTGCCATCTCAGGTGGGTGATTATTCACCATATTATTTCTCCCCCATTTCCTGCCTAGAGTTACAACAAAAATCCTTTCTCTGCAGACAGACAGTGCTTAACTGTATTTGTCTTGGTAAACTTAAAGCTTTCAGACCTGTATTTCCTAAACAGAAATACCATTGCTTGTAAGAAAATCTTCCCAATTCCTGTGTTTGGGAGTTATTTCCCAATTCCTCCTCGAGAATTACACAGCACAAGTCACTGCCATACAGGTAAAGATTCAGACCAAACCATATCCAAAGGAAAAGCATCCCCAGTAATCCAAAATAAATCCAATCTCTTACCTCCCCGTAATAAATACTTAAACATCCCAGAGCATACACCAAGAAAAAAGCCTGAAAAAACAAACAGAGTCAGTTTAACTGCTAAACCACCTCCTGTAGTTTATACACAAAGCCTTGCAAGAACAAAGGCTTCACTGATTAATTTCCTACACTGTTATCCCTGCTGAAGGCATGGTGTTAGAACTAACACAGAAATATATTTAAAAGCAGCAGAACTGAAACAGGATTCAGATAAATGATGTGTTCCTGCTATTTCTATATTTAAGTGCTGTCACTGGTCTCTGTGTCAGTGGGATTACTCACCTAAAGCAAACAAGATTGATTGGACCCTTTTTTTTAACCATCTCATGTAATTATCACACCTTATTAAAGCTAAGTTTAACGAACTAAGACAATCCAGGTACTTAGGAGACACAGGAGGACTCTGTCTTTCAGAAACATGTTTTAAATGGTTTACTTTTTCAGATGAAAAGCAAACCAACTTGCACTGTGCTTGACACGTACCTCTTCCAAGCTGAGTTGTAAGTACTCAAAAATCCTAAATGGGTTTTTTCTGCAGACTAGTACTTCCTTCTTGACAAGCTGCAAGAAAAATTGACTATTGTTAGAACTGGAAAAAACACTGAATTCTGAAAGTAGCTTTTCCTAAAAGATTAAGACCCTTTTTCTTACATTCTCTTGTGCATGAGTGGAGTCATCTTCAGGACAGAAGCTTCCTTCTTCCTCCTCTTCCACCAACACATATTCTGGAGCACATTCCCTTGAGTCCAACCCTTCCCAAGGCCTCTGCTCAGGGCTCTGCTTCACCTCACAGCCACAGAGGTCCCTGTGGCAGGACCCTTCAGCCATTTCCCTGGAATTCTCCTGTTCCTGGTGCCTGGAGCCACCCCCAGCATCCAGGGCAGCCTCTCCTCCCTCCTGGGAGCCCCCGTTCTGTCCCTCAGCACTTTGGGCTCCTTCAGTGCCAGCAGGTTTCCTGCTCACTTCTGCATTTCCTGGCTTTGGGCCCCCGCTGGGGCAGCTGTCCCCAGTTTGGGGACTGTCCCCCGCCCCATCCCCTCTGGAGAAGGGCAGCCCCAGGGGTTTGGTGTAATTTTCCAGGACTTTGGTGATGGAGCAGTCATCAAGGCCCTGCTCCTGCAGGACACTTTTAGCCCACTGCACTCGGCGCTGGTACCTGGGGGACGCAAAAAAAGAGAAATTCTGGGGATTCCATCCTTTATTTCACACTTTTAAACCCCAGAAAGTTCAGCACAGTTCACAAACACCCCCCAGCAGCTGCTGGGCACAAATGTGATTTTTTAGGGAGCTTCATGAACATCATGAACTGCTGCCTCCTCTGCCTTTGTCTGGCCTTTTGAGTTTCTCTGGCAGCAAACACCTTTGCTGAGCCCTGCACCAGCTGCAGCTTCCAGGAGCAGCAACTTCACCAGGCGCAAAGTTCCTTCTCCCATGGAAGCCTCAAGCTTGAATTCCCTCCAAAAACCCATGCTGGAATTGCAGGATTCAAACATGGAACAAGAGCCCTCCCATTCAGCTTTTACACAGCCAAGGGCTGAGAGCAGGAGCTGCAGAGCTCTGCTTTAACTGCCTTGGAAACACCAGTGGGAACATCTCCAGCAGGAACCACCTTTTTGAACCAAACCCCTCAGTTACATCCCTGAGAAGTGACAATAATCCCATCACTGAGGTATTTACAGCTTTTAGCTACTGTTTCTAATATTTTTCAATCATGACTGAGTTTTTTAGTGCCTTTTCAGTCCCTTCTCTTGGAAAATAACATTAATATCCAGTTCAAACGTGACTCTTCACTCTGTGAAAGTGCAAATTTCATACAGTATTTTTAATTTTCCTGAACAAAATCCTCAGGCAGCAATTTCAGCCCAGGTAACAAAGACAATTAAATGCAAATTCCATGTGTCAACACAAATACAAATTCACCTGCAGGCTCCTGATAAAGCTGGACAATTCAGTGCTGTGCTCTTTGTGATATAAAAGACACTCCTCTTTGTCCTATTATTTAATTTCCATTTAATTTGCACTTGCAGGTCTCTACTGAGGCAGAGCATTTTGTGCTCATCGCTTTTATTGATGCTCAACATCTGCAGGCAATAGTAACTGTAGTGGCATTAGTAATAAAATGACTCATTTTTTTCTTACCTAAAACTGAGGGTTGCAGGAGCACAGTTTTCAAATTTAAGTGAATTTTTAAACTTATCGTAAGATTCAAAGAGCCAACTGAGTGACTCACCTGCACAAGCTTAATAGTTTATACACTATTTAAGCAGAAAATAAAAAAAAAGTGGTCCAACATTCTGTTTTGCTAAGTGTACAAATAACCAGTGTTAACTGATACTTTAAAAAAAATGAAATTGTAGAAGTTCAAGAGCTGCTTCAGCTACACCATAAAAATCCCATATGGAAATGGAAAAGATATTTTAAATAGCCTGCCCCAGAAACTTCATTTCCTGCTCCTCACCTGAAGAATGTTTATGATGCTTGTAATAATTAACTGTTATTAATATTTGTTATTAATTAATCACCCATTCTGTGCATACACTCAGCCTTAGCTTCTATTCAGCAATCAACACCTACAAGCTTAAATGGAAAACTACCCAGAATATCATCCCCTCCCATATTTCTATTTCTTCTACACTGATTTATAAATGAAATAATGAGAACAAACAGAAGCAAGACACCCTCATTATTTATACAGCCTACAACGTGAACCCCAGGAAGAGAAATATAAACCAGAACAATCTGTTTCCTAAAAACACCAAGAAAAAGGCAAATTCACTTACTTTTGAGATGTAATTATGGGCATGTTTGTGTCAATACCTGTGTAAAGAAAAATCATACATTGTTTCAGCAGTATAAAGATGGTTTGGTGTGATTTTTGATCACAGGGGTGGATCTGCAGCCTAAGAATTGTCCTTATTTTCAGTCCTCAAAGCCATTTTGGTCCCACTTTTACAGCAGGGACATGGCAGAACCAGGAAAGGCACAAATATAACAGCCTGCACATAGAACTAAATTCACTTTTTTTCTCCAGATAGTTATGGAAGGACAGGATAAAATCCAGGGATGACCACTGGGACTTCACTGTTGTGGGAGAGGTGAGTAAAGATTGAGCTTTTATATAAACAGCCAAGAGCAGACTGGGTGTGACTGCTACAAGCAGACTGAAAACTTCACCAATCCTTCCCTCACCATTGCAGAGACACCAAAACCTGCAGATTAAACCCCAGGAAAATTAGGGAAAGAAAAGCCTCAGGATGATAATTTTAATTCCCAAGCAGCAATTCAATGAAGGTTTGGGAGAATGCACTGAGGAATTATCCACCTGGATTTCATATTGTTGGATTTTTCCTAAGCACAAGAGAGGGGAGAGAGATTCCTCCACCTGATCCAACCCAACAGATTATTCCTCTGTATATAATTTATAAAAATGTACCTTCAATGAGTGAGGAAAGAGCTCACAGAGCAGTGCTGAGGTACCAAGAGCCCCCCCTTTACCTCTCCACTTGGCCACCAGCAGAGGATCTGAGATGCTGAACACTGGCCTGCTCCTGGAAAGGATCCCTTTTCCAAAATAGCCCTGCAAAGGACAGGAAAAACCCAAATTAGGGCACAAAAACTAACTCCTTTATGTCATAAAATGTGGGATGGTGACACCAGCTGGAACAAACTCCTGCAGCATCTCAGCTTTGCCTAAAGCTTGTTTAGCTGCTGGTGACTGTTTCAGTATGAAAACCCTGATTTAACCAAGTGTTTAAATCCCATTTAGCCTGGAGAGGGTTGGGTCTTTTCCCTGAATTCTAAACATTTGTCAATCAACACCTCCCAGTAAATGTTTGAAAACAACACCTGAAACCAAGGAGAAACCACTGCATTAGATCACTGCTGAAATGAGCAGCATTTCAGACACAAAAAACTTAACACAGCTTGCTTTGCACAGGAATAAATCACTCTGAATGAAAAGAATCATACAAGCATTTCTAAAACATTAATATTTCAACCTCCTGAGCTTTAAAAACATGAAAATGCTTTGAAAAGTTGCATGAAATGTTGAAAGGGAGACATAAACATGAAGGCTTTGCAGCTGTTTCTGAGCTCACAATGTCACTTCATTCCAAACTTGCTTGGATAAGAAAGATTTTTCACATTTGATACAGAATATATATATATTTTTTTTTTGGTACTGATTTCAGGAGAGAAGGGAAACACAGAGAATCACAGGAGGCTGAAGGGGCAGGAAAGCCTAAAGGCAGCACATTTGAACCAGTATTAAGTTTTACCTGCATTTAAAACACTACAAATATTGTGCAAACAGGATGCAGCACCTTGTTGTAGAGCTGTTCAATGTCCTCGGGGTTCCTCACAATCACGTTGTTGTTAATGATCTCAGCCTGGCACAGCCTGAAATCCTTTCCCCCAACATCCACAGGAAAGGGAGCCTCGTAGGACTCAAAAACTCTTCTTTTCCTTCTTGGGGGGTGAAAAACTGCTTCTGCCATTTCTTAATTTATCCTCCTAAAAAGTGGAAAAAAAATATTTAACCCTCCGGAATTATGGCTTATCCATTTTTCTGTGTTTCAGCAAGACCCCTTCTACTACAACAGGAAATTCTCCCTGGATCCTGCAGGGCAACCCAGGTCAATTCTGTAACTTTTACACCAAATAAACACGGGCAGGGATGAGCTGGAGATCTCTGACCTGGCTCTGGGGCATCCCCTGCAGAGCAGACAGAGATGCTCCTCAGCCCGGAGTTTATGAGGGAAACTCCAGTAATAAAGGAGTAAAACACATTCAGGAATAAAGCAGAGGAATGAGCTCAAAAGCAGAAACCATACAAGTGCCCAAATATGACGAGTGTGAGCTCCAGGAGCACAGGGGGCACTGGGGAGTGTGTGCAGGGCCGGGGAACGACGGGGTCATTCTGCGGGTCCTTCCGGCGGGGACATTCTCTGATTCTCTGTTTATCAGGGAACACATTCCGTGTCTCTGACATCAGGTAACACTTTCCGCAGGAATCCCCGGGCCCGGCAGGATACCCTGAACCCAGGGAGCCGCCTTGGGGAGGGACGGAGGGCCCGGGATCCCTCAGGGCGGCCCCGGCAGCCCCGCCGGGCCCTGCGCCGACAGCCGGGCCANGAGGTGATTTCCCCCGGGATGCGGTGATTTCCCCCCGGGATGAGGTGATTTCCCCCGGGATGCGGTGATTTCCCCCCGGGATGAGGTGATTTCCCCCGGGATGCGGTGATTTCCCCCCGGGATGAGGTGATTTCCCCCGGGATGCGGTGATTTCCCCCCGGGATGAGGTGATTTCCCCCGGGATGCGGTGATTTCCCCCCGGGATGAGGTGATTTCCCCCGGGATGCGGTGATTTCCCCCCGGGATGAGGTGATTTCCCCCGGGATGCGGTGATTTCCCCCCGGGATGAGGTGATTTCCCCCGGGATGCGGTGATTTCCCCCCGGGATGAGGTGATTTCCCCCGGGATGCGGTGATTTCCCCCCGGGATGAGGTGATTTCCCCCGGGATGCGGTGATTTCCCCCCGGGATGAGGTGATTTCCCCCGGGATGCGGTGATTTCCCCCCGGGATGAGGTGATTTCCCCCGGGATGCGGTGATTTCCCCCCGGGATGAGGTGATTTCCCCCGGGATGCGGTGATTTCCCCCCGGGATGAGGTGATTTCCCCCGGGATGCGGTGATTTCCCCCCGGGATGAGGTGATTTCCCCCGGGATGCGGTGATTTCCCCCCGGGATGAGGTGATTTCCCCCGGGATGCGGTGATTTCCCCCCGGGATGAGGTGATTTCCCCCGGGATGCGGTGATTTCCCCCCGGGATGAGGTGATTTCCCCCCCCGGGATGCGGTGATGTCCCTCCCGGGGACAAATCACCCGGCTGTGGCAGCTTCATCGTGCCCAGAAGGGAAAGGCTTTTGGATGAGCCGTCAGCTCCAGGGGCGGGGCAGCAGGCACGGGGAGATGATTCTTTAGCGGTGTGGGGGCACAGGGACAGTGCTCCACTCCTTTGGCCCCCGGGACGAGGCAGGGCTGTCCCAGCAGGTGAGGCCGATCCTGCAGCTCACAGTCGGGGCGTGCTCCTTTAACTATGAAATAAAAGCACCTGACTAAAACACAAAGCATTTTCACCATTTAGGACCCGGCATACCTTCTTCTACATCTTGAGCCTTGCTCACTAAACCCACAGGCACCTTCACCCACGGCACACCTGCTCTGCTTTGGGATTGCCCTGGGAGTGCCACAGTCACACAAAGAGGGTCAGAACCGTTTGGCTCCAGAGACACAGACTGCCAGCAGGGAATTCTGATTCCCAGCAGAGATCAGTGAATTCCCTGATGAAAAGTTGTAATAATATGTCCTTCTCAGGAGGTATTTTATCTCTCATTCCTGTTTTTTTATGGTGAGCCAAAGGGCAGGCAATAGTGGTTACAAGGCCAGACAGGAATTATTGCACAATAAATGAGAATACTCAGCTTGTGTTCTTGCATTTATTGCCTATAGAGATTCACTTGGTACACCAGCTCTGGACTTTTAATTTGCTTTGATGTCGATTCACATAAAAAGTGCTGAAGCCAAACCTCAGAGGGGCCTGATGTATTCCTGTCCCCAAAGTACAGAGATGCTCTGGTAGCTTCAGCTTCATTCTCAGAGCTCTGCCATTAATACACCCAAATTAAAATATCCCAGGCAACAAAATGAAAGTGAAAAGATGTCACTCTGATTCAAAATTCCTTCTAAACTGGTCAAATCAAGTCTCACTTGAATGAAAGGAGAGTTTATCTCTGCTAGCTGTATCTGTATTTTCTCTTTATGCAGGCACATTTACTATGAGACGTTCACTGCAGGAAGGAGCAGACAAAACACGAGGGCTACAGGCCACTCACATTTCCTTATCTGTGTGCAGCCTTGAGAGGAGCCCACAGCCAGACTCTCAATTAACTCGCTCACACTCCAATTTCTTCAACCTGATATCTACTCCCGTTCCTGATAAGCCCAGATCATGCTGCAGCCAGAACTGGCTGTCTGAAGGACAAGTTTTAGATGAGTCACGTTTCTTTCTTATCTGCCAATTTATTCTATCAATAATTGTCCAGACACTCTCATAAATGTCTGCAGGCTCCCGTTCTGTGAGGAGCAGGCAGCACCCCAGTGACAGCTCTGCACTGCAGCCCTCAGGGTCACACTGGGTCCTGGGAGGTCAGAAATGTCACACTGCTGTCAGGGGCCAAGGGGGGAGAGGGACAAGGCTGAAATAACCCGGTCTGGAAATGGCAAAATGCACAAAACAGACCTGCATTGGCCTGCAGGGCCACTGGAGTATGGGAGGAGCAAAATGTGTTGCAAAATCACATTTGTACCTGTGAATGAGGACAAGGCTGAGGATTGTACTGTGTCCATCACTGGGGAACAAACACCTTTCAGGAGCAGTGCAAATAAGACTAATCCCGCCTCGAGACACGGGGCTGCACTAAAAGCACCGGAGATCCCTTTCCTGGGAGTTTCCAGGGTTTATTTCCCCTCCCGGAGCGTTGGTGCAGTGCCTGCGGTGCGGCGGGGGATGGAGCTCTGCCCTGCCCTGCCCTGCCCGGAGCCGCTGCCGAGCCATCCCTCCCTCATCCCCCCTGTGCCCCGGCCCCTGGGAACACACAATTCCCTCTTCTCCCTGCCTGATTCACTGCTCTAACGCAGGCCATTCAATTGCCTACTATTTCTTGATACTGAGCTGATTTATTGCGTTATTAAATTAAGGTCCAAGCTGATAGACTCTTCCCCAAACCACTGTGGCTGTAACCTTTCAACCCTGGCACAGTTTCCTTTGCTCCCTGGTTTTCAGCTGTGCTGCCTGGCTCTGTGTCCCACTGTTGGCACTGGCAGCCCCAGGAATTCCAGGCTATATGGGATAGAAATATGGATGTGTTATGGCATCCCTGTCAGATCAGCACATCCATAGGAACCCCTCTGAACTCCCAGTATCTCTCCATACAGGGGGAGATGCTCCTCTCTGAGCTGTCACAGGATTCCTCAGGCCCTGCTGGAGGAATAGAGCTGAAAACCAGTGGCAAGACATGATCTCCCTGCCAGGCTCACTGAGCTCCTCCTGTGACCACACAAGCGGTGATTTCCTTTAAAATCTGCACAACGTTTTTGCAAAGCCTGCCTGTGGTTGGTGTCCTTCCACAAGCACTGCTTCATTGCAGGGACCATCTGGAACCATTTGGAAGAAATATTCCATTTATTAAAATAGGAGCTCGTTTTATATGTTATGAACTAATATTTAACAGCTAATATTAACTAGTTACTGTGCTCTGAAGTTTCCACCCCAGTAAAATGGACTTGCCATGTGCAGGAAGGTACAGGGGAGTTTTGTTATCCAAGGTGGGTTTTTTGAGTGTTTGGGGATTTTAGAGGCAGTTGGGAGTTAATTCTCAGTCCTACCTCAGCCAAAACACACAGGCCAGGTACTCCTTAAATACATATTTTACATGCTTAGGCTTATTAAAAGAAACAGAAATGTCAGCCTGTAAAACTATTTGCCCATGTAGAAAGCTACTCATAAAATCATAAAAGAATGATCTGTTCTTACGGTGTCTTTAGGTAATTTTGGAATCCGTGCCAAAAAAGAAAAGGGTTTTGCATGGAGTCCCATGAAATTCAAGTCACGATTTGTCATTGTAATAATTTCTGTCTGGCTTTGACAGCACGTTCCTGTGAAATGTTGTTATCCCATCTGAGTTGTAATCCGCCAAACCCCCAGGATGACACTCTCCTTTCTGAATAAAGCCCTTTTCTTTGTCACAAGGTGATGTGGACAGCAGTGGGAGGATGGGCTGCAGTTATTTACATTAGCCAGTTCCAGTTTCCCCAGACTGACAGAAATTCCCATGGAAATTTTGGTTACATTAACTTTGACAGAGATATGGGACTGTTTTTGGAAACTTAAATAAAAAAACAAACCCAACTAGGGAATACTTTTCATTTTTATTAACGTGCAGCATCTTAATTTTGTTTATTAAAGAAATAAATCAAGGTTAGTCTCTGCTTAGTTTCAGATGGTTTTCACAGGAGACAAAAAAAGAGAAGTCAATTACTGGCCAAGCATCAACCCAGTGAGGAATCCCATAATAGCAGCAATCCCGAGGTGGATGGCAGTGCAGGGAACAGCATGAGAAAAGAGGACTTGAGACATGAGTATGTCATGAGTATATTTACTGCAGACATGGACAGTGAGTGTGTGTTCTTGGAGATTAAATGCACTTGGATGTGGAATTCTTGTAGGATCCATCCCATCCCATCAGGGCTCTCTGAGGGCATCACAGTCACTCCTTGCCCTCAATTTGTATTCTAGAGGGGTTGGAAAATGATGTGAACATTGATTTTCTCTGCATCCAGTCTCCCCAAAGCCACTGCTTTCCTCCTCCCCCTGGAAACAAATACAAAAGCTCTGAGCTGGCCATTCCAGGGGGAATTAAGGGCACTTAGACACCCTGGTTTTCACCCAGCCCTGGAGCTCCAGCCCCAGATTTATTTACCTTTAGCTGAAGAACCATTTGTTTCTGCGTGGCTCATTAGTTTTTCTGCTCCATCAGTCCCCTGGGTGAGCTGTTCAATGAGGCAAAGCTTCTGTTTGGCCAAATCCTGCCTCCATCACCTTCACCTCGTGTGGCTCAGCACTGTGGGCTGGGCACAAACCTCCCGCTTCCAGCAAGACGAGCAGGGAAAGTTCATTTTTTTTGGGGGGTGTGCATTTCTGTTGGAAAGAGCCCAGTAAGTGTCGGGTGTCTCCACTAGGTGTCCTTGTTTCAGCAGTTTTCATTCCGGGCTCCACTCGGCCCCGGGCAAAATGCAGAGCGATAATTCTGCTCCACTGCGAGATGGGAATGGGAGAGAGGATTTCACAGCAGTCCAGTGTGCACCTGGGTCCGCGTCTGGAAAGGCACAGAACACTCAAAACCACCTTTAAATCGCACATCTCAGACACTCAAACCAGTCCTGTAAGGGCTGGCAGACTTTTCAGGTATTGATTATTGCTTCTCCTGCTTTTTCTAATGTTATTCAAATTATTACGTGTTTTGTATTAACTTGTAGGAACAAACAGGAGAAGTTTTCCAGATTTTAATTTTTTTTTTTAAATCTTTTTTGTTTGACTTCCAGTTTTTCTCCTTTTTTTTGCATTCAGGTGAGCACAGAGCCCCAAAGCTCAAATTTTTAGAAGCACCTGCCTAATTGTTAAATAACTGCTTTGCTCATTACATTTCTCTTCAAATATTGATGCCTAATATTTACCTACTTTTCCTGGGTATCTAATGGATGCTAGAAGGCAGAGTTTCATGCACTAGGTGAGCACATGGACCTTTTCATGCTCCCAATTTTAAATGAGCTGTAGGTAGCAGCCTTTGGGCCTGGGTGCTCATTTACTGATGTTTTTCACTGCTTGTTTTTTATGATTTGCAACCCCATTCATTAATAAGAGGTCAGAGAGCAGTGATTTCATTCAGATACAGGGAATTCCAAGGAGCTGAAAAGAAGGCCATGTTTAAGATTACTGAATTCTGTTCTAGGAATAACCCAGCAGATTTTTCCCCCTTTTTTTTGCTGTTTTTCTTCTGGTTTCCCAGGCACTTTCTGTTTGTTAAATGTAAGGCATAGAATATCTTAGAATTTTAGGGAATGCTATGTGCCAGACCATTTGGAGGCAACAGCCAGGAGCACATGCAAACGAGGCTCTGGTGATTTCTAATTCCCACAGCTGTGAGTGTAACGTCTAAAACTGACTTTGGCTCCAAAACTTTTACCTCATTTACAATGCTAAGGAAGCAGAAGAGGTTGTTCTATTATAGAACAAAATGGAAATCTGGTGTCACTCCATGTAATTTGGAGTGTGCCTGATCCAGGAATGTGCTGGGAGATTTCTGCACAGGAGCAATCCTGGGGAAACTCAGATTTTACCTGAAACGTGTCTCAGAGCTCATCCCAAATGCTCTCTAGGTTCATGTGTCACAGCTGACACAAGCACAAAAAAACCAAGCAAATCAAGAAAAACCCCTAAATCATCACATTCTAAGAACTGAAAGAAATAAACCAACTTGCTGCCAAAGGTATACATGTTTTTAAATACCAAAAAAACACCCCAAACCAACCAGAACATCCTCTTATGGAATATATCCCAATCTGGAATATTTACTTTCCGTTTGTTTAATAACAGGAAAAAGGCTTGTTGCTCTTTTGTTGAGTTTCACGTGTCAGCATCTTAATATTCCTCTCGTATTCTTGAAACTTTTACCAGGAAGAAAACAGTGCCATGGCCTATACTAGGAAATGTTCTGTTTATTTGAAATGCCTTTATGAGCACACAAAGGCAAACAATTACTGTCATAAACCCAGGGAGCAGCTCCTGATGGCCTGGTTGTCTCATTTGCACTTCTTTGTGCAGCTCCTTGGCTCCTTTGTCCCTGCCCTTCCTGTGTTCTGCTCCTCACCTCTCTCTGCACCTCCTGAATCCCAGTGGCAGGTTAAATCCCCTTTTTCCATTTCCCCATTACCTGCTGGGCTCTGCTGCTTTGGGTATGGGAATGCTGGGGGGAAGGTTTATCACCCCTCTGCTGCTGGATCCACTTTGGGTGATCCTTGTGGGCCCTTTCCAGCTCAGAATATTCTGACAATATTCTGAATATTGTCACAAACCTGGAACTGAAGGGCTGTTTTTTAATTACACAGTCCTGGGACTGGACTCTGGAAGAAATAATGACAAAGAGCTTTGAAAGCTCTTTAAAGCTTTTTACAGAAGTGTTTGGACTTATTTTGGCCTTGCCTCTTGTATTGTGGCAAAGAGATGCTGCAAAGAGATGCAGTAACTATGGCAAATTTGGGCCTAATTGTGTTAAAAAAAATAAAAAATAAATAAAAAAAAAGAAAGCAGTTTTATTTCTGTAGGACAGACCTATAAACTGTATAAACCAGCCCAGTTCTCTTCACACAGCCCTGCTGTGCTGTGGGTTTGTTTAAACAATGACTAAACCACAAACAGCCACTGGCTGCATTCCCCAGGAGCAGAACTGTGGGCACAGGAGTGTCTCAAACCCAGGGCCAGATTAAAAAAAAAGGCAAATAATTCATAAAAGGAAGTGCAAACAGCAGGGAAGTCTTGTTTCCATCTGTCAAGCCGTGTAAAGGACAGGTAGGCTGGAAAGCATGGACAGTGTTATGGGGCTTTTTGTGGGGTTTGAGAGCACCTCATGTCCCTGGGTGTGAGTTGGGAAGGATGTGTGATCTCCACCTGGTACTTCTGCATCTTCCCCGAGCCACAGAGCAAATCTCTGGCCCAGACACTGACATTTCAGAGCTCAGAGGGCCAGGGCTTTGTTCTTGCCTTGCCCTTTTTGTGGGGCAGGGGCAGGTTTTAAATGCAGCAAAGTAAAACCTTGTTCCTGCTGGAGTCTCCAGTGCTGCTGCAGTACAAATATTGTGGCAGCGATTTTTAAGTCACCCAGTGGAAAGTCTCACAGGACCCGAATTAGCAGGAGTTTTGTAAAGTTCCTATTACTAATCTATGGAATTCATAGCAAAGGTGTTGAAATCGCTCACGCTTCTGCTGACTCACTTCCCCCAGGGAGGGCTGCTGACCTCAGAAATGCCCTCACAGAAGTCCAGGGCACAGAGCTGCCCTCTGTGCCATGCAGAACATCCTGAACTCTCAACTCTGCTTCATCCTCAAATTCTTTCTTAACGTGTCCTGCTGCCCTGCAAGCCCCAGTCTGTTTGAAATGCCACCTTCTTTTATAATCAGCTCTGACTCAGATGCTGAGCTGGAGTGGTATTTACAAAATATCTCTATCGCCCTGGATTTATCTTGCCAAGGAAAGTTAAATGGTTACAGATTAAAAAGACTTTATAAGCACGATATGCCACAGTATACATTAGGAAAAGTTGTTCTGAAACTATTTCTGGCTTTTGTTGGGAAAAGAAATAATTATTGAAGCTTGAAGGGGAAGACTGCTTAGTAAAAGGAAGGAGAATTTACCATAGTGAGGTTTTAAAGGAACTCTATTTGCTGATTAAGTGCTTTTTCCAGAAATGCAACTAATGTTTCATTCTTTTTTTAATTCTTAAATCAGGCCCAAGTGCCAGAAGATGTCTTTCTTTACTGTGTCTGGAGGTTTATTTTTAGTCCCAAGAAGGGTATAGACAGCAGGCTGGAAATCAAGACATTTGCAGGGCCAAATAAACTTCCCCACACTTGAACTCTGGGTGTCAGCTCATTCATCTCCCCGTGGCTCAGCTGGTTTTCTGTCAGAAAAGCCTTTGCAGTCCCATCTGCCAAGGCTCTGCAGCTCCTCACACCCCAATCTGTTCTTATCTTGCTGAAAGCATCTCCCAGTTTTGCATCTTCAGGGTTTTACCAGGGCTGAATTTCACAGTGTGATGCTCAGAGTGAGCAGGAATTTCGTTTTCTTGCCTGGTACATGTCTGGCAGCAGAACTGCCTGGCATGGGGTGCTTGTATTTATTCCCTGTGGAACAAAAATTGGGGGGTGGTGGGCACAGCCCCCACTCTGCCCTTTCAGAACTGAAATGTCACAGGAGAGAGCTCACAAGTCTGTCACCAAAAGCTTCACATCACCAGGTGACAATCTGGGAACCAGGTGGGAAATTCAGGTTTTTAGGTGCCTGCTGGGCTCTTGGGGCAGTTTTTCTGAGCAGGCTGTTGCCTTATTCTAAATGGGGAGATCCAAGAGATCCAGCTTTTGGTTTCCCTCTCCCAGGGAGGGTATTTGTGCCCACCAGGGCTGTTTGCCAAAGCCCAGCTGCTGCTGAGCCACTGCTTTTCCCTCCTGTTCTCGTCTTGTTGAATCAACACTGCCAATGCACAGAAATAACTCAATAACTTACTGCCACGGTGCAGGCAGTGCTGGGGTGGCCAGCCTGGAGTGTTTGTCACACCATTAAGGGACAGAACATCCTCTCTGGTGTCACCTGGCTCTCAGCAGGCCTGGAGCATGCAGTGGGTTCATGCCCAAACTCCCTGAGATCCACTCACCAGCTGTTTGGTTTAGATGAAATGCAGCTCAGAAAATGAGGCAGCTCTCAGTGCTGCTGCTTCAGGAGAGCTCTGTCCTCTGTCCTCTGTTCATCTCAGCCCAGCAACTTGAAAAAGGGATTTTTAAAATTATTTTTATTTTTTGCTTATACTGTAGAGTTAACACAACTCCAAGAGAGTGAACTGCTGGTTTCAGCTCATCCCCTGAGCCCACAGACAGAATTATGTGCTGAGTTTCAGCCAAAGGCATTGTGGCAGGTGGGTCACTGAGGGTTTCTTGCCACGGGGCACAGCATGGGATGAGTTTGAGGGCCTCATCTCACCTCTGGAACCTTTTAATTTTGGGCACACGCAACGAGTATGGAAAACTCAGATCCTGTGCTGCAGGACCCGAGCTAAACTTGACAGGCTTTGGCAAGTTTCTGCAAAAAGTTTCTGTAAGGTCTGTAGTCAGTACTCCTTATACACATAAATATGTGATTATTGTCCTCCAACACCCATCAGTGAGGTGTCAATCACTCTAAAAACCACAGTAAATATTCTTGGATATTTATTTAAATCTCCTTATAGGAACAGAGTAAATATCCCAGAACCCTTGGCATGTGAGAGTGCTGGATCCCATCTCCATTATCAGCAGGGTTACCCACCCATGGCAGCTTAATGGCAGAAATGGGAATTTGGGGAAAGTCTTGCAAAGTCTGACCACAGCTCCTTGCAAGACTGGAGCAGGATTGCATCAATTCCTGCAATGGGTGTCCCAGCCCCCCCAGAGAGCAGTGTCTGATTAAAAAATGACTCGTGGTTGCATTCCAATACTTGGAATAAATAAACCAACAACAACTGGCTCTTGTGCAAGGTCTATACACTTTCCTCACAGGCTTTCACAAAAATGCCACATTTCTGACACCTTTCCAGCAGGCCTTTGGAGGCACCAGGGTCTAGGCAGATTAAAAATCTGAATTCTGGGTCTTGTTGCCCATTCTGACAGGCACTGGACAAAGAACACCTCAGTTACTCACTCCTTTATTTGCAGAAAGGAATGAAGCCACTCTCATACCACTAACTCTGATATTAAAGAAAATAGTAGCCTTATTTAAGATCTATTATTTCTTATAATTCCTTTTAAGAATCCTTTAAAAGCAACTCGTTGACAAAAAATTCATTTCAAAGTGATTATGCATTCACAGCAATAGTAGCATCTATCTAAATGCAAATTCCCTCCTTCATCCTATGAAGTATCTATAATGCACTTTTAAAATCTCCATAAACTTCCCTGCTCCAGGAGGAATATTTTGCTCTCATACGTAAGCAGCAGGAATTTGAAAAGGCTCTCTAATGCACTCCTAATCAAAGTCTTCCCATGGAAATCCAGATTTTTTATGGATGGCAAATTGAAGTCTCCAAATGTGCCAAAAAGAAAAAAAAAAGAAAAAAAAGAGAAAAAAGAAAATAAAAGTTAGGAATTGCTGAACTATACCAGAGCCCAGGTAGTTCTAATCTGCCAGGTGACCTTTCCTCCTGCTTCAAAGGAAGATGTGAAAAATGAATGTCAAATGTTGCATTTCTGCAGAATCTTCTGCCTGCTGGAATGGGAGCTGTGGCTGTGGGAGAAACGAGTGAAATTTGACAAATAGACCTGAACTGCCTGGGTTTGAGCTCCTTCTCACCAAGTAACAGCCAGATTACACAACATTTCAGAGGGAAGGATCCCTCCCCTTGATGCCAGCTCTGAGGCCATGGATGCAGCAGGAGAACTTCTCCCCTTCCAGATCTGAGATGGATTTTGGGACTGTGGTGTGATCTCCCTCCAGAGCCAGCCCTGCTGCCCCTTCCCACGAGTGATCTGTTCAGAGGGCACAGCACAGCCACACACAGCACTGAAACCTGCCTGACACTCAGCTTAGCTCCGCCTCTCGTTTTTTAGGGAATTAGGGAAGATCTGGAGCCCCTCACTGGAATTCAGACTGCTGCAGCTTAATCTCACCACTGCTTCTTCCACATATCAGAAAGTCAAGGCAAACTTCACTGTTTAGTCTCTGTCACGTTGCTGCAATGTTAAATCACATCAATGCACAGAAATAACATAAATATATGGAGTTTGCTACTTCAGCTGTAATAACAACATCTATTTGCACTGCAGGATGTCCAAATCCAGGCTGCTGAATTAGAGCTCAGGGGTGGACTGTGTATAACATTCTATGAGGCAGCTTTTTTTTTTTTTTTTTTTTTTTTTTTTTTTTTTCAATTAAAAAACAAAG
>VWZU01003030.1:488449-538572 GCA_013397095.1 Sterrhoptilus dennistouni | reverse complement strand
TTTTTTTTTTTTTTTTTAGATTCTAATTATCAGTGAAGAAATCAGGCAGTGGGTACCAAGTTATCCCCCAAGAAAAAACCAGGAGTCTGCTGGATCCTATCTTTGCACAGCCAAAACAAAAAGGAGGTGCCAGAGCACGAGCTCTGCTCTGAGATATCCAGTGCTGATCTGTGCAGTGCCACGGGACACACAGGGACAGCAAAAATGTCCTGGTGGCATTCTCAGGACGTGGAACTCCCTGTGCTTGTGATTTCCTACCTGTCTGCAGAATTTCCAGCTCACACTGGGGTAAATCCAGTCCTCAGGGAAGGAGGGAAGCCTCGGTGCATCAGCTGCTCTGAGGAATCCCAGCAGACACAGAAATAAATGCTTTAAAACACAGGAACAGTGTTAACAGCATTAATTCTGGGAGAGGTTTGTTCAGACCAGGGTCCAGAGTGTTCATTTTGTGGAGCTGGTGCTGCAATGTTTACAACCATAAAAGAGGTGAAAGGGATAAAAAGGATTTTTAGCTCACACAGAGAAGTTTTCTACTGTAAAATTGCTGCATCTCTTTAGGTCTGTACTGATCATTAATATCAATATGTCCTCAAAATAAGTTTTTCTGATGATGCTGAAGCGAATTCCTCCCTTCTGCTAAAATTGAGAAAGCCACAGAGGATTTGAAAGCAAACCTGATCTGAATCATTCCCTGCTCTGCCTTTATGAAATGTTTTTTAAGCTTCTTTCAAAGGCCAAAAACCTGCCACTGTGTATTTCTTCAATCCAAATTGCTGAACAGAAATAGAATGGTAAATCCTGGAAGAGCTCTTTGCCATAAAGAAACAGTTCCCTGTTTCTCAAGCTTTCTAGAACTTGTCCCCTCCTTCCCTTCACAGTGTGACACAGGCAGCGCCAGCCACAATCCAGCCCTTGGTCCCTTTGCCCTTCCTGGCTCAGAAACATTGACCTGCTCTTCACATGGCTGCCAGGGAGGGGGGAATGTTCTCAGGGAAGAGAAATGACTGGAGAACAGAAGAGGGAGAGAAATGTCAGGAATTCCAGGCAATTCACTGCAGGACAAACCCCTTACTCCTCTTCAGGGCCTTCTCTAGTTGGGAGAAACTCTTGTAATAAGAGACAAAAAGGCACTTCAGGAAGATTAAATGACTTTAAAGTTTACCCTAAAAACCAGGGTATATTTGCTTTCAAGATCCCAAGAAACAGCACATTTCATGGAAATCATGTTCTCTGATTTATGGTCTTTCCTTGATTTCCCTGATTTTTTGACCACAGCTTTTTGTCTTAATTGTGTTCCAATATCTCCAGTTGCATTTGCAAACCCAGCCCCTCGTGTCCTTCACCATGGGAATGTTCTCTGACCTCTCTACATGGAAAATTTGGTCATGGAGCTTCATCCACAGGCTGGTAGAGCTGGGAATGTTCACCTGGAGAGGAGAAGCTCCAGGGAGAGCTCAGAGCCCCTGGCAGGGCCTGAAGGGGCTCCAGGAGAGCTGGAGAGGGACTGGGGACAGGGGATGGAGGGACAGGACACAGGGAATGGCTTCCCACTGGGAAAGGGGAGATTGGGGTGGGATACTGGGAAGGAATTCCTGGCTGGGAGGGTGGGGAGGGGCTGGGCTGGAATTCCCAGAGCAGCTGTGGCTGCCCCTGGATCCCTGGCAATGTCCCAGACCAGGTTGGACATTGGGGCTTGGAGCAGCCTGGGACAGTGGGAGGTGTCCCTGCCATGGCAGGGTGGCACTAAATGGGCTTTAAGGTCCTCCCAACCCAAACCAGGCTGGGATTTCTGTGATTCCCATCACTCTGAAGGCCTGGAAAGGCCATCAAGGACAAGTGTACCACAGGCAGCTCTTCCCAGTTTGGAGCTGCACCAAACTCCTGCTGTTAACAGAATTAATGAGATTTTGTCTGGTCCTGAGGTGAAACTTTCACTGTCTTTTTCAAACAGCCCTATTGCAAGGCCCTGTTGCATCAACACGAGGTTTCAAAACAGAATAAAAACCAATTTGGCTTGAGATTATTTATTTATTTGGGGCTAATGTCTGAAAGAGCAGCAGCATTCCTGACAGCCAGAGGATTCCAAGCATCTGTCCTGAGCTTTCCAGTGACCTTGGGGGAAGCAACCCATAATCCACATATTTTAATTGCCACAGGGCTTTGTGGGCTGTGCAGGGGTGGGAATGTGGGCAGGAATAGTTCTGGGTCTATAATTAATCCTATTTGTTGTAGCAGGGTGATTTATGGGCCAGGCCTGGGTGCTGGGGGAATAAAGGAGCTGCTCCACGGGGATGTGGAGGGAGGGCTGGGATTTGAAGGAAGGAGAATCCAGAGCAATTTCTCTGTTTAATAAAGCAGGACTATTGGAAAGGCTCTCACAAAGTACAGTAGCCTCCTGCCAAGAATTATCCCTCAGTTTTCTGCAGCCTGAGGATTATTCCAAGAGTGTCCCCAGAGGTCTATTTTGGCTACAGAGTTCAGGATTCACCAAGAATTTAAATTCAAGACTGAAGCAGAAGGCAAAACTTTTGCTAAGCTGAGGATTCTAGGTCTTCCAATGGATGGAGCAGAAGCAGAGGATGCCCTGCTCACCTCTGCTCCTTCCCACAGGGAAATATTTGCCCCCTTTTCCCTAAGAAGCACCCAAAGCAAGGAACCAACCATTCTGTCATGATTTATTTTCCGTTTTGGCTTAAGCAGTTAAAGTATAACCTGGTTATTGTTTCATGCCACAACTTATTTTCCACTTTGGCACAAGCAGATAAAGCATAACCTGGTTATTATTTCATGCACAGCCTCTTTTGGAACTTAATCATCTTTTAAAACAGTATTGGATAATTTAACATTTTTCCTGTGTGAACCCTTCAGCTTCTCCCACGATGATTTTTCATTAACAAGGACTCTGTATCCCATTCCAGACCAAATCAGGGCACTAAAATCAGCCCACCAGGAGCCCTGGATGTCACAAATGTGGTGTGACCAGCACAAGAGGTCACCTGACAGTGCTGTCACTGCTGCTCCATCACTTCCTTTTTGCCACAGGGCCCCGTGCTGAGTCACCCGTGTGGTGACAGGACCCTGCAGCCTCTTGGTCAACAGGTTTCACTTCCAGAAGTGCCTGTAAAAGTTTAATTTTGCCGTCCAAGCTCAGTGCTTGGCGTGGGGCAGTTGCAAAAGGCAATTCCCCTCCTCTGCTGAGTCAGGGCACAGCAATTTCTGTGCCTGTGCTGGTTGGAAGAGGAAGAAAACTTGACTTCTCTGTATTTAAAGTGCTGGGTGAAATGGAAAGAGGAGAGATTTGTCACTTGTCCCCTGAGCCAGCATCCTGCCATCTCCACTGATTGTCTCAGAGTTGTGGCTCTGTTCCACTCACTAATTTGGATGCAGAGCTGTCCTTAACACAGTTGCATACAAATGGGTGTCATTAGCTAAGACAAGAAATTATTCCATTCCTTCTCCTGTGAAAGCCTCCAAATTGCTCCAGAAATTAGCAGGCCAGTGTGTAATTATCTCGGATCAGCAGCAGCTCGGCTCTGGTGTTATCTGCAGCTTCTGGTACACAAAACTTCAGGGTCTAAATTCAGTGCAAATGTCTGTGGCTGCCACGGGAGCCTGAGCTGGGAAATGCAGCAGGGGCTGTGCTCATTGCAAAAAGATTTCAGAAATTGTACTGAGTTAAACTATAATAACTCCAGAACTTGGAAAATAGGCTGATGCTGGCCTTGCTTCAGGAGGCAGCTGTTATTTCTGCCTCATACAAATGCTACAAAAAAACCCAACAAAAAACCAAAAAACAAAACAACAACAACAACAACAAAAAAGAAATAAAAGGAAAAATCACATTTAAAAAAATTCATACAAACGTTCCTTGAAAAAAACCCCATCGTGTTGGACATGAACCAAGAGATCTTCCATAGCAGAGAAACTCCTGATTATTGCCCAGAGGATGAAATATGGGCTGTATGCATGGCTCAGCCAAATTTACAGAAAACACACTGGTTGTAGCCCATTCTTACAGCAAAGGAGCAGAAATTTAGTGAGCACTGTAGGCTCAGCAGGACCAGGAGGGAATGGTTACAAATTCTGGATAAATCTGGGCTCTTAAAGTGCCTTTCCAGGCTGGTGTCTGCAGAGAGGGCCTTGCTGCTGAATCCCACTCTTCTGTGGCTAAACAGACTTCATTCTCCAGAGATCTGATCAATCTCATCTCTGTAAAAAGAGGAGGAAACAAATGGCTTAGACACAACCTGCCCAGGATTCCATCAGTCCAGCCATTCTTCTCAAATCCACGGAGGAATATGGCAGAAGGAGCTGAAATAGGCTGCTGGCCCCACTGATTGCATTTCTTAGAGAGGGAAAATACAATAAAAATTCTTCCTATCGAGTGTTCTCAGCTCCTCTGGGTGGTTGTGAGGTAGAGCCAGGGTGTTAAATCTGGATAGGGTTGGATATCTAGAATGCCTCTGTCAAAGATGTCACCAAACAGCCCAGGAGAGCTCTGTGTACCTGCTGGGGTGGCACATGCAGAACCACATCCAGGACCAGGCTGAAAATACTCCCCACAACTCCTCTGTCACTTTGGAAAACCTGCTGGTCACACAACGGCCCCAAAGACAAATCCTTTATCATGAGGGACCCTGTGCTCTCCACTGACTGCAGGAAAATGCCTCAGGGGCCATGTGGATGGCACAAGAAACTTAAAATGAGTTGGCATTTTGTTGAATTAGGGAAAGCAGCAAATATATTTTATGGAACAAATGCTCCTGTTCTCATCTCCACGAGCAGAGCAGCCATAAATCCGGTGATGCTCAGTTCTCAGTGTCTGAAAAGGCTTTTCCTGCCCAGCCATAAAACAAAGTGACACAGAGTGATCAGCCACCAGAAATTCACCAGAAATTCCTTCAAGATGAGGAAGCAGAAGGAGGAATCCAGGGATCAGAGAGGCTTAGCCCACTGGAGATGTTTAGATGTCACCCAGCTGGAGGACCCGAGTGAAAATGCACAGTCAGGAGTCAGGAGAGGGAGCTGCAGAGAGCTCTGGAAACACCAGCCCCAGCTCTTCTCTGATCAGCATTTCTCCAGCTGTTTCCCCAAATCCTGCTGAGATTTCAGCAGGATGGCAGTAATTCTTCCCAGGGTGGCTTCTGTTTACAGAGCTGTGCTGCAGCACCTCGGGAGGAGTGATTTCCCTCAGTGTCCCTGACAGCTGGCACGTCACCTCTGCTGTCCCCTCCTCTGCTGCCAGCACAGCTTCTTCTCCACTGTGAGCAGCCAGGCAAGGCCACTGCCCCATCAATCTTCCCTGACTGATGTGTGGGGGGAGCATTTGTGTCCCTTTTTATCTTCTTTTTCTGCCAGAGTCGGGATTAAATGCACCAGACCGTATTTCATGTTCGGACTCAGATGTTTATTAATTCTTATCTGTGTTACAGTCTCACAAACTGTGAGTTCTACAGCACTGCTAGTTAACAAACTAAAAATGGCCCCCATCTCTCTCTACAAGGCCTTTTAAGAACAAAGTGTCCAATTAAGAAATGACACCTAAATTATTTTTACTTTTAACCCAGTAACCAACCACCCATGGCTGCAATGAGGATTTTTCTACCCAATTACAAAATCCCACCCAGACCCATGAAGGAGAAGGTGAAAAAGAAGGACTGGACTAGGCCCTAAAACCTCATCTTGTTTTATACATATATATATATATATATATATATATTACTGTATTCTAAACCCTTAAACTCTGAGTTTTCCCCCTGTGATATCACACACTTCTATCCAAACTCCACCCCCACAATCCCAGTGCTGTCACTCAATTTTGGGAGCCTTTTCCACGGCCTCAGGTCAATGCAGTGTTTGCTTGGGGGTCAGTGCCTGTCAGCACAGAGAGTCTGAAATCCTCAGTGCCCAGGGCTCCAAGAGATGGGCACGAATCCCCTCTCTGCACACACAGGGAATTCTCTGAGTCTGCCTCACTCTGTGCAGAACAGCCTCTCTCAGAACATGACTCACAAGCACTTCTGCCATCATCTGAGGATGTTCAGGCAGAACAAATAGCATGTGACCCGAGGCCAATCACAGCTGGGAATTTGGATTAAAAATAAAAGAGGAATGAGAACATTTGTCACAGAATACTCTGTCCTTCATGGAGAAGGAAATTTTCTAGCGGGGAATGAAAACAGCATTTATTTTTATTAAAAGTGCTTCTGTTTCACTCCATTTTTTTTGACCCTAAGAGCAATTCTCCCTGGTGGGTTTGGCTCAGTGAAACAACACAAAGTATGTTCTTTCTCAGCCTGGGAAGAGGGAATGTGGTGCCTGTGAGAGGCTGCCTGCACCTTGCACTTCTGAGCTGAGTGAAAGAGGAATCGGGCTGAGATTCCTTATACATGTGGGACAGAGATCCTGCTGCCAAACAGGGCCACAACGAGGAGGAAAATTAACACACTTGTTGTCTGGAGTTAAAGTTTGGGGAGTGTCCAGGCTGGGTTTGGTGAGGGGATTATCTCCTGGGGTTAATTGTCAGCCAGGCAGGCAGGGATGAAAGGCTCCTGTGTGGATCCAAGGTCCAGGCAGGCTCTGCTCTGGGTGCTCCCCTTCTTTTACACAGGAGCACTGATGAATCAGGGGGTGTGTGCCTTCAGGGTGACAGGAGTGTGACAACCTATTGGAAACCACCACCAGACTCAAGTATATTTTGGAGTTTTGGGGGTTTGTTTGAGTTTTTTGTTAATTTGCTTTTGTTTTTTTGGGTTTATTTTTGGTTTTTTGCTAGTGCCCGTTTTCTGCATTGCCTCTCTCAGGACAGGAGCACGAGCTGAGCAAACCCAGAGCTGCTCATGAACACCCTGGGAGGAGCCTGTGCCACTCACCTGGCTGGAGCAGAGCTTCTGCTCTTCAGTTAATCACTCACCCACTGCCAGGGCTGGGGTTTGTGTGCTGCTGCTGTGGTTACACATTCACCCACCCTGGATTCCCTCAGCACAGGCTGCAAATCACAAAGTTCCCTGCCTGGGGATTTCGTCACTCCTTTATCAGCTGCCAGGGAGGCACTGCTATCAGCCTGGCAGTGGCACTCTGCTCACAGATTGCCACTCCACTATTTTGTCTATATTCCCAATCCTACACAATGCAGCCAAGGAATTTTGCTCACTCAGCTGCAGCACTGGAGGCTCTGCAGAGCTCTGTAAACACAAGCTCCTGGAGAAGAGAGCCAAGAGCACGCCGTGACAGGGAAAAATATGCTTTAAATACATTTAGTGAGAATTACTTAAACACTTCATCAGTCAAGTGACAAACAAAGAGCAAAATCTAATTTATAATCCCTCTTTGCTCTGGGTACAGTAAGAGGTTAGTGGATGGCAGGAAAATAAATCCATATTTTATTTTCCCACCTGCTTGCCTGTGTTACACTGTGGCCAGAGGTGTGTTAGGCTCAGTGCATTCCAGAGCAGAGCCCAGGCATTGTGAGAGCAATATTGAAACATCATTATATCTGCTGGGAGCAACTGCAAAACCTGAGGGGGAGGCTTGGAGGCTCCCTTCAGCTGTAGGTTATTGCACACATTTTTCAGGCAGCTGATAACAGGGAAAAGAACTGTGCTGAAAAATAGATAAACTCTGAGTTCCTTGGTTTACTTCAGCAACAGATCTCCAGGAGCACTGAGTCAGAGGAATGAGAGTTATTATATCTTATAGTTCTGTTTTCTTCCTGTTGAAATCAATTATTAAATCAAAGGAAATCTGTGGTGATTATTAGGCTGAAACCATCAGCCTCTGCTGAACTGGCCCAATGTGTATTTTCGTTTTCTGTTACTTGAAGACAGAAACGATGTAGAAAACTCAGTATAACACAGGACTTGAAGCAAGGCTGAATTTACCATGGTGCCCACTGGTGCTCCAGGTAAAATGAAGAATTGAGTTGTTCTCAGCTCTGCAGGACAGGAATTCAAAGAAGCTTTGCAGAACACTTGGGATATCATGGACAGATTGAAGAAAAGCAGGGTGAGGGGCTGGTGAGGGACCTGAATACCACATTTAGAACAGAGAATCAGGAGAAAAGTGTTAGGAGGGGATCAGAGATCTAATCCGTTCTCCTGCTCCAAGGCAGGAGCTGAGAGTCTTGAGCTATTCCTGGTGGGCTGAAAGGGAAAAACAGAAGTTGGGGCAGAGAATCTGAGAGAGTGGCTGCTGGGGAAGAGCTTTCTGTGGAGTTTCCTCTTTTCCTGAGGGTTTATTTGAGGGCAGAGGCACAAAGCTTTGGACAATGGCAGGTGTAGCTTGTCCTGCTGCACCATCTCCTGCTTTTTACGAGCAGATCTGTGACCTGCCCCTTCCCACACAGTTAAACAGAAATTCAGTTTATTTGTTGTCTCAAAGGTGGGGTTTCCTTGGCAGCTCCGGGGCTCTTGGTACCAGGGAGATGGAAAAACCCCAAGATATTAAAGCTGAAGTGAGGACACAGCTGGATTGAACCCCCTTGGCTTGCAGCTCCTGCTATCAAGGGCCACTGGGGAGGACATTTATGCAGTTTCTGTTTGCTTCAGTGCTTAAACCTTTGCTAATGAGACCAGTCTGGCCAGAAATATAGAGAATATATATATTCTCTCTATACATATTTATAGAATATAAATATATAGAATATATATAAATATATAGAATATATAGAATATATGGAATATTTATATTCTATAAATATATACNAATATTAATATATAGAATATATATCTTCTATAAATATATAGAATGAACACTTCTCTCTTTGAAAGTAATACAACTCCAACTCATTCACAGGAGCAGCAGCAGCTGAATGTGTGACTTCTGTTGCCCAACTCCACCTGTTAATGGCTTTCTGTATTTCCTGCTAAATTAGAATTTTCAAATTTCCCCCATTTGAATATTCCACCACACTTGGATGAAAAATCCTGCCTTGCAGACCCTTCCCCTTCTGCTCTTGGATGCACCCAGTGAAGATTTCCAGCTCAGCCACCCAAGATTTGCAAACACTGCTGTTCCTTCCAGCCCTGATTGCGTGCTGTCCCCAGGGCAGATGCAATTGCCTAAGAGAAATAAACATTAAGAAAGCATTTTATGTCTTGTTGCTTGTCCTCTGATAATAAATGCAACAGCTGGAAACAAAGAGGGGAACTGTCACCTGGAACAGGCAGTTCCAAGCACCAACATTTTGGGAGGGGGCCCAGTAACGTGCGCAGTGCAATCAGAACACGGCAAGGCTGGCTCAGCCTTTTGGGAAGGCAAATTGGAACTGATTTTTTTTTTTTTTTAATATTGTGATAAATATCACCATCAGATCACACCTGTGTCACAAACTCACCCTGATCCACTTGTATGGGGTGGTTTCATACTGAGAGCCCTGAATTCAAGGCTTCCAGATCTTATTTTGTCTCCTGATAATTCTGGGAGCCCTTTTGCCATCTTTTTGTTAATAAAGAGCAAGGGGATGGCAAAGATCCCCCTCCAAGGATCTTCTCAGGTTGGGACTGAGCAAATCTCAGCACTTCCAGCCAGGCTCTGTCCAGGCCATAGGAAAAGCCAGTGACAAATGTCTGCAGTGATAAAAAACACTTGCAGCACTCAGGATACCCTGAAGGCTTGGAAACAGCCTTGGCAACCCAACTCCAGCATGGGGAGAAGCAAATGCAGCCATATCAAGTGGAGTTTTTGTATAATAGAGGAAGATTCTAGATTTTTTTCAGCCAGACTCAAAATTTCTTCTGCCTCAGGTTTGGATATTTTTTTTTCCCCATACAAGGATATTTTACAAGTCTCATGGATATGAAGGTGAGAAGGGAAAGAAAGAGAGAAGAATGGATTAACGACATGAGCTTTGATAGGTTCCATGCATAAATGATATTATTTAGTTATAGTAGCAGATTTCTTTAAAATGTCCTACACTAAATCACAGAAAGGAGCTCCTGTACATGACTGGAAAGAAGATTTGGGGTGGCATATGATTGTGGAGACTGAGATTTGTCTCATTTTTTATTCAGTCATCTAAAATTTCCATCCAGAGCCTGCAGAAGGAGCAGCACCTCCGGAGAACAAGACAAATCCCAGGCTGAAACATCAATCCCTGCAGGAGATCATTGCCAGGCTGAGCTCCCCCCATCCCAGAACGAGTTTAATTGGATGCTTGGCTTTTGGACAGACTGAAGTTAAGGATTAGGAAATCAAGTCATGACATAAATGCACATTTTTGCTTTGTAAATAGTCAAAGAGTTTGAGGAGAGGATCTAGAAGGAGCCTAGAAATTCATTCAGAACCAGATGATGGCAGAAAAAAAATTAAATCTGAGTCTCCTTGGTGTAAATTAAACATCCTTTTTTCCTACATAAATGAAGCCCTGCTAATTAGCCAGGACACCTTTCCAGTGCCTTGTGCCATCCTTTTTTCTGCAGTGTTTAGATCATTAACTCCTGAAATATCACACAGAATGTTAAGAAGAAAAAAAAAACAACCCAGAAATCACTTCTCTAAAAGGAAAAGAATGTTATGAAAACAAACTGCGGCTTTTTAGGACTTTTTGCAATTTCCTGAGGCTTTTTCTTGAACTGGGGAACATCAAGTCCTCCCTCTGCAGCAATTCGTGGGAACACTGGGCTGTGCAGAGAGCCTGGGTGGGTCCACGAGAGGCAGAGGCAGATTTGTGCCATCCCTGGGCTCCAAAAATGCCTCTGGGAGGGAGGAGCTGCAGCCTCCAGAGCACAGGCTGGGTTTTGGGGAGGCCCTGGCAGCAGGGATTGGAGATGGCAGCAGGAAAAGCCCAGCCTGGACCTGGCAGGGGCTCCCCTCACCAGGGAGAGCAACCCTGGGTGAGAAATGAGGGGATTTACTTGGGGGTTGACCCTGTTGCACACCACAACGACACAGACTATGAGGTTCAGAAGGCTGAAAATGACTCCTTTATCTTTGGGATGTGTCTCCCTTTTATACTATTTCACACAGACCAATCTGATTGGTGACACAAAGACAAACCTCTTCACTCCCATTGGTCAGAGCAGAGGGACATCAAGGAGAAGTCCCTCCTAGGGAAAGGAATGGATAACAAAGTTACAGTTAGAAAAACATTTCTCCTGTTCACAGAAAATTCCCTGAGAAAAAAAAAATCAGAAAACCAAAACACCTCAGGCATGGAACCAAGACTACAGGGGCTTTCCCACTTCTTCTTTCCAGGCATCTCTGGGCTGCCAGTGCCACGAAATCCCAGCACAAACCATGGATGGACAGTGCTGGTGAGGGCCACTGTCGGCCAGTTGCCAACAAACTTGTTGGTTTTGGCCACCAAGCAGATGTTTTGGCCACCAAACCAGCACCTTTTTTTAGCCACAGCAGCACTGGGATCTGCTCTCTGCTCATTCTCCTGTCCCACTGCCTTTAATCCATGGCTTGGGATGGCAAGTTTTGCCTTGTGGGGGTAAAACTTCGCATTTATGGTGGCTGAGCCTTGTTGTGTGGGTTGCAGGAATTTATCCCAAGAGCTCAGGGTCAGCTTGGATTCGAAACTCAGCTCCAGAATGCTCCAGTCTCTGATGGCATTTAGAATTCCTGGGTGCACTGTGTGTTTTGTTATCCCAGTCATGAGGCAAAGGGGCACCCAGAAAACCCCTCGTGCACCCTGTCTGGGGTGAGCTTTCCGTTTGGCAGCAAACTATTCCAAAAAAACCCAATTCCAAAGTAATTTAAAATCCATTTTTGCACCTGCAATAGTTTCAGCTTTCAATGCTTCCCCAGCTTGTTTTTGGGAATGTTACATTGCACAGCACATGTACTGCTTCCCCTTCACTCACAAGGTCAATTATTCTGTCAGAAAAGGAAATTAAGTTAAATTAGCATGGAACGATTTCAGTCTTGACAGAAAAATCCTTGTTATGTTGCTATTGGCTGGATATCCTCAGATGGACAGTGAAAAAAAAAATCAATGATTAATTAGCTATTTGAAGCTGGAATAACCTGCAATTGGTCCTTTCTTAAGAAAGGAAAAAAAAAAAGAAGAAATTTTTCCTTCCTGGGTCCTCTGAGGCCTCCCTTTTCCATGATCCACGAGCTCTTAAAGATAATCATTTAATGGTTCAGATTGTTTTAGCTATTTCCTTAAATACTCCAGGGTAAATTTCCTTGCAGCTCGCTCACTTGAATGTATCTAACCCAGCTGAACATATTTAACCTCTTCTCTCCCTCCTCTCTGTACTCCAGCTTATTGCTAATTTTAATCATTCTAAGTATCTGGTGGGAGTTAACCTTGTCCTGTGAAGACTTAAGCAAAAGAAACTATTGAACAATTAATCTTTATTCTGCTGTTATTTCCTCATCTTCCCTTGGCAGTGCTGGGATTTTTTTATCTTTTTGTTTGCTTTAAAACACAGGATCTTTTCTCATCTCCTTGAAGGCCTCTTGTGAGCGTCTCACTTTCTGCTTTAATATTGGAGCACCACTGGATATTTCCCACCCTAAGCTTGCACAAACAGAAGGGAAATGTTTGATTTGAGAGCCAGGTTGAAAAAAGCTGCAGTGATGTGCCCCAGCCCAGAAATTTGGGGCACGATGTTGTTTACAGGACATATCACCAGAGAGATTAATTTGAATTTACTGACTAATAACAGCTACACTGACCTGAGGTGATTTAGGGTACCTGGATTAAGGCACCCAGGATAACACTCAGGACATGAGAAAATAACACTGAAAACCACCTGGAGGGGAAAAAAAGAGGAGGAAAAAAAAATCTAAAACCCCAAAGAGTTGCTCATCTGCAAGTGAACACACAGCTGGGAAAATAGAATTTTAAAGGAAAAATTCCCAGTTTAGCTTTCTTGTTTGTAAATTGAATTATTTTTAGTGGTGATTTATAATGGATTTTTCCTTGGAAAAAAGGAAATTTTCTGGTGTCCTGGAGAAGATGCCATAAGAGGGGAATTGAGGATGAGGTTTGATGTTCAACTTTTGGACAATCCCAAAGGCTGATCCCAAAGCTGCAGCCCCATTGCTCCAGCCTCCTCCAGCAGGAAAACAAACCAAGTTGGCACTGAAGAAAATTGCTGGGAGCCCAACCCTGAGCTCCCCTTCCCCTCTGGATGGGCCATTCCTGGGAATGGCGGGGCAGAACAAGGAGTTTCCTGTGCTGAAGGTGCAGTTGGCAGGTTGGGATGTTCTCTGTGCAAAGCACATCTGAGAGACATGTTAAAAGGGCCAATAAAACCCGCTGGCTTCTCCATCCATTGAGCAATTGCTCATTTCAAACTGTGGCGGCGGCATGAAAACACAGAAAATCAGGAGGTAGTGACATCATCCTGCTGCCTTGCAGTCCTGACAGGCAAAAGGAGCTCCTGAGCTCTGGTGTGCCTGAGCAAAGTGGGATTTTGAACAAAAAGTTCTTTACTCTGCTCCCATCACAGTGAAATTCTGCTCCTCTGGCTGTCAGGCAGGATGTACCCACTGCCTGTGATTTAAGGCTCACCAGGCATGCCAAGAATATATCAGCTTGCTCTTGGCAGCAGGAGTTGTGTTTGTGTAACAACAAGCTTTAAAACCCTGTGAAGAAACGTTGTCTGCTCTGCAGCATGGGACTTGTTCGTTGTGTTGTTGTCATTTTGCTGAAAAGGAAAATAAAATAAAATAAAATGCACAGGAGACATTTCTCCAAAAATCTGGAGGGCACCTTGGAATGGCTTAAAAAAGAATAAAAAACCCAAGCAACAAGCACCAAGAGAGATTGGGTAAGAGCTCCATCTCCTCCTCCTGGAAGGCTCATTTAGAAAGTAAATGAGATGTTTGTTGTGTCTCCTGGACACGCTGCTGTCCCTGCACTGCCTGCTTGTGTGAGTTGCACAAGCATTTCAACACCACGGCCCAACTCATTTCAGGCCCTGAAATCTGGATTTAAGTGTGTGTGCAGAGCCTTTTGCTGAGCTACTTCTGGATCCCAGACCTTGGGAATGTCGAGCTGGGAGAGACCAATCAATGAGTGAGAGCTGCAGGGTGAGGGACAGGGATTTCCAGTCCCTCCAGAGGAGCACTGGGACTTTCTGTGTCTGCTCATTTGTGCAAAGTGCAAGAGGAATTTTTTATATTATAATATTTTTATAGTTTTTTCTCATCAGGAGAAACAATGGCAGAGACACTGCCTGCAATGACCACGATACCTGCAATGACCATGATACCTGCTGGAGTGAGGGAGATTAAATTCCAGAATTGTGGCTCGAAATAAGAGCCTGGCTGAGCTTCACAAGGGCTTTTCTTGATGTGGCCATGGAAGCTTTGAACAGTCTCAGTTTTGCCCCAGTGCAGGCCAGAGCCTCATTTTGTGGATCTCACTGGGATCTGCTTTTGCAGGAGGGTTCTCCTGTTCCCACACTCAGCAGGGAAATCTTTTTCTATAGTCTTAATAAACCAATTCCAAGTCAAGATTCATGTACAAAAGCAAACACAAATTCAAACACAAATTCTACATATAGAATTCCATCTATTCCATCTAAGAATCATCAACAAAGCTACGTCATTTTTGTTATAACTAAAATTTAAGTAACTTTGCAAAAAATAACATCACTAAACTAAACTTTAAGGGCTTCTCTTACCAACTAATATAAGCACATGAAATTGTTAGTTCTCAGCTCCCTCCCACCCTGCTGGGAGAAGGTTGTGCTCCTCCTGGAGCTGCCCAGCTGCTCCTCCCGAGGTGAGGGCAGGAGAGGCTGGGGCTGCAGAGCTCCCTGCCCTGGCACAGTGGGCTCAGGGGAAGGAAATGCTGCTCTCATTTGTATCCTCAGCCTTTGGCTGCAAACCAAGGTGCCAGAACTCTGAGCAGGACAGGCCCTGGCAGGACAGCAGGATGCAGGGGACAGGAACTGGGGACAATGGGAAGAACCTGGGGTGCAGCAGGAGCTGCCCCTGCCTTGCCCTGGCTCTGCTCCTCGTGCTTTTGAACCTGGCAAGGCAGGCAGACACCTTGGGATGACAACATCTCCTCTCTCCCTCTTGTTTTAATGATGCCCACAACTTAATAATAATAATGTTCCTGCAAGAGGAAGTTTGAGGATTCTGGCTGTACATAAAGAAATTCCTCAGCTGCTGGAATTCAGTGGGGCTTGAGCCCAGCCCAGGATGGCAGTGCAGGATTCACACCCTGCTCATGGCAATCCCTTTTCACTGTTTTTAGTGTCTGATCTGTTCTTCAAATCACTCTGCCTCTACTGTTCTCCAGACATCCCTTCTGCACCTTTGGGGTATATCAGGTATCCCCAGTGTTTCATTTAGGATCAAATCCTGCTCACGTTGGGCACCCAAACCCCTCCTCTCTGGGAGCTCATCTGTGCCTCATTCCATGGAGGCCAATCCTCCAAGTCCTGCCTCAAAGGCTTCTCCTGGAAACCTCTGATTGGGAGTGAATAAAACCCAGACCACAACCCCCTGAGTGGTAACACAAATGGGATTTTCTCTGAACCTGAGCAGCTTCCCCCTTCTAGGCTTGATCCCAGACTGGAGGCTCTTCCCTTGCACTGGGCAGTTTCCAGTGAAACTCTGGGTTAGTTGCGTGCCAGGCTTGGTTAAGCCCAGCTTTATTGTGTACCAAAGGAAGTGCAGAGCAAACAGGGAGGAGAGATTAAATATCAAATTCATGACTGGGTGCTTTACAGCCCGCTGGTTCCTCCCTCACAACACATCCCTGCCCATGGCTGGGGAACTGGAGTTAGATCTTCCTGAAGGTCCCTTCCAACCCAGCCCTTTCTGTGATAGTATTTGGGTTAAATTGTGTAATTTCCACTACTGACAATTCCTTGTAGAACCACTCGTGTTGGAGCTGGCAGTGAACACCTCACAACCTCCTACAAGGAGCAAAGTGATGCCTTTGGGGACACAAAAATACCTGACATCAGAAAATACCCTCTTTGTGACAGAATTTTTACTGCTGGGTGCTAAAAGTACCCCCAGACTCTCCAAGTAACTCGTACAGGCCACCTTTGGAACCCTGTCATGTTTTCAAAATCCGTTTTTTAGCACGCCTTCATCTCCTGTAACTCCATTTTGGTGTGATGCTGTTGCCTCCAAGGCCATTTTAGCATTTAAATTACACTTGCAAGCAGGCTCTGCACCCTGGAATGGCAATGGGAAATGCAAATTTCTTACTGCAGAGTCCACGCAGAAGAGAAGGTGAAGAACTCCTGGTTAAATTTCCACCACCTTCATTTATTTATACTTTTTTGTCAATAAGAACTGCAAAACAAAAAACCTAAGAATTTGATAAGTTTTTATTTTTAATCTTTAGAACAAGCTTGTCTCTGATAGTAATTTTCCATTGTCTTTTTCCACAGAACTCCAAGTGCAAGCTTAATAGGAGGACTCAGGGAATTTGATTCCATAAATTGATCTTGAAAAGGCAAAGCACTGTGGAAGTCTCGTCTTCTTTGAATCTGGCTTTATTACCCTTGTTTATATTTTGTTGTAAAGATGCTTAGAGTGAAAATATCAAATGTTTTACTCAAGCTGTTCAGGCAGAGCCCAGATGCAAAGGAACCTGCACATCTCTGTGCCTTTCCTACCAGCCTAGAATTAATCACACTAATTTCCATTAAAACATGAAAACTGAAGAGAAAAGAAATATAAAAGAAGGAATATTCAGCTGGGGAAATATTCAGCTGAAGAGCTCCTGAATCTTTTGATAAAAGCTCAGCTAAGAGACAGCAAGTTTAACATAATCTGAATTCCAACACACAGCGACAAACCCATTCCTTTGCATTGTACACATCTTCATTTACTTCTGACTTTGATAATTCCTTTCATTTACTCTGCTTTGAGGCTGAGCTGGGAAGGAATTCAGTGAGTCTGCATCCTTTCCAAAAAGACCTCCCTGTGGAGAAGGACCCCAGCTGGAATTGTGAACATGGGCAGTTTGAATCTGTGTCTCTGCACAAATGCTCGGGGTGCTGCTCGTGGGTCAGTGCTCCTGGTTTGGGTTCTGTGCCATGGGGAGGAAGAGAAGGAAACCCACAACCAAAGCTCACCAAGAGCAGCTGGTCCTCACTGATCAGCCCCTGATGTGATCCTGTTATCAACAGAGACCCACATCCCTTTTTGAAGGTCTAGGACCCAAAGCTTGCCCTGGCTACAGGAGCCATCTCCTTCACTCTGCTGAGATTTTCCATTTATTCCAGCGGGAAGGGGACAGATCTCCCTTGCCAGCAAGCAGATGTTCACCAAGAAGGTTTTACTAACTGATCAATTGCAAAATCCCTCACTGCAATCCTTTAGAAAATCAGATGCCCTCTGTCCTTCCTCCCACTCCAGCTCAGTTGCCAAAACTTACATACAGAATTATTACTGTAATGTTTTATAGTCAATGGGAAAAAAAAAAATAAATCCATTTGGTCTTACAGAATGATGTGAAATGAATCTGTGGCCTCAAAAGAAAAAAAGGTCTATTAAAAGTAGCTCTTTTCCCTCCCTCCTCCCTCTCCCAGGCCCCTTTTACTCCCCTCCCCCAACAATAAAGGATGTTTTGGAACAGCCTTTTCAGGAAACATTTCCACAGCAAAATGCAGCATCATTTATAATATTTAAAGCTACTTTTTTTTTGTTGAGATGGCTTGGCAGGCTTTGCCTGCAAATCTGGCAGGATATGGCCAGCTGAGAGTTAGCACTAACAACCCGAGGAAATGCTGACACCACAGAATGCTTTAATCATCATTGCAGCAAGCAGGACAAGATCTCCTCCTGCACTGCCAGCTCTTCCCAGTGTGAGAACCAATGGTGCTGCGTGTTCCTCCTTCCCTCCCCTGCCTCTGGAGACTCCACTTCTCCCTTGCTGTCTCCACTGGGCTAAAAAAGCCTCGTTGGGTAACAGAATATATCATCATGAGCAATGGATATTCCTCTTGGCCAATGCTGTTGTGAAAATGCTCCCCCATTTCCAGCTCAATAAGGAAGCTTAATAATTAAAAAGAAAGCCCTTAACCTGTTGGTGTCTCAACAGAAGGGCTATTTTCACCAGCAGTAAAGCTCTTTTTTGGCTTTACCCTCTTGTAAAGCAGGGCTGAGGGCCACGTTCAGTTTGTGAAAATCCTAATTAGAAAATCATCCAGTTTGAGAGTTCGGAACTGACCTCAGCCATTTGCAAAAATCTATAGAAGCAAATTAATGTCATATTTAAAAGAAGTCCTGAAGCATTTAACCCCCAAAATCGGAGAGTTAATGCTTGCCCAGAGCAAAACCTGCCCAGAGAATTCCTGCCACAAGGTCCAGCCAAGCTACAGACTTGCAATGCTTCACTATCCACCATGTTAGGCAATAAAGAGATGCAGTGAAAGAGACTGGGAATTGAACAAACCTTTCCTGTTTTGGGAGCATATCAATTTCTAGATGCTGTTTACTGGCTTTGGCACATTAAAACTTCTTGCAAACACCAGGCCCGTGGAGCACTTGGCTCTTACAAAGAAATAAAGGTAAAATTCTACACACACACACGTTTAACACTGTCAGATTGCATCCAAAGCTGCATTTATATTGCATCCAAAGACCCTTCACACACACATATCTAACACTGTTTGTTGCATCCAAAGCTGTGGAATCATTTCCTCCTTTCTTCCTTTGTTGGGGCAGTGGTTGCCTCTTGAGTGTTTACTTCAAGCCACTGAAGATGTGCTGCCTAATTTCCTCTCCATACCCTGAGCACCCAAATGAAAACTCAGAAGTTCTGAGGTTGTTTTTCCTGCAACCATCATTGGCAGGGCTGGGTGGTGCTGAGAAGAATGGGAGAACATTTCTTGTACCCGTGGAGTTGGGTACAGCCCTGTACAGCTGATTTTTAACCACTGGTTTTCAGTCAAAGCATTTGGAATGAGATTTATGATGAGACCTGTAATTTTTATCCAGTGCTTGAATAAACATGAAATGTTTGCCTGAAATGTTTGAGCTGCTGATCCAGGAGCTGTTTGCTGGGGTTGCTCCCCCTCAGTTTTGTTCTCCTCCTCCTATAAATCTCCAGCTGCAGCTTTGTGTTGCTCGTGTTTACAAAGCTGATGTTACATCCATTTAAGGGATATTACCTCTGATTTAAGAGGGAAAAAAGTCCCATTAAAATGTACCCAACCTCAAGGCAGAGTTTACAGGTACAAAACAAATACTGAATCCTGATCCCTCAGGGCTTATCTGTACCCACAGGGACTGGAGCCCTGGGTGTGTTGGCCGAGGGGGGGCTCAGTCACACAAGGTGGGGCAGCAGCTCTGGGGAAGCCCATTTCCCATTTCCCATTGCCCATTGCCCATTTCCCAGTGGTTTTGGGGTGCTGAAGGCTGGCTGTGTTGGGAGAAGGTTCTGCTGGGGAGTGCTGAAGGCTGGTGAATTACCTGCACCAGGGGGACAAAAGGGGTTTTCCTCGCTGTTACCATGAGGAAACTGTGACTAAAATTGTCTGGGCCGCCTTTGCCACGACAATGGGGATGCTGGAAATGCTTTTCTCTCCTCTCCATTCTCATTCCAGGCCCTCACAGCAACTCTGGCTGGAGAAATGCTCACCAGTGTTGTCTGAAGAAGGTAATTTTTGATGAAGGTTGAACAGGGACCTTTGATCAGCTACCAGGAACGCTCTGACTCCTGCCAGGGCCAGGGGAATGGGCTGGATGTGTGGAGGGACATGGAGTGACTTTCTCTGCGCTCAATTTACCTCCAGCTCCTCCACAGAAAAAGCAGAGCAGTGTGAAATACGAGACAGAACAACAGCCCAGAGGTTTGAAAGCCTGTGGGAACCTCCAGGATCCCACATCATCCTTGAGGAGGTTATGATGTAGTGCACAGATGACTAAGGAACAGCACAGCACCAGCAAAAGCAAATTTTCACAGGCATTTTCATGTACCAGCTGACTGCTTCTATTTTTGAGCTGTTAAATGTTTTTGGTAGCACTGAAGATCAAAACCCAAATTGTTCCTTTATGGTGGAGCCCGTTCTGCCCAAAACTCTGGAGAGTCTGAAAGTATTACAACCTACTGATGAACTCCCATTAGCAAGTTTTGTTTTTAATAAATAAAGTCCCATAGAAACAGAAAGTATTTACAATTAGATCAAAATTCTGAATAGAATTCACAAGAGAAAATGCTATTTTTTGAGAAGATGTTTTCATATCCTCATAACAGTCATTTGTTCTAAATTAGTACATAGCAATTGTCCATTAAATGAACAATTTCCCTCAAGACCTATTCTTGTAGAAAAGTATTTCAGGCAAAAAACTTCTTAACCATGATGTAACCGCTTAGAATCAGAACATGTCAGTGATTAGTAACTCACAGGAAAAAATTAACACTTTGCATGGCTTGAGGAAAACAGGGTGAATAATATCAATATGTGAGAGAAGACAGGGAGTAGGGAGAACAGTATATTTTATTAGAGCAGCTGATACAGTTGATAGAAAAGTAGAGGCTTTGGGGCATTCAGTGCCTTCATCCTCATTAAGGATAACACCCATTCCTGCAAAACTCTTGTGATTGTGATTGCATTGCCACCCTCAAAATACAGGGATTTTTGGACTGAGTGGCTCAGTGTCACTGCTGAATGGACAGAAATATTGCCCCTTGCAGGAGTGGGATGAAGTTCTTTGGTTAATGTGCTGCTGGCTTACCCTGATTTTTTTTTCAGTACTTTAACAATAACAAAGTCCTGAACTCAGTTTCCCTGTCAGAGCACCTCTGCCACTTATTTCCAAATTATTTTGAATATTACTTCTGTAAGGACAGACAGACACGCCCTAGAATTCCTTTTTTATTTGAAACTACTTCTGGACTTCTATTTCAAGGGAAGACAGTGGGCAATGGGGTTGTTTGAGAAGTGCAGGCTCCCATTCCTGGTTCTGGCTGGGTGTTGCTGTTCCAGGAATTCAGTGTTGGAAGGCAACACCTCAAAGGAACAGGGGAAAACGACTTAAACCAGAGAGAGAATATTTTCTTTTGCACTGTAACAGCCATGGCAGTGTGACAGTAATTCCTGCCAGTGCCACACTCAGCTGGAACCACCAGAAATGTGCAGCAAAGGTGCAGTGCTGAGCATGAGCTGCAATATCGTGCTTTGCTCCAGGGCCATCCTTTCTGAGCTACCTGGAATGACCTCAGTGCCAGCCTGGCAGGATCAAAGCTGTTCTCTGTGACTTCACCTCAGTGCAATTCCACCCGGGGGCTCTAAACCTGGAGGCTCAATGATCCAATTCCCCAAACTTCCTGGTGGGAACGGCGCTCACTGCTGACCTCAGGCCCAGAGGTTGCCTGAAATCAGCAGCAGGAAATGTTTCCAGGTGTATAAGGCATGAACTGAAGGATTAATTTTCATATTTACCTCTCTCAGCTTCTTTATTGCTTAATTTGCATCGGCTTAAGAGTTTCAAGGTCTGCATTAGGAGCAAAGCCAATTTCTACTCCCTGAAGGTCCTACTCGCACCTACATCACCTCTTTGTCCACTCAGGGATCACCACTCCCCTTCTCTCAGCTTAAGGCACATTTTTTGCTACATAAATAGAATATAGTCATGGGGAGGAGACCAAGGATATTGGACACCTTTCCTTATTTTGTGGCTTCTTTTCTCCAGTATTCCCTCTTCTGGTCCACCACTGTGGGATTGAATCAGGGGTCACATTCACAAACTCTCAAATGTGGACAGGTGAAATGTGAATCTCTCACCTCAGTACCCTAAAATTACAAATTAGGAAATTTATCTCCTGTTAAATTTGTTGGCTCTGCTGTGCTCTGCTCCCTGTGGACCTCTTAGGTGACATTATAAGGCAACATGTGCAAGAAAACCAATGACCTCAAGAGCAGGAACACCTCCCAGCGTCCTTGGATGCACATCCAGAGCTCAAGTCCAACTCAGGGTTTCCATCCCAGCTTTATCTTTACGCAAGAATGAATCCAAACCTTGCTTTTGTTTAGGAGTTAATTTGTCACAACACTGTGAATTCTGGCCGTTGTTCAGTGGCAGTTTATCAAATAACTGGGGAAGGTCTCAGGCCAAGAGGTTTGCACCAACCTATTCCAGCTCAGCTCTGGCTGCTCTGGGGTGGGAATTGGAGGAGCTGCTGCTCCACCTCTCTCAAACTTGCACAAGCAGAGCAATCAGAAGGACTCTGTTTCCTAAGAGTCCTGAGCAGTGCATATTCCTTCCTTAATTAGGTTTTGAAATGGCATCTAATTTTTCAGTTTGCCCACCAATGAGTGGCCTGAGTTCTCCTGACACCAAGCCCCCTTTACAGAGCTCTGTCAGTGTCAAATCTCACTGTGGAAGGCACAAACATTTTCAGCCCTGAAAATATTCAAATCTCACCGTGGAAGGCACAAACATTTTCAGACCTGAAAATATGCCAGTCTCACTGTGGAAGGCACAAACATTTTCAGCCCTGAAAATATTCAAATCTCACCGTGGAAGGCACAAACATTTTCAGACCTGACACTTCTCCCTTTGGCCTTTGAAACTCTCCTGGGAAGTTACACTAATCTGGGACTAAATCTTTATTTTTGCTGTTGCCTCGGGAGCACAAAAATGGAACGTTAATACTTCAAACATTTCCCTGGAAATGTTCAAGGAGAAAGGTTTTTATTTAGCTGAAAATTTTAACTGCATGCTCGAGTGAAGCATCGATCATACTTGGAACAAGCGATTTTAAGAAATAACGTAGTTAAAAAAAATTAATTCTGAAAATACTGCCAACAATTTCATGATATAGATACTTTTAATATTAAAAGTAAATTGTAAATGTGTCTTTATAAACAATATGCATAAAATAGATCTGCTATACTAAGCTCTCTCTTCTTAAATGCTGTTTCACAGTAATTTCTTAGGTACGCAAAGTTTGTTTTTTTTCCCTCAAAGAGATAGTGCAATCTGAAGAACATACATCATGTCAGGGGGATTAAGAACTGCTCTGCTCATTAATACAAGTCCTTGTAGATCTCCTGGAGCAGTGGGTGGAGGCTCATGTCCGTCTCCGTTTTCTTGATGACCTGCAGGAGCTGCACGTGCTCCGTGACGATCTGCCTGAGGTCCGTCATTTTCTGCAGCAGCTTTGCAAACAGCTGCGAGGACTCGGGGTGGTTCAGCTTAAGCTGCAGCTCCAGGGCTTGCAAAAGGTTGTCCTGGATGTCCTCAATGGGCTTCACGTTTAACAACCCCGGGCGGTCTGGGGAGAAAGAAAATAAAAATGGGTTGTGAGTTTATCAGCGTCTTAACATCGATCTGTGCATTCATTCCTTACACCTTTCTTGGAATATTCAGGTGGCATTTCCTGGGAGCTGCTTGACCATCAGGTGGTTTGAAAGATTTCACTGGGATTTGCTCAAACGGGTTTTAGGACTAGTCTTGGAAACATTTCCACTGGGCAGTCTCAGGAAAAAATAGATTGTGAGTTTATCAGCGTCGTAACATCGATCTGTGCATTAATGTCTTACACATTTCTCAACAAATGAAGCCTTTACAGGTGGCATTTCCTGGGAACTGCGTGACCATCAGGTGGTTTGTAAGATTTCCCTGGGATTTGCTCAGAGGGGTTTTAGAACTGGTTTTATGCTCTAGAACTTGGTTTATACTCCACTACAGTGGATTTTCCACAGTAAACTGGGAGTGTGTGTGGGGAAAAAAGAGTTGGGGGATAAACAATCTGTATCAGGTAGTTCACTTCTGGAATATCAGCATATACTCTGATGGATCTACATGTAGCTGCTGTCACTAAAAATGTTTCTTGCTAAGGTGGATGTGAACCCATCAAAATTAAAAAAAAGCACCATAAACTCAATGTCTGCAGTTTATTTGATTCTCCAGAACTGAAAGCTAATGAAATATTGAATGTCTAAGCAATAAAAGCTGCTTAACTTGGTTAAATCCTCACATATGACAACGACCACCATGACTTTGTTACTGCTAAAATACTTAATCCTGGGTAACGCGTCCCAAATATCATAATACATGGGGAAAAGAGTCAATAATTTAAATACAATTTGCTGTGTAGCTATGAAATTAATTTCATAGGTTGATCAATAAAAATCAGTGCCTATTGCAAGCCTTAAATCACTTCCCTAAGGCAATAATTCCACTTCAGCAAGGACAAGAGGCTGATCTCTATTAAAAACATAAAAAAAGAGCTGTTATTTCCTGTGATCTTGGTAACCTCTCTGAGCACTCAGTTCTCCCAGCTCAGCTCGACTCGTGCTGTGCACTGGCAAAAAGGCTGAGAGAAAACAAAGCTCTTCATAAATACATGGTGCCTTTACTTACTTTACATGGAGGGGAAAACCCTGCCGTGTAAAGTAAAAGGCAAAGCTGGCAGGAAAACCAGTGAGTGCACAGCCATGAACACAAAGGGCACTGATCAGGAAAGGACACTCAGCTGCCCAAGAGGTGAGGTTTAGGCAGAGTGTTTCAGAGAGGAATAAAAGTAATTTTGAGTAATTTTGAATGTGAACCTGGATATTTGTTTGTCAGTGTGCTTGTCTTGCAGGCATCATTTATTTATCCCATTGAACTGATAACCCCATAAAATCTGGTTCAGAAAGTCTGGGAGTAAATATAACAAAAGGGTATATATATATATATACACAAAAACATAATATAAATTATATTTATTATATTAAAATATTATATTAGAACATTATATCTAATACATATATTATTAGAACATTACATCTAATTATATATATAATATAATATATATTATATAATAAATATACTATAATATACCATATATATTATATATAAAAATATTTTAAAGCAATTTTTAAAAAGATACCCAAAGAATTTTTGATAAATGTTAGGTATTTATTTTTTTGATTGCCTGAGTGCATTGCATGGGCTCCAGAATCAAGTTGACATCTTTCTGAAACTTGCCAAATTTCAGCCCTTCAGAGGTGGAAAATCATCATATACTCTGATGGATTTATGTGTAGCTGCTGCCACTAAAAATGTTTCCTGCTAAGGTGGATGTGAACCCATCAAAATTAAAAAAAAAAAAAAAAGGCATCAACTCAACCTCGGCAGTTTATTTGATTCTCCAGCACTGAAAGCTAATGAAATGTTGAATGCCTCAGCAATGAAAGCTGCTTAACTTTGTTAAATTCTTTGTTTGCTTTGGGGTTGTGATGGCTTTAAATGTTCCCTGTGAGTTGCAGCTGAACTCTGAGCTAGCTGGGCATGACTCAGTGTGCAGGGACAGAAAAAATCAGAGAGCACAGAGACATGGCCTTGATTTCCTCTGGGATTCATCTCCCTTTGCCCCCTGCTCCTTTGGGGTGGGAGTTTTTTGGGGTGTGAGTTTTTCAGGAGCCAATCCCAATTCAAACACTGTGCTCCAGCATCCAGGAGGAAACTCCTTTGGGTCTGGAATTTCTCCTTTTACCCCTGAATTTGGGTGCCTGAGGTCAGCTGGAGTTCAGTGGGACTGCAGTGGCTAAAATCCTGAAACCCCTTGAAAAACCCCAATCTGGTGATTTTCTAACGACCCAGTGGAAGCAGAGGAAGAAAAGATGACTCTGACAAAAGCCGAGGAGATCATCAGATGTTATTTTTAAATAAGCCAATTCAAGAGGAAGGAAAATTCCCATTGAAGGCAAGAGAGATTTTTCATGAATGAGAACTCCAGGATATGGGCAGTGTTTTTTGGGTGTTGACAGTTTGCTATACTTTCTCAGTAAAATCCTCTTCCAGAGGAAAATGCTGCTTCTGTTCCAAGAAACTTATCTAAACCAGGAAAAAAAGGAAATAAGAGGCAAAAGCTTAAACATCCAGCTATTATGGTATATTTCAAGCTGTTGAAATGCTCTTAAATAGATATCTGCTCCAGACCAATTTGGTTTTGTGCCAAAAGATGAGTTTTGTGCAGAGGGATGTGCCTTGCAGGAAAAAGGAAAATGCCAGGAGAGCACCACGGTTCCCTGTTATTTATTTTGTTTCTTTATTCACATTTTCTTTATGTTTTCACTCATTGTCCTACAGCTGCTTCAACTGGTTCAAAAACTGTGCAGGAAACTTCTCAGTCAGAAAATGTTCACAGTGACTGGGAAAGGCCAATAACCCCAAAGTTCTGAGTGCCAGCAGTACCACTGTGCGTAAATTGATATTCCATACAGGGGAAAATACTTCATTTCTTTATTTCCTTACTTATTTGGTTTCCTCTTCCACGTCCCTAACAATAACTACAATCTTTTCTACCTGTTCCTCACATATGAAATTGCCACCTGCATGTCTTTATATTTCATTATCTTTGAATAAATGCATTTGGCATTTAAATGCACATTCTAAAATCCGAGTATCTGAAATTTCAGTAAAACCAGGCAGAGATCTGGCTGAGGGAACACATGTGCTCCTCCTTTTTCCTTCAGCTGAGGCAGATGTGACTCAGCAGTTTGAGGTTTGTCTTCTGAGGCTGTCACATGTGTTGGAGCCACCAGGACTTTGGTTTGGTGAGGATTTGCAGCTCTTGCTCTGATTACAAAGCATTTCTTTGTTCTGACAAAGTGCAGGATTTGTGTGGCAGTGAAATAGGAACTACTCCTTGGTGATAGTCAGTGATAAAACTTCAAATTTTGCTGATCTGAGAATGCAGCAAAAGGACTGAATACAGTGTTTAACACCAGGAGCAGGGACTTGTGGCTTAAAATTTGGGGTAAAAAACAACACTGAAAACAGAAAAAGTGACTTTAGAAACTTCTCTGGATTTAAATACAAGTTTGACAGACAGAGTGTGGGTCTTTACAGGGATACTCTGCCCCAAATATTCCTGCATCCAAATATTCCTGTATTCAAACATTCCTGCATCCAAATATTCCTGAATCCAAATTTTCCTGCATCCAAATATTCCTGTATCCAACCACTGCAGAAGATAATACACAACAATTCGAGCCCATCCATGCTACAAAATTCCCTTTTGAGCGTTTTCTTTGTTTGACAACAGCCTGCTCCAGTGAGTGTGCTCCATTCCTAGATGTGAATTGCCCCAGTAAGGCTTGGAGTATTTTCTTTCCTGCCCAAACAGAGGCATCCAACTTGTTCTCCTCAAACCTGCTCGTGGCAGAGTTCATTTTCAGCTCAGGTGAATGGGTGAATCTTTTCAAAAACATTTTTTTAAAAGATGTTTTAGCTCTTTTTTGTGTGTAGCAGAGCACTCACTGCTGACTGAGGAGGAGCCTCAGTGGTACAGAGGAAGAATCTCCTGAAAAAAGCTTTCCAAAACTCATTTAGCCAAAGTGTGTCCTTTAAAGTCACCACAACTGGGAGGATGTTGTAGTGAGGGTTTGGTGCTGCTGGTGATGGCCAAAAGCATTTCTGTTGTGCAAACAAGGTGAAATCCTTTGCTCACACACATTATCTCTTGTCTGAGCAGTATTAAAATCAGAGCACAAGGCTTTGTTTGCCATTTACTTTGCTTTAGAGCACCAACAGTGAGAGCAGCTCTCCAGAAACGAGTTTAGAGGAACATTTGGAAGAGCTGAGGCAGAGAGAGGCTGCACTGAGCAGCTCAGGAACAATAAAACCAACTGTGGCAGTGGGAGTATTTTCCATCTGTTGCTATTACAGTTAATTTGTCAGCTCCTTATGGCTGTGCTTTGGGCTTTTTGCCTTTTTTAGATAACATGCAAAAAGCAGCTGTTTGGTTATCAAAAGGCTGAAGAGTTTTATAGGATTTGTGGCAAATTCCAAACACTTCCCAAGGAGAAGCTTTCTACGTGTGATGTTCCAGCTGGAATTATCTTTCCGTTTCCCTTCTCCTCTCCTGTTGGAGCTGCACAAGAGCCAGCCCCCCTGGAGCCAGCAGAATTAGCATAATTTCACTGGGTAATAACAGATTCTCTGGCACTCAGAGCCCCTGGCTGGGCTCTTCTTGGGTTTCACAAACTGGTTTTCTGTTAGAGACGTTTGTACATTGGATTTGGTGGAGGGATTTCAGCTTTGCAGGATTCCTGCAGCAACTCAAGTCCTCGAGGTGCTCTGGTTTTGAAATCCTGTTCCCAGTGAAATCATCCTGCTGTATTCAAATGGTTCTTACAGAAATCCAATTTTGCAAGGGTGCAGCTCTTACAGAAACGTCTGAGAGAGCTGAGAAATAGGACTCAGTTTTACATCACACAAAATATTTTAATCCCACAGAATGCTTCCAGTTCAATAGATATAATATCTGGCTGTAAATTCCATGATAAAAGCTTTCTTTAATTGGCCACAAAGCTTAATTGTTTTCAAAACATAAACCCGTTTGCTATCACACTTTTTGGAAAGAAAAAAGAAGCTCTGAAAAAAGATAGGGAGATCTTTGTTGCCAAGAAATTAAAGGATCTTCCTAGAAAGGACTGATTTATATTTCTCTGGATTTATTTGTCTCTACAGATTTATTTCAGTGTTTTGCTCCAGTTACTTGATTCAAATTCATTAGTTCTTTACAGGTCCCTGTTTACAAATTATTCTGGAGAAAAAGGAGACATGCTGATAAATCTGGTTCAACACAGTTAATTATTCCATTAATATTATTCTTCATATTATGATTATTATTAATATCATTATTCATGAACAATGATTCACATACAACACAGTTAATTATTGTATGTGAGTCATTGTCCTCCTGCAGTCTAAAATGTGAGATTGGTCACATCATTCCTATTTCCTCTGCTGGAAACCAAACACTGCTGAGGACAGGGCTTTGCAGAACACAAGTTCCCTTTTTGCCGTTAGGAGTAAATTTTGAGAGACCTTTTTCTCATCTGTCACATTTCATTATACTAAAAAACCACAAAATATTGGCATGTTTGGAGCAGTCCCCTGACAGGCTTGTACCATTTCTCTCTCACCAAAACCAACCAAAAACACATCAGCAAGGTGTTCTCCTTCCTGAGTTAATGCAGAATCAAGCTTAAGGAAATTTCTGGGAGGAATTCCTGTTGGAAGTGGGATTAATGGGATAAATTTTATTATGACCCCTTCTTTTTCCTGACTGAAACACGGTGCCAGGAGGAGCTGGAGGTGATTTTAAATGCAGTTACACCTCAGAGTGCCCTCCCAGCAGCTGTGCTGCTTTTAGAACAATAGCAGGAGGTTGTATTTGATTGCTGAAATGTAATTTAATAACAAAATCCTCGGTGTCGCTCTGCGGAGGAGCCGAGTCCGGAGCACTCAGCACATTCCTGCCATGGATATGTGCAGCTCCACCTCGGGCCAAAATACACACAAATCAGGAGGGCAGGATTTTATTTGTGCAACATCACTGCCTTGGGAGTGCTGGCCAAAGCAGCAGAGCTTCGATGTGCCTGGAATGTACTGAAGGTAAATAAATCCTTGTAGGCATCACTAATTCACAGAACAGAACAGTGACATCACCCCAGGAGCAGAGGACACTCTCCCTGAAATGCTGCAGAAAAGCTGGGATTCAGTAGGTTTTCAGTGAGGTTTTTCAGTGAGTTTTTTCAGTGAGTTGTTGGATGTGGGCAGTCTGACACCTGGGATTGCAGGTTTATGCTTTGCTCAAAGTGGGATGTATGAAGATAAAGCAGAGCAGCTGAAGAAACACACAATTCCCGTTGGCTTTTTTTTAGGAGACCATAATTTTCCTGACAAATGCATTTCCCCTTCCTTCTAAAGGCAAACAGAACCTTGCAGAAATGAAAGAGGAATGAAAAAAGCACCATAACTCTGTTAGCCCAATGCCACCTATCCCTTTGGAACTGTGCTGGAGCCAAAGCTATTTGTGTTCAATTAGCAAAGCCACACAATCTAATAGCAGGTTCAAAAAAATGTAAAAAATCTCCTGCAGAATTTTAGCTCCTGCCAGTGAAATTCCACCCTTCCTGTTTTCCAAAAGACAGCCCTGATTTTTGTTTTCTGCCTAAATGAGCTGATGACTCAGCAGGCATTTCCAGCTCCATCACTGATATCGGGGCATTCCCATTTTCAGTTTCTGTCCGCAACCCAATAAAGGGCAAACAATGAAAAGGAAACTTGAAAATTACTAGAAAAGCTCAGTGTAAATGCACTCACTCCTACCCTGCAGTGCTATTTGGGCAGGCGTTAAAAGTGCCAATTCTATCCTGTAAACCCCCATATAAATAAGAGAGCACTCACCTCCACTTAGGATAATGACAGCTATAAATATTGCCAGGTCACTGTCATCTAATTCCAGTGCATTGAACTTCACAGCAAACTCAAACTTGGGCTCCATAAAGTCACAAAAAGGTTTCCTCAGGCTCTTCAGGAACTCCCTGGTCATGAACCCCTGTCCGTCGGATATGAGAACCCCGTCCTTGTTCATCAGGGAGGCCAGCAGGGTGTAGATGATCTCGTGCACCCCGTACTTCAGCAGAGTCACTTGGTCGTTGAGGTCGAGGCTGACGAAGCCCGGGATGTTCTTGGCGAACTCGGTGATCTCCTGCACGGCCTCCACGGAGCGGAACTGGCAGCGCTGGAAGATGCGGATGGCCACCTCCTTGTTCTCCTCCTGCAGGGGGGACACGTGCTTGCACTTGATCTGGTCCTCCCCCATCATTAAAGAGTTCATGTCGTAAATAACGAAGGGCTGGAAACAGAAGGAAATCCCGGTTACTCCCAAATGGACGTTCCGAGAGCGCCCGGCTCCTGAGAGACCCAAAGAGAGCTCAGCAGCCACCCCTCAGACATCCCTGTGGAACCCATCAAGGGCTCCCCAAAAAGGTCCTCAGGAACCTATTAAGAGTCCTTCAAATAGTTAAATTGTCCTGAGGAATCCATCAAGGGTTCCCCAAAAAGAGTTCCCCAAATAAATTTTCCTGAGGAACCCATCAAGGTCCCTCAAATAGTTAAATTGTCCTGAGGAACACATCAAAGGTCCCCCAAATAGCTGAATTGTCCTGAGGAATCCATCAAGGGTTTTCCAAAAAGGTCCTGAAGAATCCATCAAGGGTTCTCCAAAAAGGTCCTGAGGAACCTATCAAAGGCTCCCCAAATAGTTAAATTGTCCTGAGGAACCTGTCAAGGGTTCCCAAATTAAATTGTCCTGAGGAATCTATCAAAGGTCTCCTGAATAGTTAAATTGTCCTGAGGAACCCATCAAGGGCTCCCCAAAAAGGTCCTGAAGAATCTATTAAGGGTTCCCCCAAATAGTTAAATTGTCCTAAACCTATAAAAACAAATATCCTCACAATGCTAAAACGATTTACAGAAAGGCCAAGTAAGGGAGGTGAGGGGAAAGGAACACTATTTTAAAGTATCCAGAGTTTTGCCTTTTCCTTTGTTTGTTTGCTTTTTGTTTTAGAAAATGTTCTGTAGTTCCAGAATTAGAAGTTTGGAATGTTTAACTAAAATGATACTACTTTTTTACCTGAATTATAACAGCTTCTATTAAAGAGAATCTAATGAGTGTAAAGGAACCTCCTTTTTTTGTAGAAAGACAGAGACTATTCCCATTTTGATTCCTGTATTTACCTTCATGTTCCTTTCATATTCTATCTTAGGAAACACTGCAAGTAACACCAACTTTATGGTATTGATTATCTGATAAACACAAACTTTTGCTGTTAACTCCTTTAAAAATAACAACTTTAGGATATATTTAAACCCACTCAACTTGTCTTTGGGAAAGAACAAACAAATACCATTCTACAAACCACAATTCAGAACACAGGGATGAGGCTGACTGTGAAATAAACTCAACTGGAACAAATCAATTTTGAAAGCAGCTTAGAAAAAGTAGTGCCAGAATACTTTCATTAGGATCTGGAAACAATCTGTTCCAGAATATGCAAAAGAAGCTCCTGGGTTTAAAGAAGTGGTTGAGGATTTCTCAAATTCATAGGAGGAATCTTTCCCTCAGAGGATTAATGACTGGAATAGTTCATTGCGGCACTGAACAAATCCCACTGATCTGAATAGGTTTGTTAACATACTTGATTAATTAATTAAAATAACGAGGAATTGTACTCCAACAATTAGACTAAAGAGATAAATTTTAAAATTGAAGGTAATTTATGATTGCAGATTCTACCCTGCAATTATAGGGATTCTCATTAGTTTTATATTTACAGCTCCAGACCACGACATTCCAGGAGGGACAGTGTGAGGGATTAAATTATTTTCCCACTTGCACTGAGGATTTCAGTGTGAAACTGAAACAACAAACACACTGCACTGAGAAAAGCCAGGAGGAGAAGGAATGTTTCAGGTAATGACATTTTGGCAGCAGCAAAACCATTAAATACCTATCTGCACATATGGATGTGCACACGCGTGGAACAGGGGAGTAACCAGGCTGCAGAAGATGCTTTTTAAATGCATATTTTGGTTCTAGTAGGTCATTTCTTTCTAGTCGGAGCACCAAGTACAAGAAAAAGCCATTATTAGTCCATGTCCATGTGCTTTAGAAAGCCTATATTACACCACTGGCCTATTCATGATAGATGAAAATCAACAAAAAGTTCAAAATAGCCAAAGATTTTTTTTTTTTAAATATAAAGGTTCAGATGAACTTGAGAGTAGAATCTTATGTCCCAGGAGATGATGAATGACTCATTCTAGTTTTGATATACTCTCTGGAATATCCAAACATTTAAAATTATTTCAGATCATACAGCAACTAAAAAACAACATGAATTTAAACTGTGCCCATAGTAAACACTTTGCTACTCCAGAGCACCAAATCCATTGATAAAAACATGAAGGTTGTAACCATTAAATGCTGAGTGTCACTCTTTCAGTGGTATTTTCAAAAAAGGCTTGAAAATTGGCAGCACTGAAGAGCTGGATTCTGTCTACTGGTTTGTTGCTATTTCTAATGTGCCAACATTTAAAAAATTGCAAGGAAAAGGAGGATTAATTGATGCAATTATACATTTACTGGGGGAGAATTGCAGTGGTGGAACTTTCAGGCATGAGCAGGTTGCAGAATAAATCATCATAATACATCAGCTTCTGCAGAATAAATAAACTTAGCTAATTCAAACTTTATATATTTCATGCTGAAAATTTACTCACATTCTAAGTGCCTATCACATCTAAAGCATTTATGTGAGGGCTACAACCAGTTTCTGGACAGCATTAAAATTATTGTTTTAATTGCCCTTAAGGAAAGGAAGAAATGCCTTTTTGGAGCCTGAAACGCCTCAGAGTTCTTCGCTGTCTTTGAAATTATTAAGGAACATAAAATACAGTCTCTGTTGCAATCTTGACAATAAAATCTCTGCCAGTGATTCTAGAAAATACATCAAGCTAAGAGTTAAAAGCTTTAGAAAGCTATTTTGTTCTTTAGGTATTAAAATACTATTACCAAAATGGCCAGATATTATTTATCCTCCTCTTGCTTTTTATACATTTTTAAAATGTTTTATGCATTTTTAGATTTTTATGCATTGCAAATGAAGCTTCCAAGGCAACCCACAAGCCCCACTTATCACTGTTCCTTCCTTTTCCAAGATTTTCCTGTCCATTCTCCTAAAATCCCAACTGGACCAACACTGATGTGACGTGGGATAACCCAGGGAAAAGCAGGAATTCATCAGAGCATCCCAAGAACGAGCATCACAGCTCAGCCTGGGATCTTTTGGCGCTTTGGAAAAGGAATATTCCTCAGGGAACAGCAATTCCTGACAGGTCGAGAGCCACCTTAACCAGATAGTGTGGGAGATAACCTCCGGGCAAGGAGAAGGAAAACGGGAAGAGAGGATCAGGGAATACAAAAAGGTCAAGGTGACCTTCAAATTCTTGTCCCGGTTTCAAGTATTTGATTAGGTGAACTTGGAGTTTTTTCAAATAATGTTTACTTATTCTATCAAAAAAACATTTCCTGTGTTTCAGGCACAGCTTGAGACGTGTAACAGCCAAGCGGGGTGGCTTTTTTAGGTTCAATGTTCTGTATTATACTTTTTTTTAACAGCGTAGTCAGCTCGGCAAATCGTTGACTGGGGGGGAAAAAAATAAAGGAAGAAACAAAAAAGAAGAGGGAACTGACTGATTTGTCTGTCGTCTTTCCTGTCAGGATGGCCCTCGCCTTGGCTTTGGTCAGAGGGAAGGACTTGATGTAGGAGTCGTACAGGTGCTTGGCCAGCACCCGCAGGTCGGCGGACTCGGGGTTCAGCTGGTCGATGTCGCTGGAGATCTCGGCCAGCAGCTTCTCCTTCTCCGCCTGCGGCATCCGCCCGAACCTGATGGCTGAGGAACACCAGAGTTGCAAACAAAAAACATGTTTAAGCGGCTTTTCTGCCACCTTTCTGCCCCTCATTTGGATTTTCTGTCGCTTTTTGTGCCCAAAGCTTTGTGTTGACCAAGCAGGGAAAGAGAGTTTGCTGCAGTCACTTGGGCAAAGCAGCTTTAAAGAAGTGCAAACAAACAAATCTCAAAGAGGAAATCACCTCTGTGGCCATTACAATACCTGGCTTAGAAATGCAGAAATTTGCCAGTCAGCTGTTGGTGAAACCCCCCAGGTTCTATCTCCAATCCACACAAAACGCAAAGGATATTTAAGATATTAAGGTATAAGGATATTAAGGCATAAGATATAACGTATTAAGGTATTTAAAGTATAAGGATATTAAGGTTCTGTTGGAACTTCAGGGTGGGAACTTCAAGGAGCCTTGAATTGTTTTGGACAAATCACTGCACGAATCTGAGATTCTTCATTTGTTTAGAAACAAAACCCTCACACGCCTTGCAGGAATAAATTCCTAAACAGTCCAGCAGAATTTAATGTAGCACGCGGTAGAAAATGTTAATTTAAGGGTTAAGGAATGGGGAAGAAGCGGAAATAAAAAGCTGGAAAAGGCTGAGTTGCTCATGGTACCCCTATGGATGTGCAGCATTGGAAAACCAGGAAATGGCTCTACCTCATCATATGAGCTCAAAATTGCTCAAATCTCCTGTGCACCTCCTGCTTTCCGTCCATGGACTTCCTATCCAAGACTATTTATTCATATGGGGGCTGGCTGGAGAATGTTTCAAATGAGCCATCAAAATCAAGACTGATTTATCACATGGTGCTTCAGTAAACAGAATTTATTTTGTTTTACGAAAACAAAACAGAATAAAAGAGCATCCAAACAAAAAACGGAAGGAAGATATCAAGGTTCGCATTTTGGCCCTAGGGGGAAATAGAAATATTATGAATATTTTTTCAGTGATTGGTGTGTTCCTTGGATGAAGGAAAAGTGCTGCTAGGATCATATAGAGATGATTTTACTGGGGATGTTTATTTTGGAAACAAGCAGCCACTTTTCCAGGAGTTTGCTGCAATGTGTTGATGGGCAAACAGGACATTGTTTTTCCCAAGAAGAAATTATTCTGCCAGAACACATCCCCCCTCTCCATTTTTCCTATGTTGTATTTATTGATCTGTTCTCTTATTTCAGGGCTGTAGAAACAAAGTTTCTGCTTATTTCTGTTTATTTTTATGACTGAACTCCTCTTTCAGCAGCCTCATTCTATGAGTGACGTGCTGGATATTTTAGAGTTATTTGGGTGTCCTGTATATTAAATTATCCTGGCCACCAGCAGCGAATGGTTCTGTTCTGGGGCTGCCCCTGAGAGCTGAGGTTTGCAAAAGCAGGTTCAGGACCTGGAATCCCACTGGCAGGAGACTCCATCCCATCAAAAGAAAAGGTGATCAGGGCCCAAATGTATTTTAAATAGAACATTTCATTATAAAGTATATTTTAAATATACCAGTTCATTAACAACAAGGAGCATTGTGGATCAAGCATTCCTATCTTACAATTTCATAGATATAGGATTTATTTTTTCATTGACTAAATTATTCTAAATTTATTTGGAATTTATTTTATTGGTGAGATGCAGCAGATTCTGTTCAATGTGTAAGCAGGCAAAATTTGGGGCAAAATCAATTTTGTGGGACGAGCCTGGCAGGTAAAAATACTTGTCACCGTCATTTCCAGGGGGCTGAGACAAAAATCAGGGAGGGGTCAGGCAGTGAGAGGTTTATGGGAGGAATTGGGAAAGGAATTTTGGATGAGAGGAGAAGGAGGAACTGATGATGATGATGCCACTTTCAAAGGTTGGTCTGGGGAAAGGAGAGCCTGGGGAGGGATTAATGGGGGTGGGAAAAGCCCTGGGAGAGCTCTGGGAGCCGAGAAGGGCTCAGGGGGCAGCTCCTCTCCCAGCAGTGCCAGACTATGAGGGTTTGGGCAGGATCTTGCAGCTGGGACGTGGATTTCCCCCTTTCCTTTGGCAGCTCCTCCTTCTCCTTGCATTTCCAGCATTCTCCAAACAGAAAGCAGGGACAGAAAGCCAGCAGTGATCACAGTCAGCCCCTCGTGCTGCATCCTGTCCTTGGGCTTTCTGGGGAAGAACTGCAATATTTATCTTCACCCCAGGTTTTACTGCTTGGAGAAGTTATAGGTAAAAAAAGATGATTTTTTAATGGACTGTTCTGTAGGGTCACTGCTCTTGTGATTGTCTGGATTATTCCTGGGCATAAAGGAGAGCCCAAACAGCCCAGAAATACAGTTTGTCACATTAGAAAACACAGGGTAAAGCCAGGCTGGACACCTGTCTGGTTTTAGTGGAGATGTGCCCAGATTGAGCAATCCCCTGCTCCCAGAACTGATGACAAAGACATGTCATGTGTTCTTTTTTTTTTTTTTTTTTCCATTCCAGTAGCTGGGTTAATACCAGCAGTACTTTTAGCAGAAGAGAACAAAAAAAATCACATTTTAATACTAAAAAGAACCCTTTTTTCTGTTCGGTGGCACTTCAGAACACAATCTGCACAACTCAGGGTTAAGCCCAGAGCAGCACTTGTGGCTGGAGAAGGAAAGGAAAACAATATTCCAAGCATGAGAACAGCACTGTCTTTTTTAACCTTTAGCCAAGTGGTATGGAGCATTTCTACGTGAAAAAATGTGGCTGTAGCTGCTCAGTGTCTCCTTGCAGTGCCCCTTTTGTCCTGATCATTTTGCAATAATGCATCTACACAAGGGCAGGCATGGGCTGGAACCCTCAGGCATAAATAACCCACATTCTGCTCTAAAGCACTTCAAATTCTGATAATTTCCCTCCCTGAGTGGCAGAAGTGTAATCTGGAGATGTAACATCAAAATGTGTCTCAGTGTCATTGGTGAAATCCTCTGGTTCTACCTCCAATTTACAGAAAATGTAAAGAATATTTAGAATATTAAAGTTCTGCTGGCTTAGGGTAGGAGCCTGGGTAGGAACACCTCCAGTGTTGCATTTCTTTATGCGGCTGGGTCCTCAAAGCTGACATTCAGCTCTTTTTTTATAAATTAATTTATAAGTTATGAAGGAGTGAGGGTGTTTTGTGCAAGGCAATGTAACCAGAGCGGGCAAAATAAAAAAGGCAAATGTAGAAGGCAAAGTTTGAATAGAAACACTGAGTCCTTGTTGGGAGAACTCCTGGTTGGAGCAAAGGAAAATGTTCCTTGGAGCCCTGGGGGAAATGGCTTTGCCCTTTTCCTGCCTTCCCCAACTCTCAGAACCTTGTTGGTGCCACAGCTTCTGCCCGGGCAGTGGCCAAAGAGGGGAAAATGCAGGTGAAATGTGAATTTTATAGCTGTTCTAGGTGTTGTAAGGCAGAGAGAATGGTCTGGGCCATCCCTTCCTGATGGAACTGCCCATGGACACAACTGGGAGCTGCCAGGCCAGGGCAGAATTTGGCATGCACCTTGAAAATGATAATAATAATAAAACCCCTTCCTGAATTACTATAAAAATACCCACAGTAGCATTTCAAAATTAGATTTATTTTTAAGTGTTACTGTCGCATCCCAGGAATTTGAAAACCATATTTTGTATTAGCAAAACATTTCCCAGACCAATTTATATTCAGTGCATGTATTAACTTTACAAACCACAGTTCAGCTTTCCTCTTGGGGACAGCACACTCATTTTTTATATTGAAAATAATGAAAGTTCTAAAAAAACCACAGAGAAATTATTTTCCCAGTCGTGTTTGCAATTCTTTACCCTTAGAATTACATAAGTCTCTATGTTATGACATTTAATTCCTGTTTTTACTGGGCTTTGCCAAAGCAAGGCAACAAAGAATCTTCATTATGTCCCTTCTGCCCAAACATTCATAACTATTTCCACATGAACTGCTCTGTTAATTTTAAAGTTCAGAGGGATTTTCTTCTAGAGCAGCATTGTGATATTCTTCGTGCCATTACTTATGGTAAAGAAGGCAACCACAGATGTGGGTGTCCCAGGAAGAAGGAGGACAGGGATTTTTAAAAGTGTACATTTCATGAAAATGAATATTTTCATTTCAAATCTGTTGTGTTTCAGGATGAGAAGTGCTAACTCAGTGATGCCAACAGCCCTTGGTAAGTGACCTGGGCAGCAAATTCAAGCTGCTGTTATTCACAAAGCTTCAGATTCTCTAATCCATATTTCACAATTAAATTTTTGGCTTCCAGGAAAGGCATCTTGAGCTCCAGCAGGCAAAAGGGTCTGGTCAGAAAATGAGAGAGTGAAGCGAAAAATCGCAGCAAACACAAGGAATTCATTCAGGAAGAAACAGCAATTACCCAAGGAATGTATTCAGGAGGAACCACCAATGAGCAGGAATGATGGAGAGTGAAACCAACTCATGTCACATTATAGAATAAAGCAAGGAAAGCCAATCTCCACCAGTCTGATTCTGGTGTTAAAGCCATCTCAAATCACTGAGAGGCTCCTAAAGCCAGGGCAATCTCTCTGGAGATGTGGGCATTCCAGCAGCACACTCAGCAGCTGTGTTATGTTCCATGCTGTTTCCCAGCTGGAAATTCAAAACTCCACATGCACTCACCATTGTGTGACATCCCAACGGCCAGGCACTTCTGAAACCTGCAGTACTGACATTTATTCCTGCTTTTCTTATGGATCCGGCAGTTCAGGTCACACCTGTCGTAAATGAGCTTTAACCTGATTGTTCTTCGAAAAAAGCCCTGCAGGAGACAGAAAAAAACCCCATGGGAAAGGATGCAGGGAACTGCCAGGGCCACGCTGGCCCTTCTCCACCCACCCACAACACCTGCCAGGTGGATTTCCAAAGGAAGCCAAGCTCCTGTGACCTCCTCTCTGCTCCTGTTCTGCTCTAATCTGTTGTTGCAGTTTGATAGCGGGATAATATTCTCCAAAAGCTGGAGAAGATTTAAGGAATCAGTGGGGTTTAAAGGACATTAGGGATGTAATTTAAGAGCACAACTCCAAAGGAAGCAAAGCTCCCTTCATCCCACTGCTTGTGGGACAATTATTACCAACCAAACGTGACATTTTCAAAATGTAAAGTTCACTACCAATGTAGAAAATTGGTTGTAAACAATGACAAACCAAAAATTCTGCCAACAACCCTTCAGTCTCTAGTAAATGAAAATGGCTCTGGTTTATTTCTCTTTTGACAGTTTGAAGATGGTTTTTTGGATCAGTCATAATTAATTTAAAAAGTTTATCTAGAGTTATCACCCTTTTGTCCTTGTAAAAATTATTTTTTCCTCATGGGGGATAATAACAGTAAAAGCATAATGCCAGCTTTTGTTTAGATAATTAACTGTAATTTAAATAATGTACTTTGTACTTATTGCTTTATGCATGTTCCTAATTAATTGCTAAGAATTTTATTTAAGCTCTGGATTGGTTCTTTCCTTTTAGTTATTTCCCTCGGGATACTGAAAATGGAGAAGATGGGAATTTCACATTAAACTCTAATGTTTCTCTTTGAACTCAATAAATTATTAATAATTTAATTCTCTGACATTTCTTCTCTCATTCTTGAGGACTGCAATTTTTTACACCATTCATTTGTCCTTTACATGTCATAAACCCTAAATATCACTGACATTAAAAAATCTGTGGGGTTTTAAAGCAGAAAGCACATTCCTCAATGCCATTCAGCTTCTCTGTGGTCACCTAAAATGTGTGAAATGGGTAAAGAATCTCAAATAAATGACAATAACAGAGCCTGAATTTTAATTGCTCAAAGTTTTGGAGTTGGGCATGACTTTGCTCTGGCTGCGTTCTAAAAATTCGGATTTTTTGCACACGACCTTCAAGGCAGCAGGAATGAAATCTGCTTGCATGATGGAAAAAAGGAGAAAAAATGCACAAAAAAATTTGACTAGATCAATAACATCAACAAGAAAAAAGCAAACTAGGTTAAAAAAAAAAAAAGTTAGTCAAAAAAAGCAAGCAGGTTTTACCTGTTTATTAAGCCATAAATTGTATGCAGAGAAAATCGATGTAAAAAATTGACATTTGGGTTTTTTTTTTTAAATAGCACAAAAGTGTGATTTTACCAAATGTTTACTTAGATGAACATGATGCCAAACCTTCAGGGAGATGCTGTTTTGTCAGCTCACCCTGCAGCCCTCACAGGCATGCACAAAAAATTTGAATAAATCAATAACACCAACAAGAAAAAAGTAAACTAGGCTCTAAAAAACTCTTGCTTTTATTGAGCCATAACTTAAACGCCGGAAAATCGGCATAAAGAAATTTACACTAAAAAATTGACTTTTTTTTCCTTGAAAAATAGCTCAAAAGTGTGATTTTACTAAGTGGTTATTGAGATGAAAATGGTGTGAAATGTTGAAGGGGATGCTGTTTTCTGAACTCACCTTGCAGCCCTCACAGGCAGGCACAAAAAATGTGAATAGATCAATAACATCAACAAGAAAAAAAGCAAGCTAGGTTCTAAAAAACTCCTGCTTATTAAGCCATAACTTAAACACAGGAAAACTGATGTAAAGAAATTGACATTTGTACTCTTTTATTTTTTTTTAAAGTGTAAAAGTGTGATTTTACCAAGTGGTTATTTAGATGAACATGATGCCAAATGTTGAAGAAAGCAAGAAGAAAAAAAGCAAGCTGGGTTTTAAAAACCTCCTGCTTATTAATCTGTAACTTATACATGGGAAAACCAATGTAAAGAAATTGACATAAAGAAATCGACTATTAAAAAAAAAAAAGCTGAAAAATGTGATTTTACCAAGTGGTTATTGAGATGAAAATTGTGTGAAATGTTGACGGAGATGCTTTTTTGGCAGCTCACCTTGCAGCCCTTGTAGGCGTGCACCTCGCACAGAAAATTTCAATAGATCAACAGGAAAAACGTGGGGAAAATTGACATAAAGAAATTGACTTTAAAAAACAAAACAACCAAAAAAAGCCTGAAAGAATGATTGTACCAAGTGGTTATTTAGATGAAAATGATGCCAAATGTTGAGGGAGACGCTGTTTTGTGAGCTCACCTTGCAGCACTCGCTGCACAAAAAATTTGAATAGATCAATAAGAAAAAGGCAGGAAAAATTATGTAAAGAAATTGACTTTTTTTTAAAAAAAAAAAAAAAGCTCAAAAAAGTGATTTTACCAAGTGGTTATTGAGATGAAAATGGTGTGAAATGTTGAGGGGGTGATGTTCCTGAGCTCACCTTGCAGCCCTCGCAGGCGTGCACGCCATAGTGGAAGCCGGAGGCTTTGTCCCCGCAGACGCGGCACTCGATGGCCATCAGCGAGTTGGTCGCCTCCTCGTGAGGTTTGTTGTACAGCTGAACTTTCTCTGAGAAGTAGGGTGGGGAAGGAGGCTCCATCTTGATGGCACCTGTGGGAAGAGTGAGGTGATAAACTCTGATTTATCACAGTTACCCGTGTGTCCTGTATATTAAATTATCCTGGCCACCAGCAGGGAATGGTTCTGTTGTGGGGCTGTTCCTGAGAGCTGAGGTTTGCAAAAGCAGGTTCAGGACCTGGAATCCCACTGGCAGGAGACTCCATCCCATCAAAAGAAAAGGTATTCAGGACCCAAATGTGTTTAACATTTCATTCTAAGGTATATTTTAAATATAACATTTCATTATAAAGTATATTTTAAATATAACAATTCATTAACAGCAAGGAGCTGTTGTGGGGCTTTCCTGAGAGCTGAGGTTTGCAAAAGCAGGTTCAGGACCTGGAATCCCACTGGCAGGAGACTCCATCCCATCAAAAGAAAAGGTGTTCAGGACTCAAATGTATTTTAAATATACCATTTCATTCTAAAGTATATTTTAAATATACCATTTCATTCTAAAGTATATTTTAAATATACCAATTCATTAACAGCAAGGAGCGTTACGAATCAAGCATTCCTATCTTACAATTTCATAGACATAGGATTTATATTTTTCATAGAATAAATTATTCTAGATTTATGGATTGCTGGAGGAAGCAGTGAGGAATAACCACGAGGCATCCCAGGGATCTTGGGATTTGCTGCACAGCAAAGCCAGCAGCAGGCAAAGGCTGCAAAAGGAGCTGCAGCTGCATTTTAGGGGCTGGAAAAGCTGGAAGGGGCAGATCCTGATGGAGAAAGTGCAATGCAGATCCAGCTTTCAGCTCTGTGGTGTGGAATGGTTTAAAGAAAGGGATATTAAAAATTAATGCATTTCAGTACATTTGTATTTATTTCAGTACATTTGTATTCATGCATTTCAGTTTTATTTGTATTAATATGGTATTACTATTTGTATGAATTCAGTTTTATTTATGTTAATGTATTTCAGTACATGTACGGAGAACTCAGGATTTACTCAGTGTCTACCTGGTTTACTCCTTTAAGGTGTTGAAAACTCCTACAGGGAGATGGGCTGGAGGGTCTAATCTAGTTTAAACACATTCAAGTGTCTAAAAGAGCTATATATTGAATAATATATTATTCAATTTTATATATATATATATATATATATATATATATATATATATATATATATATATATATATATATATATATATATATATATATATATATATATATATATATATATATATATCTGAGATAAAATAATATTGGATATTTCAAGAAATTTAGCTCTCTCCTGGGGAAACCTGTTGAACTTCAGGTGCAGTTTAGAGATAAAATTTCTCTTCTGAAGGTTTCTAATTGAGAGAGCAATTTCTAATATTGAACGAGCTCAAAGAAGCAAATATGATGTCTTTAAATCAATAATCACTGGTCATAGAGAGAGCTGTGACATTTGAGTGTTGCATTACATCAGGAGTGATGTAAGAGAGCTTAAAGAAGGCGAATATTTTTTATTTTTCCAGACCGGTAATACTGTACAAACTAGAAAGATTTATTCCTTTATAAACTGGGAAGAAATTATCTAGAGTAAAGATGAGGAGGATTTATGGCATTTAAACTCTGCTGCACTCTTTAAAACTGCTTGGCATTAAAGCGTTATGAAAATTTCTAATTAAAGAAAAAAAAAAAGTGACTAGGTAGAAAAATGTCCATTCATTTATTACAGTAGTAGTGCAGAGATACTGCAAAATTAAATACCACCAATTTCCCCAGCAGGAATTCCCTGAAAGAGTCCTTTTATAGATTAATACAAATAAAACTGAGGTCAGATCTAAGCAGAAGTGGATCCTCAAAAGAGTTCCAGGCGCAGCAACCTCACATTCCTACCCTGAGCAGGAATGCAGTAACAATTTATTTAGGAACAGGTCACTTCCTTTCCTAAAAGGAGGATTTAGTGTAATTTAGTGTAATATTTCACAGCAAGTAAATAATCCAGGAGCTGTGATGGAGTTGTAACAATGCTGTGGCTCAGGAGGAACCAACATTTCTACTCCATTGGTTCCTGAGGCTGATGGGAATTTAAAAGCTGCACATATTAATAATTCAAATGCTTTTTATGCTGGGCATTCTTCAATATTCAGGGTGTTTATTCTGCATGGTGGGCACTGAGCTTCAAGCTGCACACAGGAGACAACGGGGGGCTTCCTGTGTCTAATAAAATGTAATTTTGGATACATTAGGATTCCTTTCCAAAGCTCCAGCTGCTGCTCTGGCAGGGGCTATGGGTATGGGTATTCTGCTATGGGTATTCCCTCTTTTCTCTCTGCCCTGCAAGGACATCCCTGCTGATGATCTGAATTCTAAATCTATGAATTCTAAACCCAAATTTGCTGCTCACACATGTTCCAGGGAATGGAGGGGACATGGACATGAGGGAAACCCTTGAGAAAAGGCAAAGCTTACTTTGGCAATCCTGGAGTTTGATATCATATTTATAATCCAGGCCTGACTGCTCAGCTCTAGCAAGGGGAAGATCCTCGTAGTGCGGGGAGGAAATGCTGGAGAAGTCGACGGTGGTGAAGGGCTTGATGTCAAAGGAGTGTGCGTGCTCGTCCATGGCTGACAGATCCACGGGGCTGATTCCAAAATTCATGGGCCAAAACGGCATTTCTGTGTCAACCATTGTAACCCCTGCAAACAACAAGAAAAAGACATTGGAGAAGGACTTTATACCAAATTTGTTCAGCCCCAAGCTGAGGTACAAGTGACAAGTGTCCCAGATTGTCAAGATGAAACCCTTAACTCCATCTCTCCATAGCATGCACATCAACAAAATTAAAAGCCTTCCACAAATAATTCTCATTTTTTGCAATTTCTAAGCACCATTCTTCCCAAATGCCTGAAAATCTCAAAGATTTTTATATTAAGGAAAAAAACCCAAAATAGCTGGTATTAAATAGTGGTGGTTTTCCTCCAAACCACCAGAAATATTTGAAAACTGTGCTCATCCGAGTTTGCCAAAGAGTTTCATCCCAGGCTTGAACCCAAGGATCAAGGAAATGCAAGTTATGACTTTTCAAATTCCGTATATATCCACGCAAACCTTGAAAGCAGTAAACAAATAAGAAACTTCTATCTGCAAAAAAATAATCTGCAAATTGAGTGAATTTAGATTGAGACATGAAATGATTTTCCAAGTCCTCTTCCGACAGATACCTGAACCAAAATCCTTAACTTAGACATCTTTCAACTATGGAAAAGTTTGTAAGTTACAGCAAGTGAACCAAAATCCTTGATATAGACAGATTTCAACTATGAAAACGTTTGTAGGTTACAGCAAGTGCAAAGGACATTTTATAACCAGTGTCTGTGTTTAATTTTCCACAATTTATAAAAAGAACATTCTAACCCTAAAAATAGAAGAGATGTTTCAGAGCTAAAATAGCTTGGTCACTTTGGCTGTTTAATTTGGACTTTAGACCCAATCAAGTGAGTGGCCTTTAACCTCCAGATAACAGAAACTTTGATTTGATCTGCTTTGAATCAAAACTGCCCTGTCACAGAGCCAAAAGTGCTGTTGCAAAATGAAGATACTGGAACAGAGGTGCTGCAGAATTCGGAGCTCACCCTGTTTTTGGCAGGTGAGTGAAGCTGTGACCAGCTCTGCTGAAATCCCCGTGCCCAGAAATGGCTGAACTTCTTTTTTCCATCCCTCAGGAATGCCACCGGCATTCTTCCCACTTTTAACATTCCCAGCACAACCCTCCAGTTCTTCAGCCTGACTTTGACAACAAAGGCTGGAAGGGATCTTTTTAATTCTGAAATTTGAGAAGAGAGATATGCTCATTGCAGAGGGAACAAAGAGGAGCTGTTACACCCCTGCCACCCCCTGATCCCACTGCACAGGACATTAGGGATGTTATCCTTAGTGAAAGTGAGGAAACAACAGGATTCCTAATTGCCACAAGTAAAAATACATGACAGCCTGTCAGGGTACCTCGGTGTTGCATGTTACCTCCCAAATTGTCAAGTTTCAAGCCCAGGGCTCAAGCCAAGAGCTCTGCCCAGGCTCCCCAGGGAATGGGCACAGCCCCGAGGCTGCCAGAGCTCCAGAGATGCCCAGGGTGGGATTTTGGGGTGTCTGTGTAGGATCAAGGGCTGGACTGATGATCAATGTGGGTCCCTTCTGACTCAGGAGCTTCTCTGACATTTTCTGTGAGCACAAAGTGCAAATCACCAGCCATCAACACTGGGAGAAGTCTTCCCCAAACAGATTTCCCAATGAAACAACAAACCAGAACAGACTCCTTCTTCAGAGCCCATTCATTGTAATGACCAGACACATCTTTAGAAAAATACAAAATTCAAGAGACATTTTAAATTGGTTTATATTGTTTTAAGCAAGTGTCATCAAGGGTTATGACTTTCTAGTGGAGCTTTCTCTCAAGGGTGAAGGATGGCTACACATTCCCAGTTAGAGCCCAGGTCCATGCCAGGAATTCCCAGGCTGCTGTGTGGACAAGGAATAACTGGAAAACCAAATTATCAAAAGGCAGGAGGACTCACAGGCACAGCTGCCCTGGCACAGACACCTCCCTGCTCTGAGGCAGCACCTGGGGAGCTTCAGCTCCTGCTGAAAGGGAAGGACAACCCACTGAGGAGAGAGGAGCTCACTGAAAAATCAACGGTTTTCCTGCATTCTCCATCAAAAAATATTCTCCCAATCTCAAGACCACATCACTTTGTCTTCTCAAGTTCAAAAGCTCCAGTTTGCAAACCCCTGTGAGCTGAACAGCAAGTGAGAGCTGGGCTGGATTTCACTGCACTCAGCCCATGGCTGGGATTGAATCATGGTTTTAAAGAGGTAAGGTTTTAGCCAAGGGTTAGAAGCAATTTATCTTTATTAGGAAGCAAGTTAGGAATAACAAAAGATAAGTTGGATTCAGGATGTTCTGGAGAAGTTGATGACGACTAAATCTGGGAAACTATTGCATCATTACAACCCAGAGTGTGCAAGAACTTCCCCATGCACAGGAATCTCACAGCTCAGAAAGACTCAGGAGAGCAGGGGAGTCCAGAGGTCTTGGCTTGGCACACACAAAGCTCCAAAATCTCAGAGCCTGCAGTAATTCCTTATCAGAAATCTTGTTCCTCAGCCAGCACAGCCAAATCATTTCAGCAAAGTCTCCCAAGAAATGCCAGAGTGGTTTCGTGGTAAAAGGATTTCTAGCCTAGAACGGTGATGGTTTAGGTTTTTATTATGTTTTAGGATAAACAAAATTAAATTAAATAATTAACGAGTAACCTGTTGTTTTAAGCATTGCTGAATAGAAGGGATTTGGTTTCATGCATGTTGGTTTTCCCCTACTAATTGGCCTTTTTTTTCTCTGTGTCTGTCCAAATCACACACATGATATGAAGAGAAAACCAGGGAATTGTGGCTGCACTTATCAGCTACTGCAAGTCACAGAGTAATTCTGCCCTAATCTAATTTCTGCTGTAAGGTAATAAAATCTGATTATCAAGCCAGCAGCCATTTACAAATCTTTAGTGAAAAGCCTATAAACTCCACCCCTTCCAGAGGTTAATGTCCCAGGACTGTCAAGATCCCAGAGTGATATTGTTCATAAGCCTTCCTGAAGGATGAGAATTTCCAGGCTTGCTCAGGTTTTGGGGTATAAAACACAAAGCATCTTGTTACAGTTTTAAAGTTCCAATCATCACATGTGATCTAAGCAAATGATGGCTATCTTGTTCCATTTAACAAAATTTCCTGCTACGGTAGAAACAATTAATTTCAATTTTCAGGTGAATTTATATTAGAGATATTAAAATGAATGAAGCATTTCCCGTGCTATTTTTATTCCTGCATTATTGAAACAAAAATGTGAAGCCTTTTCCTGTGTTTAATGGTTATATTTTACAAACACTCCTATTTTGCATGTAGCTTGATTTTTTGCTGGGTACTTCAACTTTTTCCCTCCCCAGGAAAGAGGAATGACAACATTTCCCTCTGGAAAAAAAAACAAACCCAAAACAACTAGTTGTAGTCTTCTCATGGCTTTAAAAGAACAAAAAAAACCAACAACCAAGATTAAAAAAATCCAGTGGACAAGTCCAATGAACAGACTAGAGGATATAGTGTGTGTGTATATATATAGTATAGTATAGTATAGAAAATATAATATAGCTATAGTATATAGCTTTTATAACTCACAGCTGCTTGTCTGACCTCCAGGTAATAGATCTGTAAATATTTCTCGGATTTAGGAGATTTTGGTGTGCAAAACTCCTCCTGAGCCAGTATTCATCTGATTGAGAAGACTTTTGTGTGCAGAACAGCAGCAGAAGTGTTATTGGGGAAGTCAGATGGAGGAGCTTGGACACTGAATCCTCCAGAAATGCGGGAGTGAAAGAGATAAAGCTGCTGAGATGACATTTAATTCTGAGATATGGAGCTTTCTAAGTGCCCTCACTGTGTTTAATCTCCTGTGGAACTGCTCAGGGTTATGTGGAGGAACCCAAGGCACTGAACTCAGCTGGCACAGCCACCCTGGGTTATCCTGATAGGCAGAAATCTCCTCTCATTAATCACCCCATCCCCTGATTGATCTGCTCTCCAGCTCCTCACACAGTTATTCCCTGCATTTCTCCTACCAGGAAAACATAAAATCTGCCAGGGGAGATTGCCATGGTATGAAAAACATCCTGGAACACGAGCTGCTCTTTACCATAAACACTACCTGTGCTCAGGTAACCTGAAGGGCCTGTTGTGCTGCATTCTAGACACGCTCTTTCCAGACAAAACTACCAAAATATGACCCTACAGGTATTTAATGAAGCAACCAGAACATCCCAACTGACAGGAGTTACAGAAAATAAGAGGACAAAAATGAATAGGTGAAGCTTTTCAGCTTGGAAACATTACTAAAATCAAGGCAACATTATTAAAATTAAAATCGACATCATTAAAATCAATGACATGACACGGGCAGGTAGAAATATGGACAAATTGATAGGTGAGCTAAATAATGCTGTGGGGTTTTTCTTAATGAAAACAAATTCCATGGAATAGATTGGATTTCCTCCCGTGTATAAATGTGTCAGAGTTTGTCAAGTAAACTCAAATGCAAGTCCTGCAGGACTTAATGGGACTTCTGCCAATTAATTTAATTAAGGCAGCTCTGTGAAATAATGTCCTACATCAGTTGGTTAAAATCACAAAACCTTTCTCAGCTTTTAGGAAAAACTTAGAGATGGTGAAGGGGCAGCTTGATGCCCCATAGATTAAATTTATTTATCTGTTTGGAGCAATAGTAACACATTTTCTGTGTGCCTTGCAACAAACAAATCTCCCTAAGGGATGACACCACATCCACTGAGTTACACCCTGCACTGAGCTTTGAGAGGGGAGGGCTGCAGAAGGGCTATAAAAAGGGAGCAGGCCCTTTAAATTATTGGTTATTAATAATTAATAATGAGATCAATTCATTGTGATAACCCCCTGGCATTCCCCTTGCAATAGCTCAGTTCTCTCCCTGCCTCTGACACAGAAATTCTGGGCGCCAATGGTGGAGCAGCTCAGGGCAGCATTTTATCTGTGCTGCTCTCAGGTCCCTCAGATGTGAGGGATCACTGAAATTCAGGTTATTGAGAGAAAAATCACATCTTACTGCATTTGCTTTTTCCTGGCAAAAAAAAAAAAAAAAAACAAGCCCAAAAAACCACCACAGAAAACCCCAACAAAAACCCAAAAAACTAAAACCAAACCAAACCAAAAAAAGTCAACCAAAAAACCCACCAAAACTCCAAAATAAAATAATAATAATAATAAATAATAATAATAATAATAATAATAATAAACAACAAAAAAAAACCCTCTGATTTTTGTCCCATTTCTCTATTTTTCCCGTGGAGAACACCTTCCCTCCCTGCCCTCCATTCTCTGTGCTCTCCACAAACATCACTCCTCCCCAGCAGGTGTGGAATTACTCCACAAATTTTTAATATTCCTGATTATCCCAGAGGACAGTGGAGCTCTTAGCTGTAAATCCTCAGGAGATCCCTTCCTCAAGAACCAAAATTATCGATTTTTCACTAATAGCTATTACCACTATAATGGACTTTATCTAACAGACAACGTTTGTATAAAACACAGAGAATTTTTTTTTGGATGAACCAAACTGAATTTTTTTTATCTCCCAAGCAATGACTCAAAGCTGTTTTCCGTTGTTGTTTCACACATTCCTGGCCCGCAGATTCCCGATTTTCCCCCGTTTCCCGGCACAGGACCCGAACCTCTCCGTGTCCTGTTGCTGCAGAGTCAGCAGAGGGAGCACAACGTAACTAAAAAAAAAAAAAACAAAACTAAACCTCTTTCCAAGAACTCCGCTGGCACAGCCAGCGATGCTCCTGAACAAACAAACAAGCAAAAAAAAAAAGGACGGAAAAAGCGCCCCGGTGGCTGATGCCCCCGATTCTGGGTTTGACAAAATCACTGCTCTGCCAACTGCAGCAGGAAAAGCAAAAGAACAGCAAGAAAACCTATGAAACCTTGCTTTAAAAAAATTCCTTTAAAAGTCCTTTAAAAAAAAATCTTTAAAAGAATTTTTGTTGTTAAAAAGGACATATATATAT
>VWZU01003030.1:462988-487075 GCA_013397095.1 Sterrhoptilus dennistouni | reverse complement strand
AAAAAAAAAAAAAGGCAACTCATAAATCAGTAGGAAATGTATTTGATTCCTATGGCTGAGTTATAACTACAAGCTGTGCTCACTAAAAGCACAGTCCATAAAATTTACCACAATGTTTAAGAGGGAGTTGTTAATGAAAACAAGGCAGAAAAGCCCATTCAGGGAATAATAGAGCTGTTTAGTGTGAAATATATTTTCTGTTCTATGGAATTCACACCAAATGGCCTGGGCTGCTTGGAACAGCAGCATTTTATACCCTTGCAGCAACACAAACCCTTGTAAATATAATTGCAAATGAGAAAGGAGTTGAAAAATGCCACGGGCTACTCAGATACGCTACAAATCCTCGCATCCCATTTTCATTTGTTAATGTGGGGTTTGCTACATTCTGGTATTGGAGAGAGAGCCATGGAAGTTCAGGTTATTCCGGGGGATGAAAGAAACTGTGCTCGAGTGGCTTAAATAGAAACTGAGAATATTGGGCAAGGGGAAATTTCTGTGTAAGAAATACTGATTTATAGATCTGACAAACTAATGGGCAGGTGGGTCAGGTTTAACAGGAACAGCACTTCAAAATCAGATTCAAAAACACTTCAAAACCACGGAGAACTTCACTACAAATTTCTGGAAGTGACAGAGTTGGGCTCCTGGTGGTAAAATCTGACTGCAAGAGAAATAAAAGTGCTGTACTGCAGTCACAGCGCTGGCAGAACAGTGAGGTGAGGAGATAATTTCTGTTAAATCAGATTCAAACTCGGTGGGAAAGGATCCTCAAACTGTTCTTAGAAACCCCTGAGCAGAGAAAGTGCACTTTCCTACTTCCAGTCGTGCTCTGTGAGGCACCATGGGCTGAAACTAAAAGTAATCCTGATGAAAGGCTTCTCTTCCAATGCCTTTGGTTCAAAAATATCTTAAAAATCTCTCCCAGTCTTCAAAATACAAATGATTGTTATTGTGTTTCTTTGAACAAAAAATTTTATATATATATATATATATATATATACACCTCCAGAAGCATAAAAGTCTGAAAAATAAAGTATCATCTGGTAATATAAAATAAGAATAATGAAATCATATAAATAATATTAGAAATAATAGAAATAATAAAATAATATAATCTGGTAATATAAAATCAGAATAAACCTCTGTAGGGGCACAAATTGGCACTTAGGAAGTGCCTTGGCTGAACTGAAATGTGGCTCCTGTTGGTTCTGAGGGATTTGAGGGGAGCAGAAACAACCAGCACGTCCCTGCCTTGTGCTGGCAGCATTGTAAAAACGACCTCATTATATAAAATGTGGGCGTTGCTCTCTATGAATCATTGTGATTTAAAATAGGATCCTGATAGACAGGCAATGAATCACTTTGGATTTTGTAATCAGCCAGGGCTGATTCTTGGGAGAGCCCTTTGCCCCCTTTGGCAGGAGCTGAGGGGAAGGTCTGCTCCAGCCCTGGAGGTGCCTTCCCGGCCTGAAGGAAGTCATTGATTCGAAAATATCCCCCCAAAACGCCGGCTGGGACAGCAGATAGCAGAGCTTTGTCAGCTGGAACAGCAGCACACAATTCAATTGATAACATTCTCAGGGCTGTGCTTGGCTCCCAGGCTCAACGCTCTTTAATAATTGGCATTTATTTGTGCTGGGCAGGCTTTGTATTATTAAATCTAGCAGGAGTTTTACTACGAGAAATTAATATTGTCCCAAAATGCCACATTTGCCATTAAAAGTATTTTAAGAGCAAGTGAGCCATTCAGAAGTTTCATCTGCAGAATTTGTGACTGCACTTTCCGGTGTCAAAACTTGCTTTGAAGTCAATAGAAAGTTTTCCAGCTTCGACAGAAATTCAGTGTTTGGGTCAAAATTAAGCAAAACACTAATTTTGAATATTCAATTTGTGCTAAAGGTATCAAAACACCTGCCTGAAGTTAGGCACTTTTAAAAACTCAGGTTTTTGGCCAAGAAAGGATTTCTTTAGCTAAGATACATTACTAAATTACATCTCATGCACAGAGATAAATCAAAATGTGTCGTAATGCACATCCAGAAGAAATGAGGGTCTCATAAAACGCTCCATTTCCTGTGTGAAACGACTGCTCCAGTGGCAAGGCTGTGCCCAGGGTTAATAAAATAAACTCCCAGCACCACAAAGTCCCAGTGGCACTGTCAGCCAGGAGCCTGCTGATGCTTCAGTAGGGGACAGCTCTGTCTGAACTTAATGAGTTTATCCTGTGCTCACACACGACAAAAACATTTATTGAGCTTATCCTGTGCTCACATGCTGTGTTGTAGGAAAATTTCAAGCACAAGAACATTTAGTGAGTTTGTCCTGTGCTCACACACGACAAAAACATTTATTGAGTTTATCCTGTGCTCACACATGGTGTGTTATATGAAAAATTCAAGCACAAGAACATTTAGTGAGTTTGTCCTGTGCTCACACGTAGTATATTGCATGAAAATTTCAAGCACAAAAACATTTATTTGGTTTATTGTGTGCTCACACACAACAAAAACATTTATTGGGTTTTCAAGCACAAAAACATTTATTGAGTTTATCCTGTGCACACCCGTGGTGTGTTGTATGAAAATTTCAAGCACAAAACCCATTTATTGAGTTTATCCTGTGTTATATGAAAATTTGCCAGTCCCTCTGTGGCTCTGTAAGGTTTTCCAGGATTTCAGGTGCTGAGCAGAGCACAGAGCTGTGTGAGCAGCACAGCTCTGTACAGGACAATCTCCTGCTCCAGGGCTTATCTGGCTTCATTAGGTCATTATCAGCGTGTCTTAACGCAGTTCAATAAATTAATAAGAGACTCTATTCTTTTGAAATGTTGATTAGACAATAATTAACAGCTGAGGTATCAGCTCAGCACGGGATTTTAAATAGTTGTACTCCATTATGGAGTTCAGAACACAAAGTTTATATTTGTTTTTGAAATGTTAATAACTTTAACAGTAAATGTTATGTGCAGGTAATCTTCTGAAACACTGTAGTGCAATAAATTTGATATTAGTCATGAAGAATTTTTGTAATTTTAATACTGAAATAACCACAGGAAGTTTTCTCAATCCATGTGGTGGAAGTAGGGAATTTAGGGATGCAGAACACTGCTGGTGAGAAGCCTGGGATTTTTCCTCCCTCCTCAGACTCTGTCATGTCAGTGCTTTTTAATGTTCACAAGACAGTAAACTTCAGTATTGTTTCCAAGAGATGAGCTAATAAGGCACACAACTGCAGTGGGGTGAAATACACTCATTAATATCCTAAATGCACTTCCCTGCCATGGCAGAACACTGAATACTCCCACAAGACGAGGAGGAGGAGGGAAAAAAAAAAGCCAAATGAATTTAAACTGATTCCTTGAATTAAATCCCACTTTTGAAGTTTTTCCTGGCAGTCAAACACACTGCAAATAATCCATAAAAACGCTTCTCTCCTATTGGGATGAGTCGTTTCCATCCCATTCTCATCCTCCCAGCACTAAAAATGCAGAATGTGTTGGAATCCAGCAAGGCTGGATGCAGCAGGGCCCACACGACTTCACTGGGTGCTGGGCTTTGGCAAAACGTTTGGATCTGTTGGACAACCACCAAGTTGTAAAAGTGAAAGAGCACCATGTTGCAAAACTCATTCATGAACATAAACACTATTTCTGCATTAAATACAGAGGGCTCAGTGAAACAGCAAATACAATTTCCTGTACGGAATTATATGGAATTTCTGGAATATATGCAGGTATAAAATATGCTATATTTTCATAAATATGTATATTTATAAATATGTATAAATGCCCTCTGTGCCTCTCCAGCCACTGTGATGTCAAGGTAATTCAAACACACCAAAATCCCGAGAAAGCAGATTAAAAAGTGCCAAAGAGGGCTGAACATTCACCTCTCTCCTCTTTTAGCTACCCCCCAGATCCATCACCTCACACACAAACCACAAATCACAAATCACACACTGCAGTTCTGCCCATAGACTCTGGATTGGTTTATTTTTAATTTATTGGGGATCCTCAGATTTCGTGGAGAATTTACACACAGGGTATTTTCATTAGGGGCTGAAATTCTTCAAGCAGACCTTCTTAAGCTCGGAGGGGAAAACCAGAGGTGACATCCCAACGTTATAAACACCAGGACAGTAAAAGGGACCCCCCCAAATTGATTATATCAAACAGCAGGTATCACACCCTGCCCCGAGTACCCAACTAAATAATGCAATGATAAAGACCCGTGAACTTTTGTACACCCATCATCATCTCTTGCACAAATGGATCTCTTTCATCTTTAAAAAAAAAAAAAAAAAATGAAATTAACCTCCTCAACTGTACGAACTGCAAAGCATCCAACCTGCTCAGCCACTTCTCAGCAATCCCTCGTCACCTGACTCCTGTACTTTTGACCCTCCAAAAAGCTCCCAGGTGAGACATGTTGACATGTTTTCACATGTGATCCCCACAAGGATTGCTCTCAATACTGCTGGGTGCTTATCACAGCTTCAGATCAATGTTCTCGGCCTCTCCTGGCCTCCATCTTTCTAAAGATTCTTTTTTATTTATTTTTTTTTTCCAGGGAGCTTTCGAGCTATCCTGGAGTCAAGGTGATTTCAGGCTGGGCTGTTGTAACTGCAATTGCAACACTCTCGGGGAGTATTTAATGAACAGCAGGAAATTAATGGGGAGTTCTGCTCTAAATTGAAGTTACCTTGAGCAGTTTCACTTGTGAGTCTTCTGTTGGACTAAAAGCTTCAAGAGAATCTTCCCCATTCTTCCTTTTTTTGGGGGGGTCAGTATAAAATATACTGTATAGCTCACATAGTGAGTGAATAAAACACATCAGTGTTTTATTCCAGGAGAAAAAGAAGTGGGAAATTTCTGGAGGAATTTAAGCACTGAGAATTGTTTTTATAAATATTAATTTTAAAGCCTGTGTTTGACTAAATAATACCCAGCTGGGAGAAAGACTACTAAAGCATCCACTATAAAAACTGGGAATTAGGTTAGCACCAACATACCTCCTTTTGTGCTATTGGATTTATAACTTTCAGCAAAAAACATAGAGGAATTTCAGTAGGATCTTCTTGTTTTACACACTTCAGAAAAGATTTGTGCAAACTGGTACTTAAAACTACAGTGACTACTGACCAGACGGAAAAAAAACAACCACCCAGGATCTGAGTTACTGTGAAATAATGATACCAGAAAGCCCCAGAGCAGAACTGCTTTATCTGGAGTTCTGAACTAAATAAAATGGGTTAATATTGTAATTTTATGGGCCAGCAGCATTCCTAACAAACTCCGAGTAGTCCTGGATGTCACTTTATGCATTGAGCAAATCAAATTATTTTCAGTGATGTAATTTTCCTTCCTGCCATCTGAAACTGATAAACTCAACTCCCTCTGCCACTCAAAAAGCAAACACCACTATCCCTGGCTCAAAAAGGGGATTATCAACTCAACTTTAGGTGATAATTCAAGAAGGGGACTTGAATCCTCCTGAGACCCACCCCTCACAGCACAGAATGGATGGAAATACTTAATTCTTTCCCAAATGTACTTTTCAAGGGTACAAAACCCCAAGATTAAATTCCCTTCAGAACACAGGAGTAACTTACTGCGAGCCCAATGGGGAAATGCTGTCTGAACGTGAACTAAAAGATGAATATTCCCCCTGCAGCCCTTTTATAACAATAAGAAAGACAAAATATTTGTGGGGAAAGAACACGATTTCATCTTTTATTTAATTTCATAATCATTAATGCACTTCAAAAAGAACTTAAATATAACCTGCATAATGATACATTAATGTGAAATTCTACCAAGTCCTGACTTTGTTACAGCTTCAAAAACCCACTGGATTTTCTAATAAGGTATCTGGCATGGTTTGGATTTTTATAATGTGTCTGAAAACTAAAAAGAAGAGATTTCTTTGATCTTATTTTCTGTTGGGTGATTCTTTCCCTGTGTTATTAATATCCTAAGAACATGCCTGATAGGATTTGCTCCTACTTTTGTCAACCTGTCTATTTGGAAGTAAAATTTTCCCAATGCCCCTGTGGAAATTGCCTTGCCTTGCCCATGAAGGAAAAAATATTTTCACCTGCCAAGGTGTGGAAAATGATGGCTGTCACTCCTCTAAGTGTCTCTCATCCCCAAAGCAGGGGCTGTTTGCATTCATATTTAAATATGTGTTTAAATATGTGTTTAAATATGAGTTTAAATATCTGTGCCTGCCAATAATAAACAAATAAACATGGCTTTTGCTACTGTTATTTGCCTCTGCAATAAACCAAATGTTTAAAAAAAATGTGTGTGATGTTATTCTTAATATTGGTGACCTTCAGCCCAGTGTCAGCATGTGGAGAGTGACACTCTCAGGGCCACTGTCACTGTCCTCGTCATTCTGTTCAAAACCTGCACTTGCTATTTTTGACAAGGGCTGTTCAAGAGTTGAAGTGACATCATCTGAGGACACAGACGGAAAGCGGAGGATCCACGACTAAGAACAGCCCAGGACAAAGCTATTTATGTCCAATTTCACAATTCTGCTATTTTTAACAGCTAAATCCTTAAAAAAACCTGGTCATTTTTGGAGATTTGTTTGCAGCTGGAAAGAATCTTCCAATGCTTGGCTGAAGCAGGAAAGCCCCCTGCACTTGGTGTTGTGGAGAGAGAGTGGAGTGTCAGGGAATCTCAGTGTGCCCCAGGCACCAGGATCCCATGTATCTGGAACCCTCTGGAGCTCTGGATGTGAGATTTGTCCACAGAGATCCCAGCTCATGGAAATTCATCTGTTCTCAGTAAAAATCAGAGCTGCCATCCTGTCTTTGACAGCATTTGCTGCTTTCACTTGAGGAGAAAAGTGTATAATCAGAGTTCTAACAGTGTTTCAGAAAGATTAATAATTATAGGGTTATGCAACATTAACAATAGTGGTAGCAGCAAAGCAGCTGTGTTAAATTTTAACAGCACTAAAAGGAGGGGAAGAAAGAGATTGAGAAAATTTCAGTTCCCTTCTCTGTCATGTGTTCCTGTCATCGTCTTGGGGTTTGCTATATTTAAGTTGCTGTAGGAATTTCTTCTGCAAGGAATCTGAGAGGGCAGCTGACAGCAAACCCTTCAGTTTCGTGTTGGGATTGCTATAAGGATACACCACAATTAATATAAGGATACACCACAATTCAAGCCAAAAAATGTAGAGTTAAATACTATGATTGATAATATTAATAGCTAATTTCTTTTTTTTTTGTTGTTGTTGTTGTTGTTTCTACTGAAAACTACATTAATTAACTTCCTGAGAAGTGCTGTTTTGAATAATTATGTGTAACTATATTTCTATATATGCCATTCTCACACACAAACCACAAATCATACACTGCAATTTTGCTCACAGACTCTGGGATATTTGATAACTGTACTGGTTTATTTTGAAATCAGCAATTTATCTTCAATTGTGCCAGAATACCAACAGTTAACTTTGCAAAAAATGATTACTGAATGAAAATGAAATTAATCAATTTTTTCTTTTGAGGAGATTCCTTTCTAGGCCAGCAAGTTTGGTGTGAGGAACTAAAAGTCATTGTTGTGACTTTTTGTAACCCCTGGAGCAGGCGTGTGAACAGCTGAACATGTGGCTCTGATGGAGGCTGAGGGTGAGTTCCTGGCAGTTTTTACTGTTCCCAGTTTTCTTGAGATGCCAAACAAATCTCAATAGATTTTTAGATTACAAATTTCTGCATGCTGATGATTGATCTCTTTAAAGATCTGTCTGTGTTTAAAAATAATTGTATTAAATATCACCAAAAAGCAAAATTTGAAGGGCTACCTGGACTCTATCCAGTGAGGTGGAATGTAACAGAGCTCTGAATATCAGGGTAGGACACTCCTGATGCAAAACTCCCCCGGGAACCTTTGGGATCATCTCCAATCCATGGGATCAGAAGGGTCTCCAGCAGCTCAGTGCTTCCCACCCCTTTCCCCTCCTGTCCTTTGCCAACAAAGGTGAGAACATCTGCTCTAAACCTTATCCCTGCACAAACTGAGAAATTATTCTGGAGCAGCTTTAGTGGCTCTTCACCAGCAATGATGGGCTTGGTGTAGAGGGATGTGCCCAGGATGGAAATCAGAAATGATCCAACTCCATTCCACCCACCTAAACTGGCAGAATTTGTGAATTTGGAGCCTGCTCTCACCTTCACTTTCTGCTGTCAATGCAGCATCACAGATCAGGCTAAAGAGCAGAATATTTGTAAAGCAGACAGGTTTTCACTGGGCTCCAAGCAGTCAGTGGTAACCTCATGGCACATCTTCCCAACACAAGGGAAACCTCTGTTGTGTGGTGTTGGTTTAGCCTTTAGCTGATCACCCCTGGTACACTAATACAGCCAGAAATTGGTCTAATTCTGATTTCTGCACTGTTTGTGGTGCAATCTGGTACTGGACTTGGTTCATTCCAGAACTATGGATTATTTTTTACAGCTTTCTCTATACACTGCCACTGAGTCAGACAAGATAATTTGGAGACAAATACTGGCTCTGTTGAACCTGGCTGTAAAATTTCCACCAGTGACTGAATTTCCCTTTTGCAGGACAGCAATGGCAGCACCTGTATCGAACAGGAGTGCTGGGCCTCTCGGGTTAATACCTGACCATAACAACCCCAAATCTCCCCCAACACAGACATCCAGACCGTGCAGGTACCACACAGAACCTCCTCTTTCCTCAGGCAGTCCCAGGGGATCACTGCTCTGCAACCTGGGACCGGGGGAAAACTGCAAACTATGGATCCTGACATCACAGTAACGCATCGAGTGAGCGATGAAAAACTCCCCTCCCGGGGATTTCCATCTCAGTGGAAGCAGAGAAAGTCGGCAATCTCACTGTTTGTCATCTCCTGGATTATCAATGGGCCAGGGCTGTGAATCACAGCCCTCAGCCGGATCTCATCTTGCCAGTTGTATCTTGCTTTTACTATTTGTTCTGGGATCTTCAAACCGCTGCTGTAAGCGGTTCAAAAATACACGCTGGAAAAATTGTTAATGTCCTAGTCATACAATGTCATCTGGAAGCTCCCTGGGAATTTAGATGTGCACAGCTTATTAGGATATGACCTTTCCCTTGATTTTTTTTATTTTAGGATCGAGTTAAGATGAAATTTCTCCAGTGGGAGTTGCTGTGTTTCCTTCACAGATAAGGAAAAGAGCAATGGCAGCTCTGTGTTCATATTCATCCATTTCTGCAGCATGGACAAGCCCGTGGGCTTGACAGACATCCCGGGCATTCCTGGAGGCTGAGAGGGAATTAACCAAAAAACCCCAGAATTTTGACAAAGATATTGCCCTGAATCTTTTATCTTTTTTTTTTTTTTTTTTTTTTTTTTTTTTTTTTTTTTTTTTTTTTTTTTTTTTTTTCAGTATCATCTGAGAGTAAACTGTGAGGAGTTTTAAGGCCTGTGGACTTGCATTCACAGCACCAGGGCAGCACTGGCTTTCTGGAATATAGAATCTGTCTCAGAAATTCACACACTTCCCTGGGATTTCATGAGCCTGATCTCAAAGCAGGAGGTTGCAAAATTAATTCTCAAAATTAGTGCTATGGGCTGATTATCAGATACCAATCCCAGTGGTTAAACATTTACTATATATTATGTATAATAAACATTTTTAATATACTAAGACAACACTTCCTAGCCTTTTTGCCTCTATGTCAATGAAACCAACAAAGAGAATTAGTTAAATAACTAGAAGTTGGATGATGTTACTTATATTTCAAAATTTTCAAGTGCTCAAGATGGTAAAACCCAACAACTGTTAGTAAGTTCTTACTACTTAGGACAGAACAATTCTCTCACTAAAAGTAAAGCCCGTTGGTCAATAAAGAGATGGCCAAAAAGAATTACATATTTTGGGTTTTGGATATTCAGGATGAAAGTTTTATGCCTTGAACCCTTGCTAGGCAGACAATGTTTTTGTCAGCTCTACACATGCCAGAAGGAGAAAAGGAAGTGATGATGAAATAAAGTGAATTAGTCTTGGTATAACTGGCTGGCTGAATAGTTTGGGGTGGACAGTGTGCATGAAACGTTCCTGCAAGGATGCCCCAGTGAAAAGGGAGGGTTTGGAGCATGGCAATGACAAAACCAACAAAACCAAGATTCAAAGGGCCCTTCCGTCAGCCCCGCTGCCTTTACGAGTTTCCGTGTCTGCAGCTCTCCAGGAGCCATACCCAGCCCTGGAACCCTCAGAACAGATCCTCTGCGTGTCCCTGGCCCAGCTGTGAGCACGGGGATCTCCCCATGAGTGAAATTTGCATTTCCAGCAGCAGCCCTTCCTCCTCCCTCCACAGCTGACTGACGGGAGATACGGGCAGGGTAAGAGATACGGGAGCAGACAGAGCCTTCCCACGGTGTCAGGCTCTAGGCAGGGCTTAATCTGCAATTGATCCCGGCCTAATCTGCCTCTCCTGGACAAGTCCAAAGTCATTCTCAGCACGACCAGCCCAGGACCTCTGCGACACTCGTGTGTCCAACAAGAGAGCAAACAAACCGCGCCGATAGCGGGTGTGATGTCACACGGGCTGAACCTCCCTGCCAGCAAATCCGCCACCTCTCCAGAGAAATAATAATAATAATAACACAGCAGGAGAGGGAAATAATGGCCAGCTGAACGCTCCATGGCTACAGGAAGGGATCTGATGGATAACATCATTTCTGATCCAGCAGTGTTTGAAGAGTGATTCAACAGACAGTGGGGATGGTTTTACGGCGGTGACACAGCACAGATGCACGGTGTAGGTACTAAAAGTTTATTTGCAGAGGGCAGGACTGAACATTTCATGTGAACACATTCAGGCCATGATAAAGAGCTTTGTCTCCCATTAGTAATTTAAAGGATTGTGATTTGCTACTCCCAACACACCTATAATTGAATTCCTCAGTCATAAAATCACTGGTGCCAAACAAGTCCTGATATCTTTTATCAAGCCTCTTTTTTTTTCTTGTCATTTGTTAACATATTTCTTATGGAGCTTTTCTTCTTTTTATAGATACATTTGCTTTAGTTATAAATTAACCCTGGAATTTACTCTCCCAGAGGCCACAAACTGCTTTTTTATTCTCTTGGAAAAGTTTCAGGCCCTATGAATTGATGATTTGAAACAATTTTTGAATAACAGCTCGTGGTTCAGATACAGAGGAAGGAAATTCAAAAGATTGACAAAGTAGTTGAGACTAAAGTGAAAATGTTTAGATGCCTTCTGCTCTGGAAGCCATGATTGATTTCCCAAAAGGGAAATGTTTCCTTGTAGGACTTCTGGTGCTTCCAGCTCTCTGGAGTGAAATACTCAGATCCAGCCCCATTCTGAAATGAGGAACTTCCCAGAAGTCCTGGATTTCAGTGGCTCCAGAAGCTGGCCAGCACATCCCAAAGGTATGCGGAATACTTCGAATTTTGGAACATATTCTAATGTTTGTTTAATAGATTGATTCATATAATGGCCATTAAAAATTTTTTTTTCAGTTGATAACGTTATTGGAAAGAAAAGCTTACAATATTCACTGTTTCCTGTTGTGTCATTGCTGGGCTCTTTCTCCTCATCCCAAGGGCTTTGGAAACTCTTGGCTTTTTTCAGCCAGAACTGACTAAAAATGTGGAGGAGTTTAAACACAAAGGGCTGAAATCATGGTTGGTGTCACCACTGAAAGTGTAACAATTTGAGCTCAACTTGTTAAAAAAAAATAAATCAAAAAGTCCAAAGGAAGAATTCCAAAAAGACATACCCATAGGAAACTAAGGGAATTGGTTCCACTGCTCAAAGAACTATTTGGATAAAGGCAGAGTGACAATTTTTAACAGCCACAATAATTCCCACATTTCCTATATTTCTCCTTCTGTGTTACTCTGAGTCTTATTACAAACCACTGAAGTTGGAAAATTTTGATTTGACATTAACACACCAGATATCCATTTTTATGGTCTAATTCCCTTTTCAGCTCAGGTAAATACCAAAATTTTGATTTGACATTAACACACCAGATATCCATTTTGATGGTTTAATTCCCACATTAGCCAAGGTTTTCCAAGGCAGAGAAAATTTGAAAAATACGCCTTGAAGGTTCAGAAAAGAGGAAAATACCTTCCAGAACTCTGCATTTCTGGGTTGCTCTTCCTGTTTAGAATGGCTGTGGTTGTGCTGCTGCTTATAAATTTTGAAAACTTATATAAAATCTTATATCCATTTCTTTTTTCTTGCATTTCAGAGGTTTTAATGGGTGTAATGGAAGACTGCAAAGAGTGAATTGCTTGCTTTTTTAAAAATTGCTTGGAAGGGACCTCAAAAATCATCCAGTCCCAGAGCAGCCATGGGCAGGGACACCTTCCCCAGTCCCAGGAGGATCCAATTTCTGTCCAGCCTGGCCTTGGGCACTGCCAGGGATGGAGCAGCCACAGCTGCCCTGTGCCAGGGCCTCCCCATGAATTTCCCTCTAATATCCAACCCAAATCCACCTTCTCACCAGTTTGAGGTGGGTTAAAAATGACAAATTTTGTTTTTAAAAAACTCCTTGGAGAACTCCTCTTTAATTAAGGATAACAAAAGGGCTCGAGGAGCTCTGGGTTATTATTCCTACATAAATAAATGCTTTCCACATCTCCAGTTTCCCATATTCAAGACAGTGCCCTTAGAAAGGTAAACAGAGCTCCCTCCTCTCTGTGCTGTTTCTGAGGTTGCCAGTCGATTATTTGAAGTCAAAATATTAAAATTTTCCTCTAAAATTGTGCTTTGAGTCTCTTAACTGCCCAATTTTTATCATGAAGTCAGTGTCTTCTTCTTTTGAAAAATCTTATAGCTTATTCTGTATTTCCTCTGGAATGCTCCACCTTTTTAGTTACCTGTAAAAGATTCTTGGCATTTCTTTTTTAAGTCTCAACAAAACAGGATAATTTCAGCTCCTTTAATTGAATCAATGACCACAGAGCTGAAAGGATTTAACACTCAAAGTATTTATCAACTTCTACTGCAGAAATGAAATTTAAAATGGTGCCAACACTGTCAAATATTTCAGCTCCCAAATTTTCAGGTGTTAAAAATACACATCCATCTTTTAGATTTTACACTTCTGTGTAAAATGCTTTCTGTTTAATGACCACAAAATCAAAATTCTGTGGTTTATTTGTTGACACAATGTGGGGCAAACCAGTCAGCGTGGCTTGGATCCTTTGCAATCCCACTGAAAGCAGAAGAGGTTGGGCAGAGCTCAGGCTGCCCTGAAGGACCAGAGCCAGGAATCAAACCCAGGCTTAGCCCCCTTCTCTCACACCTTGTGCACACATTTCAGAGCTTTGTTTGCCCTCTGCGCTTTCACTCCAGCCAGGAGGAATTTTCAGAGCAAACAGTTTGTAAAATATCCTTTGCAGGTGAGTTATGGTGTTGTCTCTCTGCCTTGGAACAGACAGTAGGATAATAAAAAACTCAAATTATTTTTCAGAGCATTGGCTACATCATTTACAACTATTGTACTAACATTTGCACAGGACAGTGGTTAAATAGAGAAAGTTTTTCCATCACGCCACAAGCTCCTGTAACTTGCTGTCTCACCAGGGATGAGAAAAAAAAAATAAATTAGAGTAATTGAAAATATTTTGGGCTTTATTCTTTTCATTTATTTACACAGTAGCCAAATGAACAGACTAAAATGACCTACATAGACTTTTCTTGTCATGAAATTCCAACATCTGCTTTACCAAATACACAATTTCTGACTTGTGTGCCACAAGAAAGATCTCCACATTACAAATCACTCATCTTTCAGAGCTAAAAATCTGTGAGTGGAACACCAAACGCAGATCATCTCGCTCCGAGGGCAGGAAGAAACTTAAAAAGAAATGGTAACAAATCTGAAATTTCAGCTAATTCCATTTCAGCTCTTCCAACAAACTGAAGGGCACCAGGACTCCCACTCTGGCCATGCTTGTCCCACTGGGTCAAAGTTTATCAAACTGGGTGAAAATTTGTAAATGGTCCCTTGCAAATGGTCCATGGCCCCTGCTGGCTCCTAAATTATTTCAGGGAATCAAATTAATCCTAATTATTTATAATCAATCATTAATCATGGAATTAATCTTAATTAGTTGAGCTAAAACTGGCGTAGGGACAATTCTCAGAATTTATCCATTGCCCCTTCCAATTCCTGCACCTGTGCCCAAATTCCAGCACTCTCTGATTTACTGGCAGGGTTCAAGCCTTTGTGTTCCATGAGACTGGGGAATATCATTGCTTTGGGAGTTTATTTTTGGTTTTCCTCAAATCCACTCAGTTATTTAATTGCCAACCAGCTTTGCTTCCTACCTGTGGTGCCACTTTCTGCTGGGAATTACCTGTGGCGGGTTCCCACAGCTCTGGAGGTTCAGCACCAGTGTGAAGGTGAACAAGGCTCTCCTAAATCTCACCAAAGATGCTTTTCTCTTGTCCACACCCTTTTACCAACCACTAATAAAGGCACTGACCTCTTTTTCCCAAATCTGAAGTTCATTTCAGTGAAATATCTGTGCAGAAAACCCTGTGGAGATGGAAAACTCTAAAATACAAGTTCCATTCTCAATAAAGATCCAATTCCTGTAGTTGCCATTCAACAGAGGCATTTACCTACCCATCTTCGTGTCTCATAAAAACACAGGAAATATTTTGCTGCTTCAAGGCTCCAACATGAAAATGGCAGTACTGAAGCCAACTGGAAAACAGTTATAAGTATTCATATTTATAATTATTAATGTTAATCTCATCGCGTACTCTGAGAATAGTGAACAATGTCCTGGCACCTCAAAATCACCCCCAGCTGTTAGGATAACCCACATCCTCCATGGATTCAGAGGAAAATTCCCTTTTCAGCAGATTTGCTGCTCAGCACTGAAGGAAATAAGGGAACCCGTTCTGAAGAATGGATTTTGGAAGATGCAGGGAGGAAAATCCTACGGGCTCTGTCAGTAACTCTCCCCACTGCCACACTCCTCTCTGCAGCATATTTCCCAATTTTTCTCTCTGATTTAATTTGAGGAATTCTTACTCAGAGGATGCTTCCTTGCAGGAGCTCTAGAACAATTTAAACGACACCAGTGCTGTTTAGTGTTTAGCCTACACTGTCTTTATTCCATTTATTTCATCTCCATATTCATGGCTGAATGAGTGCTCCATCACTCGGGCTGTTTGGAGCTCCAGAGAATTCCTTTCTTCCCCAGAGTAACTGCCAGGTATAATTACTACATTCATTAGCCTTTCCTGGAGTAATTGTCAGGAAAGTGGCAACCGTGCCTGCATCAACTCCTTCTTCCTCCTCGCTTTTTCCTGCCTTCCTTCCAGGACAATTAAAGCCTTTCTCTACTTTCTCTTCCTTTCGTCACCTCAACCCTTTTCCTCCCTTCAAAATTTTGGGGAGGAAGGGCAGAGATGGTTCCACTGTGTTCACATCCAGCAATTTGCTGTGGGCTTTTGTTTTATTTTTAAATTAAAATCCACTCCCTCTGCCTTTCTGTGGAGATCCCCACTGGTGCCAACAAAAGAGCCGCCCTCGTGTCTAAGGGTCAAGCTGGAGCAGAAAATTCAAAATTGCCACATGCTTTGTGACATTGTGCTGTGCCTTCCTGTTCTTGGGGAGGGGAGGGGACAGGAATCTGCTGCCCAGCCTGCGTCACAGGACGTGGGCACTCTGCAGGACAGCAAATTCAGTGTACGGACGGGTTATTGTTATTCTAAACTTCCCCCGGGCTGCAGCAACATCCACTGCCCGCTCTGCTGTCCCCAGTGACAGGAAAGCTGTCACTTGTTGTTAGCAGATCACACGGTTCCTGTTCTCAGAGGAGTCGTAAGTGAGGCTAGATTTGAAAAACAGAGCAAACTTGGGCAGAGAAAGAACAATGAGCAGGGATGCCAAAATACAGTAAAAGGCCAAGTTATGGCATTGTCAGCATATCTGCAACCAAGAAAAGCTGAAAATCTCATAAGAGACCGGAGAGAAGAATGCAAAATCAAGAAGGTTCCAACAATAAACTCCAAGCTTTGAGAAAGAAAGTCAAACATCTGTATTTTTTAAAGAATTCCCCCGTTTTTCAATACTTTTATTGGCAAAAAAAATTAAAAAGGGCTAAATAAATAAAGAAATCCAGCAGACACAGCTAATCTGCCCACTGCCTTTCCTCTGAAATTTCCTTTAATTAATTAATCATTTAATTATTTAATTTCCTTTCCTGATATTCACTGTGGACAGCTTCTTCCCATTTTCCCAACTCCCTGCTCTGCTGAGACTCCAAAGTCCCACACTGGCCTTAGATCCCTGCCCTAATCCACCACTGCAATTAATCTAATCGCACTGCACACCAGTAGCCTCTATTAAGATTAAAGATAATCTTGCTATTTCACAAGATTAAAAAAAAAAACAACACAGAGCCAATCTTCACATTGCACATTACACCACCTATTCTGCATAAATTCTGGTTTATGGATATTAGAAAAGAGGAGGGCACTGGGAATATAGTTATCTTTTCACAGCAGGATTGAGGAAACGCGCAGCAGTTCTGGGTTTTTGTCTTATCTCTCACCTACTCGAAATTGGCACCAAAAAAAAGAAGAATGGAAAGAAGTGCACATGACTTCCACATCCTCAGGGTTACATCATGAAGGATGAAACAGCAGATTGTGTACAGCTCACAGGGCTGCTGTGCTGTGTGCAACCCTTTCCTTGCATCAAAAAAAAATGCCCTTCTCGACAAAACTGTGACTCATGAAAAAATTGAGAGATAACCAATGAAAGCAGCGATAGGCTCGTTTCATAATGGGGCCTGTCACTGTGGACTCTGACATTCACCTGCTGAGTGGAGTTTTTTTTGTAAATAAAAATTAAGCATGTAGAAATTTAATATTCTATTTTTGGATTGCGGTTTTCACTGCCCCAACTTTTTCAAGAAGGCATCTACAAGAAAACATCTTTGCTGTAGAAGAAGTGGGTGCTTGATGCTGAAGGGTTTCCCAGTACTTCAAGCACTGTCAAGAATCCCTGCCCACGCCAGCGGTGCTGTAATCACTATTTCTTAATAAATCAGTAATCCTGATCTAAGAAAATAATTCCTCAAATGTCATTACCTGTGTCAGAATGCAGCTTGCATAACCTGAGGTGTTACCCTGTCTGAAAACCTGAAGTACTGTGAGGATTTCGAGTGTGGGTTTGATCCAAAGGGGTTGGACTCCTGCAAAAAGCCCGACACTAAACCAGATTTTGGGAACAGGATAAATATCCTGGTAAGGTTGGTCACACAAGGGTCAGGGGACAAAATTTGGGCAGTGCCCAAAGGAAGCCCTGCAAGGAGCCCTCTTGGGTTTTCTGTTCATCATGGCCTGCTGTTCTTCCTTCTGTGTCACAAAAACAAAAATTCACCAGTTTGAGACAACTGGTGAGCTCACACCACAGGTAATGCTCCCAAAGGTGGCAAAGCAGGGGGGGAAATTTGCTTCCAGTAGCATTTATTATTATTATTAATAAAAACAACAACAACAACAATAATATTAACCCAAAGAAGCAAGGTAGGAACTACTAATTAAGCTTCCGTCAGATTTTTTAAAATGATTTTGCATTGCCTGACTGATGAAAAATACATTGAAGATGTTGGTAAAAAAACCTGAGGCTTTCACTGGAATTCTTGAGTATGTGCTTTTTTCCTATTTTAAATTTAACACTTGAAATTTTTGTGGCACCAATTTGTTCTGTAGTCAAATGAACAACTCCTGTTTAGATGAGATCTTTACTAAAGAATCCACTCCAGGCCAATTCAGCAGTTTTGGCAATAGCTGTAATGTGATGTAAAAAACACCCAAACCAAATGCAGGAAAATAAACCTTTTAAATGGTGCTTATTTCATTCAGAGAACTGATTTAATGTGAAACCCTTTTGTTTTAAATAAGGCTTAAAGGCTTCATCTTGTTTATCATCCTAAACCATCTTCAGCAACAGCTGGAAATTCTGAAAGTGAAAGCACATTTGCAGAACTTTTGTTTCCACATCCTCCAATCCTGTTCTAGGCAAAACTCAGAAACTCTGCACCTCTATATGAGCACCGATTTGTAAAACTCAATTTATATTGCCAATACCATGGGATATTTAAAAGAAATAAAACACTTGCCTGTTTTTCTCAGTGTTTCTAATGATTTCAAACCTCAAACACGTTATGATGCCTTGATGTACAAATAAGGCATCTCAGATCTGCAGCCTGAGTGCAAATGTTGCCATCTGGGAGTGACAAAAGGGAAGAAAAACAGTGAAACCCTTGCAGTGACCCCATGAAATAAATCCATCCCCTGTCACTAGGTAACTTTAGGGGGATTGGAGCATCATGAAGTCTGTGCAAGAACTTTGTTTTAGACATAATATCTGCTAGAAAGCAACTAAATATTCTATTATTTCCCTCATCCTGAAGGGAACGAGACCCTCTGCTTTGGCGTCTTCAAAATTTCTCCCCTGAAATATGGTCCTGAATAAGTTTAGAGATAAACTCTGAGTAAATAAAGCAACCTTTTGCCCTTATGTACTTCTGTACTTGCTTATCTCTAGATTTCTCTGGGTGTAACTGAAAATAAAATTTGGGTTTCTCAATTTTTTTTTTTCACATCCATAGGTAGGATTAAAAATCAATTTTGCAATGCACCACATAATAACATGCTTCCAGAGAGCTTAAAAGCTGAGATTCAGCATAAAATATTGTAGCTGAAATACCACTGCAGGGAACAGCAACTCCAAGGAAAACACATTCGAGATGAAAGGATAAACTCTCAGTTTTATTTACTGTAGACATAAAAAGTCAGGACCTAAACCTATCATGAGGAAATATGTACATTATGAAAGGCAGTAAATAGAAGTGGCTGCATTTTTCCACAAGCCCCCATATTAGATAGCACCACAAAGCACCAGGTCCAGGTAGCAAAACCTGTTTTTCTGACCACCCCTGCTAGAAGATCTCGGTGTGAGTGTTAAAGCCTGTAATTAACATTTTTCTTTCCATAGTTCCCTTTTTTTGGTGGAACAACCTGAGTCTTTTGGTGGCCTGACATCTCTCTCACAGCACCGTGGTCGAGCATTTAATTCCCAGCAATATCCAAATATTCCCCAGCACAGGGAGTGAAAATGTCCATCAGCCTGTTTGTACACAGATGGCAACCTGAGTTCAGAGCCTCTCAAACTTCAAAATTGCTGCTACACGGCCACAAATAGTAACAGCAGTTGCACAACCTCTCTGTTCAATAAATCTAAACAAACACACCAGTACTATGGACTTCTCATGCAATATTATAACATAAAAATCCCATTTTATGCAACGCGGTGTAATCACGCATTGTGTAAAAAGTTTTAAGACGAGCTCATAACTCTGGGCAGGACTGCTTTGTGCAAATATGAAATTCTCTGCAGAGCAAATGCTGGAAAAACACAAGATGTAAGAAGAAAACTTCCACTGCCCTGCCCGATCCTATGAATATTCCATACAGCTGAAGGTGTTTGGATGCAAATCACACATTTAGAGTTTTATACACACAGGTGAGCCACAGGAATTGAAGGTCTATAAAAAAAAATTCGAGGATTCTGGCAAAAGGGAATCTAAAATATGTCACAATCCGATCTGTGATAAAGAGGAAAGACATCAATTCCCATGGAGCTCTTGAAATTCCAACAGCCCCTAAAGCAGCACGATGGAGACTATTTTATAATGGCATAATAATAGTTGTTAGAAAACCAAAAGTAGAATTCATGCCTAATTTGAAGTCTAGAAATAAACTAACACCAACTGCAAAGTCTGCTCCAAAATGTTGGTATTTCATTTGGAGTTGAAACATGTTAAGAAATTGATCACACACAAGGCAGATAAATACACTCCTCCTGTTACACTGGTATTTCTTACAATTTTTAAAGAAAACCATGTAGGACTTCAGCTATAAAACACACTCATGGTTATTTAGTTTCAGGCATTTAGTCCCACAGAGCAAGCAGCAATTCCTTTAGAGCCAGACCCTCAATTTTGAGCGTACGAAACCCACAGCCACGCAGGAATCCAGCAGTAATTGCATGGAAGCAAACTGCACAGAGGACTAAACTTTTATCACTGCAAACCTGATCCCACTGGAACAGCTCATCCACCACTGACCTCAAGGAAGCTGGGATTTAATTTCTTTTTTTTTTTTCAGATTCTATGCATCTTCCACTAAAGCAAGAAGTTCCTTTGCTAGCGTGGAGTGCTCTGTGCATTTTCTGTTGGGATATTACCTAACATTTATTATCCAGTGTTATCAGAAATTACAGGGAGCCTTTCAGAGCTGCTGAGATGAGTAGGGAGCCATTCCTAATAGGGGATTAATCCCTTTCCCCCCCACACACATCCCCTATAAGCATGTTCAGAGCACACCCCATGGTCCCCCCACCAGCCACGCGGTGCTGGCCGTGGCACCCCCAGAGCTGCGGCAGCTTTGTGTTCTGTAAATTGCTAATTATCAACCAGCAGAGTAGACTTTGGGATTCAGAGACTTGAATTCATAGACTTTGTCCTGAATGTGCATGGCATGGAGTAGATCTGCTTAGTCATGAGGAAAGGGGGTGGCTTATGCAAGTCCACAGAGCATCTCCTGCTAGTCCATTCCAGAAATTCACAGCCCGGCTTTGGAGGTTCCTGATCCTCCCCTGGCTAAGGGGGAAAGTTTTCCTGTTTCCAGGGGAAGCTTGAGAAACTGCCAACTGAAGAGAAGAGGACACTGCATAGGAGTTGAGGAGGGGTTTTTTTGCAGCCAATTTGGGGATTTACCACACAAATCCCTAATTTCTTCTGTCATAATGCTGGTTAGAATCCATTACCCCTGCCAGCATCATTCACTCTTGCAAGCATAAATGGACACACTGACATTTCGAATTTCATTTTCTGCCTCAATCTCCCCTCCTACATTGTTTCTCCATTGCAAATGGGGAGCTCTTTGCATTCCCATGTCCCAGATCACACAGTATTGAGGACAGGGGCAATTATTTCATTTGAGTAAGAAGATGGCCCCAATCTTGACTAGGCTGCTGGGTACTACTGCAACACAGGTAATTAAAAAATATCTATATAGTTCATGTATCATGAATTTTAATTGGAGAATGATGTCATTGTTTAGTTCAGTTCTATAGAGTGGTTTATGAGAGGGCAAACAGGCCAAATAATATAATGGAAGGTGTGGGTGGAGTGGGAGAAAAATGTGAACATCATCAAATTGACTTCAGTTCTGCGAAAGTTTCCGGATGGGAAGACTGCAGAATAGGCCTTGCTTTATTTTCTTTTTTCCTCCCCTCTAAATTTAAAGAGCAAAATTCTATGACAGATTTATTATAATTTGCCTTGCAGTGTGAGGAGAGCTGACAACTTTGTAGCGGGAGGAAAGGAAAGTCCAGGTTGCAGCAGAAGAGCTGATGCTGAAGCAGAAACTGGATGTTTCCTATGGTTGCCACATTTATTTTCTTCTTCCTATTTCCTTATACCTGCAAGACCTGGGAGTATCCCAAGCCCACTCACCACAGGGCTGAGTACCAGGGTGATAATTTGCTGAGCACCAGCATTTTCTGCATTGCCCCTGGAACCTGAAAGCAGCACCACTGGAAAAAGGTGAATTACTCTACATATAAATCAAAGCTGAAAAAACCCTCCCTGGGCTCTTCCCTCTGTGGAAAATAAAAAGTGGAGGGGGAAGGAGACAAAAGAAATATAAAAGGTTTATCGTTTAACGTAGGAATCAATTGATGTTTCATATTCCTGAGACTCTGAAGACAAATCTTACGGCTCTTTCATTTCTCATTCTGCCTTGGGAAAGCCTCCACAGGGAAAAAGTCGGGGGCAAGGAGGAGATTGTTCCCCAAGTACTCTGTAAGTGAAGCCCTTCAAGCTGACCTGTTAATGGGAGCCCCCAAGTTCTGTTTGTGGCACGAGGAGTAGGAGTTGAGTACAACAATTTTCTCTTGCTTTGGATTATTTCTCTTTCTTTTGTTAGTTCACAAAAACTGAACTGACACACAAAGAACATTTGGCATCAGGTACCTTAACTCATGGAAAGGACTTTAAAAGAACCTAGCATGGAGACTTTGTAACTGTAGGATGATTCCTCTTGAGTAACTGCACTGGGAACTTTTACTGCGTGACAGAGAGAAAGACATGGGAATAACCCTCATGAAAAAGCTTGTAAAAGAAACTCAGATTGTGAATATCAAACATGCACAATTAGTGATTCACAATTAGGCTGCTAAAAAGGACTAGGAAAAATATTTAACTCCACTCTGAGCAGATTACATATAAAAAAATACCTGAAGAGGGCCTCACCAATCAAGGTGAAACTAGGAATTAAGTTTACTTTTCATTATTTAGTCCAGCTTTGTACAAGGCAGCGTTTTCATTCTACTTTTAAATTTTTCTCGTTTTTACAATAAAATTGTTTTCAGAATTCATTTTATTAGCCATTACTCTAAGCAGGAAATCACACTGAAAGTAATTGCAACACTGCCTAAATTTATTTTATTGACTTAGAAATGGACTTATGGTTATTTTAAAAAGTCCACAGAAGAGCCAGATTGAGAAGCACTGTTGATAATGGGTGCCTTTATCAGTCCCACAAGGAAGGTTAAAAGGCATAGTTTTAACATTCTTCAATCAAATTCTAATATTTCAGAATTCATTGCATGAAATACAAATTTATATCAGGGAAAAAAAAGTGATTTGTATATTCCATATGGTAATGGCAGTTTCATTGAATGCTGATGTTAAATACATTGTATTATCTGGGAATTTGGCACGGAGGCATTTCTAAGAAGCACAGACCATCTTCAGGCTGTTTAGAAATCCAGAATCTCTGAACCTCTGGACTTGCTAATGAGTGAGATATTTCACAAAACTGATGCCTAAGAACATTCCAATTCAAAAGCTGTCTGCGTAAAAATCCCTTTATATTGTATTTCTGATTGGTTATCATTCAAAGTCGGTGCCAACTATTTTTTTCCAGCTTTCTCTCCCCTTGACAAGCCCATGCTTATATTGTGCCACATGCCTTAACACACTGCTAGCAGTGATTTCTTGTAATCTCATAATTAAATCTCTCAGCAATTTTTGCAGCAATTTTTTTTTGTGACAGCCAAAGTGAAAAATGATGTCAAACACATCCCTTGATGCACCAAATTTTGATATTACCGAGAACACACCACGAGAAACTTCTTTTCCAAGGAGAGCACTCAGTATCATATGTCACAGTCGCTTGGTGTACACTGGGAATTTTTAGTTAACTAGTAACAAATCATAGTAACCTTTAAAAAGGTAAATTACTTATTAAATGATGGACTAATTGCTACGAGAAAATAGATATTTTAAGATGGAACATTTATAATCGTGCTCTACAGCAGAAGATGGGGCAGCGAGTCACAAATACAAATCCAACCCCTTGGTTACTTCAAGGAGAATGATAACTGACCCATCTGATTTAAAGGCACCTAAACTCCACAGGACATCCAGAAATTGATAACTCCCTCGGCTTTAATCACACTAAACAGCAGCCTTCCATCACTGATATCAATGAAGGCATCCCTGTTCAGTCAGCAGGGCACTGTCGTGTGTACACAGGGCCACAGAGTTACAACACCACAGGAACTTGCACTCTCTAAGCTGCAGAATACCCCGGGGAGAAATGACAGCAGGAAGATTACAAAACGCTCCTGCGAACCTGAGGCATGCCATCAAGACACAATATATTTCAACACAGCATCCCAGTTGTTGCAGGCTGAGAGAGAGAGGCTCCCCGACTTTGTGCGATTGGGAAATTGAACAGAAAAAAAAAGAAGAAAAAAAAGAAGAAGAAGAAGAAGAAGAGCTGTTCATTCATTACGAGAACAGCCAGGTGAGCCCAGCAGTGCTTTCCCCAGGGGCGGCAGGAATGGTGGGCGCAGCGGGTCCACCCATCCATCCGTGCCCCGCATCCCTCCAGCTCTGCGGGCCTGGCCATCGCCCCCCGGCCGGAGCATCCCCGGCTGCCGGGGCCGGTGCAGCACCATGGACACAGCGCCC
>VWZU01003030.1:447116-462193 GCA_013397095.1 Sterrhoptilus dennistouni | reverse complement strand
GACGAGGATGAGGAGGAGCAGTGCCCCTCGCTGTCCCCTCGGGCGGTCCCCGGGCCCGGCCGGGCCCCGCGGGGCGGAGGGAGCCCGTGTACCTGAGGGCAGAGCGCGGGCCCCACGGCGCAGCTGGAATTTGATCTCTGCTCCCTGTAATCTCCCGTAACTGAAAATTCGCTTTTTCCGCCTGCCGGCCGCTTTCCCTTTCGCCTGCCCATTCCGCAGCCCGGCTCCGCTCTGCGCTGGGTCCTGCCCTGACACGGGTAAAGGCTTTTCTGAAAGCCTCCTTAGCGCTGACAGAGCAAAGCGAATTCTTTCCAACTTTTTTTTTTTTTTTTAAACTTTTTTTTTTTTTTCTCTTTCNTCTGGATGCTCTCCGGGCTCTCTCTCCCCCCGCTCTGGAATGCAGAGTGGAGCGCTCGGTACCTCTCCAGAGGCTGCAAGCCCCAACAAGCCTGTCACCTCCTCTATCAGCCTCTGAGGCTTGGAAAAAAAGAAGTTAGATGTGGAAAAAAAAAAAAAAGGCGTAAGATCAACAGGCTTTAGAGAGTCGTCCTGGAACTGGAGGTGCCCCGGGATACAACAGTTTATCTTGAAAAACTCCTGATCCCTTGGACATCACTGGAAGGTTGAGAGGATCCCAAATTTGCCTCATTATGGTTCTTAGTCATCCAGCGTTTTGAAAGAGAGCCCACATTTGCCTTATTATTTGTATACTGAAGGCAATTTATAGATTAGGGTTGAACACGTCAAAATACCTGGACTCCCTGCAGATACTAACTTTGCCTCCAGCCTTTTGTTTATGAGAACAATCTCTCTGTCTGCAGAGGCTTGAAGCCTTGTGTTAATTTTTATGAGAATTATCTCTCTATTTGTATAGGCTTGAGGTGTTACCTCTGCCTTGACAGATCAAGGATTTTTTTGTTTTTTTCAATTCCTGCTTTTTTCCTTTAATCTGATTTTTTTTTTAAAACCTTGGAAATGTGGAAATACATTTTTTTAAAGTGGTTATTTCTTTTTATTGTTTGGGTTGGGTGTTTTAAAAATTATTTTAACATGCTGCAGTAATAACCCATTCCAGTAATACCCTGGCTCAGAATTAGAAGCCAGCTCCTGAAAACGAGTCAAACAAACCCTCAGAATTACCATGGATGAACAAAGAGGCAAACGTGGGTAAAGCAATCTTAACAATAGGAGGTTTTAAATACCTGGGTTATTAATATTTCTACCACTTTACAGCAATAGCTGAGGTGGAGTTTCAACAGAAAGTTAAAAGGAGAAGGATCTGAGGTGGACACTGACGGAGATCTGATGAGAACAGAACTGCTGCTCTCTGCCTGAGCTGCTGGAGAATTCCCCATTCATTTAAGTGTCTGAAAATAGAGAATCCCTCCCCAAAATCAAGGTCTTAACGTGCAGACTTTTTCAAGCTCCCTGTGACTGGAAGCATCCCAAGAACTGGCAGATATCAATAACACCCAGTTGTGGCTGTGCTGCTCGGAGCCCAGGCTTTTAATAAAGGCAGAAATACAAAGCACAGGTTGGATTTTAATTAAATTGCACGGGTGAGACTGATATATCTAAGTCAGTCTGGCCAAACACAGCTTGCACAGAAATATTGCAAATACAGCATCAGTCTATTTCTGTTCTCAGCATTGTTTTCTTTAGCAAGTTCACCTTTTGAACAGAATTCATAGAATATAAAGCAAAACCAGAATGATAACTTATAAAAAAATACTTAGATTTTGTAAATATGCCTTTTAGCAGATTGAGACAAGAAAGGAAAAGATTACTTTGTCTGGTTTCTTGCTTAATACAGATTTTTAGGTAGGATTTGATATCTCATTAATGTTTCCTTTAGACAGCTAATCTTAATTTGAAGAATCAAGAGATGAAGGGCCCATACATTTCCTCTGGTAATTAAAAGTATGTCTTATTTAGAATTTGAATTAATCTGTTTTTTCCTTAACAAAGAGTGGGTTTTTTTTTCAGACAAAGCCAATCATTTCTGTGTTGGTAAAGAAATAAAACAGGCTACAAATACATTATCTGTGCTGTAATCAAATTGCTTTATACAGCATTGAAATGGTCATAATAAAGACATTTATCAGTTTCTCATAAGTTTTTTGTTTGCATTGTTTGGCCGTGCAGTTTTTGATGAGCCAGACTTTCTCCCCTGCTTATCTGAGAGAATTCCTGACTTTGGCTGGGACCTCCAAGAGTTATGAAACAAGAATGAAATGTCAGGCTCAGGCCTTCCTGAGCCATGGGCAGCTCTTCCCTCAGTTCAAAGAGAAGCAGAAAAGCCTCTCTCAGCATCACTTCTGCTTTTAGAATTAGAAGATAATTTGCCCTCACACAAGATCAATTATACTCTGTTTTTTCCTATTGGGTAGAAAACCATTAGTTAATTCTTTTCGTGTGAAAGAATTGAGTTTTATATTAACTTTAATCAGCCCCTTTGTCGTGGGGAGTCTTTTTGAAGCATTTATTGCATCTGAAAAAAAAAAGTTATTTCTGCTTGCAGTTATTACTGACTGACTGTACATTACGTGTTTCAGTTATTCAGAAAATTTGAAGTGGATTAAATTGAATCATGTGGCAAAAATAGTCCTCGCTGAGATGAGAAACTGGAATGAGTACTTTGTGGAATCTCCAGATGCATAAGGGTGTCAGCAATGACAAAATAACCTCCTTGGAGCAGTTTCATTTCTCTTTTCCATCTTGATAAAGGAAATTCTGTGCAACACTTCCTAAGGAATCCCAGGTAGGTATTTATAGTTAGAAAAACTAATTTATTGGGGGTGATGCTGTGATTTTTTACAATTGGCTCGAAAAGAGTGGTGACCTGACAAGGATTCCTCCCCCTTCCCATCTCTGCAAAGACCCAAATTCCATCTTTTGCTGACATTTGATGTTTCCTCTGAGCTCTCAGTGTCTTGCATTGCTCAAGTTTGAAATCCCCACTCCTGCAGCATGTCCCATCCTGGTGTTGTGGGGTGGAATGAAGGAGTAGCCAAGCTTTTAACGTCTAGAGGGCAATCTCCTACCCTGAGAGTGCAGCCAGAAATCTGACAGCCTGAGCAGCAAGCTCTGATTGTGCAAATTGCATTGCTTTAAAGGAATGGAGTTGAAATAAGTTAAAAATGTCCTGGATTGCTGCCTTTTTTTTTTTTTTTTTTAAAGTTACCCCGTGTTCTTTCTCTTGGGTAACGTAATATTTTAATTCATATATCTGGTGTCCTTTTATTGATAAAAAGCATATCTTGTTTGCCTCAGCATGTCTCCTTCTGTCTTTATTGGCAGTTTTTTGGTCTGGAGAGGCATGTTTTTAAAAAGCAAGTCATAATATCACGCCACACTCCTATCTGCAGCTTGCACACTCTTTACTCGCAGGGAATTGGAAGTTTCAGCTGCTATCAGTAGCATTTTACACAGATCTATGGCAAAGCTGGGGCACAAACTGCATTCCTTGAAGTGCTGGTGGAGGAGGACTGTGCCCGGATGAATTTCTCCTGGGATCCAGCAGGAGGGATGGAACCAGCAGGACGCAGATTTCTCACAGATAACTGCAGAGCGGGTCAAAACAAGAACCCCTTAAAAATCAGCCTCCTCTGCCTGAGCTTCGAGGCTTGGATGAAAAGAGAACAAAATCCAAACCAAGCCTGCTTTAAATTCACTAAAGCCAAGATCACACCAACCTACATCTAATTGTAATGTTTTTTTTCCTGACTTTTAGTGTCCCCCCAACTCTGAACTTCTCCGATTTCATCCTGAAGGGAATAACTTCCTCTCTAGGACTGTCTGGCTCTTCTGTGGTTGGATATGATATTCCTGTTGTGATTAAATGGGCCCAAATTGCACATCAGACAGTCAGCAGGCAAAAGAAAATACAGGAATAAGGAGCTCAAGCACACAGTGATATCTGTCAGATGTGTTAATCCATCCGAAATTTATTTCTGAAGGGATCCCTTTAAAGCCACCAAAAGGTCATTTTGAGCCTCATTTAAAACCAGTTTATCCAAATTTCTGGGGTGATCCAGCTAAGATGGATTTATGAACGTAACTTGACTTCAGAAATCCAGATTTCTACAATTACACACACTGAGACATCCCAGTGAGGAGCTGATGCAACCGGGGCCGGGGGTTGTGCTAATCTGAGATGGGAAGGAGGTGGCTGGGTTGTGGTTAAGGCATGGGACTGAGCTGCTGAGAGGTCTCACTTCTATTCCTGGTGCTGTCACCGACTTCCTGTGGGGCACTGGAGTCACCAGCTCTGTCTCCTTTGACTCAAACATAAAATAGAAATAATATTGCACAAAATAGCAACAATATTGCATTGCGAGACAAGTCATTGCTGTCCATACAATTGTTTTATGCTCATAAAAGAATCTTTGTGTCAGCAGATCACAACCATATTCCTAAAGTGACTCCTTTGGGATAATTTGCTGTCTTATACAGAAAGTCAATGATTGCAGTAAAGACTAAAAACTCAAAAGTGCAAATTTTAACTCAAAATATCTAGAGAACTTTGCCTCCAGATTCCAGTCAAACATTTGTTCATGAAGAGGATTGTGTTTCCCTTGTGAGAGTATGAGAAAGGTACTCCCTCATTATTGTGGAAAAATAATTAATTCCCTCCCTCTCATTGTTTCTTTTGGAGGACTGTTCATTTTACTCACATATAAAATAGCAATAATATTACACTGCTAAAGCTTTGAGAGACAAGTCATTGCTGTCCATACAATTGTTTTATGCTCCTAATTTGTGTAGAACTGTATCAGCAGATCACAGCTATATTCCTGAAGTTTTAGGAATATATCTAGTTATAAAGTTATATTCCTAGAGGAACTCCTTTGGGATAATTTGCTGTCTTATACAGAAAGTCAATGATTGCAGTAAAGACTAAAAACTCAAAAGTGCAAATTTTAACTCAAAATATCTAGAGAACTTTGCCTCCAGATTCCAATCAATGAGGAGGATTGCATTTCCCTTGTGAGAGTGTGAGAAAGGTACTCACTCCCTCATAATTGTGAAAAAATAATTAACCTCCCCCCCATTGTTTCTTTTGGAGGACTGCTTGAAGATCTCTTGGTACTTCCATTTCCTATAACCTTTGTCCCCCTTTATGGTTTTCATACATTGTTGTGATGGAGTTAATTTGAGGCACTATTTTTAAAAATCCCTGGGTTTTTTTTACATATTTTCCCCCAAATCTCCAGGGGGCTGGGATGGACATAGGAAATGCTGATGATGCTGGGGAACAGCAGCTCACACTCGTAAAGTCGCTGCTCCTAAATCCCAGTGAATTTAAAAATCCCTGGGTCATCTCCTTGTCCTGAGGATCCTGTCATGGACCTCACATTCCCATCACCACAGGTTTTATTTCTGCTGCAAAGAGGTTTTAAACCAAGGGAATGAGGGTCTCTTTCAAGTGTCCCATGCATCAGGTTTATTTTCTTAAACGCTTAAACACATTTTGGAATTATTTTGGGTGGATATGGATAATAAAACTGAAGAATAATTAGATGATATTCAGATTATCCTACAGATTTGATGGTGGATACAGGTAATAAAACTGAAAGAGAAATAGGTGACATTCAGATTATTCCTACAGATTTAATGATGTTTGCTGAAATGCCTTCATTAGTCTTTACAGAGAATGGGTTCCATGGCTTTTGATAAAAGGCCAGAGCTTGAATAAAGCAGATTATTGATTGTCTTTGTGATTAATTAATATTATTATAGCACATTTACATTATTATAGATGTTTATATCTATAATAAATATCCTAAACTGGTGTCATTTCAGTCCTGTTAGTTCTGAAAGGATCACCATGTCCTGAGGATCCTGAATGGGCACAACAATAAAATGGGCCCAACATTCACATCTCCCAGGTGGGGCTGCAGAGGGTTCTTCATGCAGAGATGTTGTGACCTCACAAAACTCACACCAAACTCTGCCTTCTGACTTGTACCCAGGCAGGAGTGTGAGATCCAGACAGAACTCTGTGAAAAATGACCCCAGTATTTGTCCTATTAGGGCATCCCACATCCTGGGGTTATTTTGTGTAAAGATGCACACAAAAGATGCTGAACACAAAGGCCTCAGGTGAGATGTTTCTTTTAAAATTGTAATAAAAATCTCCTTACTCTGAACTAAACCTCCATCATAAAAACATGCAGGGAATTCTGCTGGGCAAAGAGAAGCAGTCACTTTAATCCTTAATTGAATTATTTTCTTGCAGAAGTTCAAGAAAAACAAAATATGGCCAGGGAAAGCAGCCTGAAATAGGTGTTACATTAAAGGCATCACGTCCCAGCCATGCAAATTGTTCCCTTGGTCTGTCTGCTCCCCTTCTCAACTGACTCAAATAAGTCATTATTCTCATTTAAGATCTGAAGGCTCCCGAAAAATAAAGTTAATAACTGGTTGTTAGTCTGTGCTGAGCATTAGGGGATGCCAGGTAGCTGGAGCAGTGAATCAGGGGCTATTTTGGGAGAAAAATATTACAATAATATTCAGGAAATAACCTTTTTGTTCCAAAACAGCTGTCATTGAACACCATTATATCTACAACAATTAAAATTATCTTTGGTAACTTTTAGTATTTGGCACAGCTCCATCATTGTTCAGTTAAATATTTTTCAAGTGTTTTAGGACTTGTGCCCACTGTGTGCCTGAAACCCTCCATCATCACTGGAGAAGCTCCTGCCTTTGTCATGTTCTGCTCTCTCAGGACATTTGACAATTTCTGTGGAGGTTTTTTTTTGCCATTCTATAGCTGCAGCCCTTCTGCTGACTCAGCCTGAGCTCTATAGAATTTGCCTTTTCATCTTAAGAGTTGAGTGGCAAAAAAAAATAAATTAAAAATTAAAAAAACCCCAAACAAACATTAGCAAAGGTATAAAGTGAATTAGGAAGCATGTGCAAACATCCTGGGGAATTTAAATAGCTGGTTGGAGCAGAAATGGAGGAAAAATAACACTGGGTCCGGAATAACACACAAAGCAGCCAGAAACCTGGCATTTCTAATTGAGGATAAAAATACTCCCTGCTAAAAATTTCTTTGTTACGAGAGGCAATTGATGAAATCAAGGCAGGTTTAGAGCAGGGGGTTGTGTTGGTTGAGGGCTTTAATACGGTTAAAACCCCAATTAAAAATATTTCCATGTTGCTGGGATTTTTTTATTCCCTCAGATTTTTAACTGGCTGATAATGCAAATAATATTTTTTGCGTTTTTCAGGATGAAACCTGAGTTATTTTTGTTGTAAGAGCACTTGTGATTGCTCTCTGTGGCCCTGAGTCCTCAGTATTAGCAGAGGAGAGCTGAAAAAGTTCTTCAAAAAGTCTTTTATACACATCCAAGGTGTGGTAATTTTATTTATTACTAGCTCATTTGCATACTGTGGAATGTTTACTTTTATTTGCATAAAATATAATAATATTTATTTGCATAATTGAGAAGCATCCCTTCAATGGGACGTGGAGCAGATGTCATCAAACTCATTTCTTCCTGCACAAGTTTTTTCCTCTGTGAGCTTCATTTAACAGGATTTTCTTATCCTGGTGTTGTGTGAGCAAAACAATGAAATTTTGGGAATTTACAGAGGCCCTTGTGCTGATTTCTGGCATTTGAGTTTTATATAAAACAATAAATAATAAAATGTAGCAGTTTAGTGCACCATGGAGCAGAGGCTGGCGACCCACTGTTGTTCCAGTGGACTAGAGTAAATTTAATATAAACTCCCCCACTTTTATTTGAAAATAAATTTAATATAAACTCCCCCTACTTTTATTTGAGAATTTTGTAAATTTAATATAAACTCCCCCTACTTTTATTTGAAAATGTTGGAGGTTTGGGCCTGGCCATTGTTGTGTCCACAATTATTTGCTCCAGCAGCTGAACCTGAAGCCAAACCTGTGACAACAAAGTGCAAAAATAGAAAATGGGATTCAATTGGGAAATGCTCATGGTATACCATAATTTATTTTGTTTTTTATTTATTCCTGCTCAAACATGCTGAGTAACAAACTCTCCACTTCTAAAAACCTTTTTGTGTTCTGTGGAGTTGGGCCCTTTGCTGATTTATTTTTTCTCTAAATAGACTTTATAGGTAATTCAACTTTTATCATAAATCACTGAAAAGCTATTTTTTTAAAGGGTAAAATACAGATAATAAAGTGTATCAGAAATCAAGATTATCTTATCCCAACCCTTCACCTCAGGGTGTGACAGCTCAAATTGGGTTGCAACTGAAGCCACTTTTTTTGGGTAAAAAGCTGGTTTTCCATAATTTTAGTGGTTTTTTTTTTTTTTTTTTCCCCAAGAATAATTTACACCTCATTCCAGTGAGCACAGAGTGAGCCAAACATCCCTTTAAATATGAGGGGGGAAAAAATGGAGAGAAGTTTCAGGTCACTGAGGGAGAGTTCTTTCTCTCACTCCTAGAAATAAATGGGTTATTTAATTAATTATTTCATTACTACTGAGGGGAGAGAGAAATTACAACAAGAAAGATTTTTTGGGGGGGAAAAAATGGCTTTTTGCAGACTGGGACTTGGGGAGCTTTGCTCTTCGTGGACATTTTTGCAGGCAGGGAAAAACAAGAACTCACAGTGGTTTACAATGGGGTGAAAGCACAACAATAAATGCCCAAGAATTGAAAAGCAGAAATTTCGGGTTTAATATTCCATGCAGCAGGAGGACTGTAGGATTTGAACTCCCATTAAGATTAGGAGAACAAAAAAAAGATAACAAAAAAAGATAAGAGAATTGCCTTTGTCTGTAGATATAGGTGCAGAAAATCACTAGAAATTGGGGAAAAAATTAGTGGCTTTAAGAATTCAGCCTCAGAACTGAATAATTAAACCTGCTAATCTTAGCTCAGAGGAAAGAAAAAACTTGGGGTAGCTGGTCTCACCTATGGCAGCAGCTCCTTCCATTCTCTATTTTCTGGTTCCAGTTTCCTGTTTACTCATCACACAGCTCAGGGCTGGTTTTGTCTGCAGTTTGATTCATAAATGGACCTTTTTTAATTGAATTTTTGTGTGTGTGTGTGGTTGAAAAAAATCTCAGCTCCATTGATATTTTACCACAGCTTTTTTTTTTTTATTATTTCATAATATTCCTATTTTTTTAACTGCTGTGATGTGATCTCTTATACATTAACCAGCTCAGGTTTTTAAATGCTCTTAAACTTCACTTTAAATTAATGTTTGTATATTTGAGAAACAGTTTTTATTAAAATATCTGGGTATTTTTGTTTTTATTTTCAAGCAGACAGCAGTATAACTTATTTCCCAGAGACATTTATTTGCTTCTCTAATACTCTGAAACCACTGAAATTGAGAAAATAAATAACTGTTGATCTCTAGCAGCCAGGTGAGAGGAGGAATGTGCACGAGCTGCTCTGAGATCTGGGGGTATGGCAGCAAACCCACTTGTTAAATCCGCCTCTTCCCAGCTTTTAGAAATGATTATCTAAATATTTTACCAGATATTTCTCCAATATCTGGTCAAGTTATTTATACGACTATAAATATAAGACAAATATATGTATTTGTCAATTCCCTTACGTGTCTAAACCCCATTTTGTAGATATTTCCTCCTGAGTGCTGTTGGCTTCCAGCTACACTTTTCCTTCCCACTTTCCCTCTGCTTTTCCAGGAGCCAATTATCTGTTCCTCTTAAACTTAAATAATAACCACTGAGCTGGTGCTGAAGCTCCTCTCAATGACCATTTAAATAAATTAGAAAACCTCCCCAGCACTTATTTCAAATTCAAATATTTGACTCAAAGGTAGAGAGTTGCCCTGGACCTCAGCCAGTCTTTAACTCCCTTTTAAGTGAGACAGGACTACAATTTTTTTAGGATCTTTGATTTGCTCGACCATCACCTGTTGGGTTTCAGCTGCAGGAACATCAGCAGCCCCCAAGATTTAAAAAAAAATCTTCTTTTTACTCTTTATTTCTCTCAGAAAGGCCACGCCAAGAGCACCAGTGGAGGATTCCAGACCAACACAGACCAGGCAGAAGAAATGATTCCTTGATCTAGAAGTTTATGCTCATTACGTAGGGCACAACAGTAACAACAAAAATCTCAAATGCCAAATTAAAACTGAAGTAGCAACCCAGAATAATGATCAAAAAGTCATTCCAAAGTCTTTAGATTGGTTTGCATAATAAGAACATTAAGAAAAGCCAGAATTCATTGAAGAAAGGTTGACTTCAGTTCATTTAAATTTGAAATCTCTCTCAGTAAAACCTGGATTTTCTGGGCGCCAGAGACACCCCTGGATGTGCTGCAGTTTGTCTGAGCTGAGAGAAATGAATCTGAAATTCTGGAGTTTTATTCCCTGCCTGAATGGTGCATCCTGTGACCTGAGCCCCAAAATTCCATTTCTCCTGCTGAGCAAATGGCCAATCCAACAGTGGGAAATGAAATTCCCCTGGTAGAGGGATAATTCCCCTAAACCGAGGGTAGCAGAAGGTTTGGTTATCCCCTTCTGCCCTTTCAGAAAAGCCAGGCTGAAGGTGGGGAGAGCTGGAGTTTGGAGAGGACCTTTCCAAAACATATTTCTAGATTTATTTCCTAATAAACCTGGAACTGGCTTTTTGCAGAAGAGTTTTCTCAGTTATTGAATCTCCAGTTTGTTTTTTTAATGATTTTTTTAAAAAATTGTTTTTGTTGTTTTTGACCTTCTGGTGCTAAAATTTCTAACTTTGAGCTTTCTAAAAAGAGCTGCAATTCTCTCTTGGTGGGTGATGTTCCCTCTGCTGTGATTAGAAAAGCTGGAATTAGTGAGAAATGCTGAAGGGAAACACAGCCCTGAATTAGCCATTACCTGCTCCCGGAGGTGAATGGCCCTCACTGGTGCTTTATGGGCAGAAATGTTAAACATTAAAAATCTGCTCGATTGTGTACGAGATGCTGAGAGCAGATAAATGACCCTGCAGTAACTTCAACTCCTAAAGCAGCTGTTAATTAGGCTGGGGGTAATTTGCTACAGTGAAAGTTTCCAGAATGTTTTCTGCTCAGAGCAGAATTTGGGAAATTCCTTTTGCCAAGTGGCTTTAGTTATTCCTGGAATATAAGTGAATAAAGGCATTTCCATAAATTATTGATTTTTATTGTTGTTTTAGCTCCTGAAACCAGCGAGGTGATTTGATTTTTTTGGATTTTGAATGCTACAAAAGTTTTCTGTCTTCTGTATTTTCTGCCAATATTTAAAATATCCTTGTAGTATCAATACTTGTCCCACAATGTCACACAGGTTGACACAGGTCTGCTGTCACTGCCATGGAACAATTCATATTTGTGTGTCCAGGACTGCAGGAATCATGGCTTCAATTCCTGTCTGACAGAAAGATGAGCAGAATTTAGGCTCTTGCTCCTTTTCTCATGACCATGGGCAGGTTTTGAGGGGGCTCTTTGCCCCAGCTCTCTGTTTTGGTGAGTGATCTGCAGCCCATCACAGAAAACAGACATTCCTGAACTGAAAATAACAAATAAAAATGTTGCTTTCTGCAACTTTGGTCTCCCAGGTCTGAAAAGCCATTTCAGACTCATGTGCAACTCAAGTTGCCTGGCTGAAATCTGGTGTGCAGACAGAAATATCCACTCCTGCTAAAACCCAAATCACTCTTTTTGTACAGAAAAAAAAAAAAGCCATCAAGAATGGGAAGTGTGAAAGAGCTTCTCTTGGACCTCCAAGCACAGGATTCCTTCCTGAGGATGAGGAAGGTGCTGGAAAGTGGCAAACTCATTCCATAAAGGTATTAAAGTTCTAAATTTGTCTCAAGGGTGAATTTATGTCTGAAAACGACCCTCAACTTGTCCTCCTCAGGGGCATCTTCTCCCTGACTCTTCTTTTATCTGTTCTCCCTGATAAGTCCCCCAAACATTCCTGCTTGGCTCCTTTGCTGGTGGCTCCTGATGAAGTGTTAAAGGTGAGAAAAGGCCCTGGCACCTTTCTGCATCTTTTTGTGTGATCAGAAAGATTCTGATTGATGCAGGGTGGTTCTGTTTTGTGCCAGACACGGCAAGCAGCTTCTTTAGGTTTGGTTTCAACACCACCAGAGAATCCAATTAACAGTGATACCAGAAGTGATGAAGTGTCAGTAAAAGCAGGTGATGTTTTCTGAATTAATTAGCAATTTAAATGGGCTTCTCCATTGCAGAGGCCACTGGAGGAGTGTTGGTACAACCTCAGGGTAATTTACAGAGTGTGGGAAGCTGGGCTGGGAGAAAGTAAAAGCCATTTCCAGCTTTGTTGTGATCTGTTGACACCAGGGACTGACCCTGAGAAGGTCAAGGTCAATGGATTGGGATCAAATCAGACCAAACCTCTTCTGTCTTTGACACCCCCACTATCTTTATGTGAATGTTTTCTCTTTATGTGTATTTTCTTTTCTGAATATTGAAGATTAGAAGTACCAAGCAATTATTTGCCTTCATCTGGAGTCGCTTTCATCCATTCTTTCCTCTATGCTGAATAATTTCATGATCAGTAAAATCCGTGTAATCTTTCCCTGAACATTAAATTTATCATCACGTTGCCTTCATTTCTCCACGAATCTACAGGAGCATCACTATTTCCACTGGAAACTTTACACAGAACACTTAGCTGTTGACAGTATCTTATTTATGTTGTTTTAGAATATTTATTATTTTAATTAATTTATTATAAAATATTCTATTTTATTCAATATACAACACAACTTCTGCATTCCAGCTCAACTCCCTGAAACTCTGTATTTAATCTCTGAATCCCTGAGATTCACACCCACCACTTTCTGCTCCTTATCTGCTTTTCTCTAAACGTGAACGTTTGCCCAGGCTGACATCACAGACTCTGCCAAACAACAGAGAAAGGAATTGGAGTTCTCTGAGCATTTCAGCTCCAAATTCTCCAGTTGTCATCATCTCCCTTGCCGTAATCCTGGGGCTCCATGAACAGCAATTCATGGAAATCTGCTGACACTCTCTGGGGCTGGGATCCATCCTTCCCTCGCCTGATGGGAAGGAAATTTGTTTTGCATATCCTGGTGCTGTTTTTTGAGCAGCAGCAATCCCTGGCTCGTCAGGGCTTGCCACCTTTGTCCCCCTGGTTGGGGAATGTGCTAAAGGCACAGCTGGGATGAGTTGCTGCACCATCCCCACGGAATGGGGCAGCGGTCACATCCACTCTTGGCAGGAGCCTCCACCTTGGATCCTGTTCCTCCTCGCATCCTGGGGCTGAAAGTTCTGTTTACTACAAGTTTTCACAATAGCCTCGGAGAACGAGGACTCCCAGAACACAATAGTGAACCTCCCCAGGAGTTGCCAAGAGGGGAAAAAAAAAAACCATTTCCTTCTCTGGCAGTGGTGGGATGTAGGTAAGGCTGCACACAGCCCTGGCCAGCCAGAGGGGCAGAACAGCACTTGGGGCTCCAAGTGTTTCATTCGAGAAAATGGAGTTTCATTCAAGAAAATGGCTTTTTTTTCATGGGCAATGGGAGTCTAGAAGGACTTTTCTTGTTTGAGGAGTTTATATAAAGGGAAGAAAGAAGGATGGAATGCAAAGGAAACTGTGGACATCTCAATTCTCAACCTGCCCTGCAGGTAGCAAGAGATGCCATTTAAAGTAGAGGGTGCCCTGAGTGCCTGTGGAAAACACGAGCACATCTTGCTCATCAGGCAGAGGATGTCTGCCTCCAGACTGAAAACAGACATTCCTGAACTGAAAATAACAAATAAAAAGTTTTCTGCAACTTTGGTTCCCAAGTTGTAACACTGCTTATTAAATATCAGTAACAGAAATTCTAATGTGAGGAATAAACTGGGAATGCCCGTGAGAAGTTTCTGGAAGTGTGAAACAGCCAAGAGAATTAACCAGAATGTACAGGGCTGCTAGTCCTTCTGGTTCCCAAAAATCCTTTTCTTGCACGGGAGAAGGACACAGGGGCTGAGGTGAGGAGCAAGGATGATATCCATGGTGTTTTTACCTCCTTTTCCCTGGAGAGCAGGGTAAGAATGGCACAGCTCCCACTGAGGCTGAGCCTGAAGACCAACAGCTCCTTTGAGCAGCAACAGGTCAGAGATAAAAGTGCTGAAGGTCCTGGTTTGTGCTGTGAGGGAGAGGGGATCAGGAAAGGATAAAATGGAAACAAGGACACTTCATTGGGAAAGGGAAACAGAGGAGCCAAACATACAAGAAACAGAAAGAGAAAACAGATGAGTAGGGGAAACTCCATCTTCTGGATTCTGTCATCAGGGTTTCCCTGTGTCTGGTACAGATTTTAGCAGGATGGGAGCTGATTTTGAGTCAGTTAACAAAACCAGAGCTGTGCTCTCACAGCTTGGGCAGTAGCCTGAGTGAGGCTGCTCTGCAGGCATGAGGCCTTTTCTGGGAATTTTTTTTCAATTCTGGTGTTAGTTTTGTTCATCTTCAGCAACATTTACAACAGAATTAGTCAGACTTGCACTCAGCTCAAGAGACATGTTTTTTAAATTAAGCTTCAGTCGAAGAACAAACAGATTTCACTAACAGAAAAACGTGTTTTGTGTGAAAAGTTCCGTAAATCCTCAAACTTAAAAACTCCAGAGGTGCAGTGACACCCCCTATATAACCTCATTTTTTTTCCTCATCTCAGTTACCCTGTGCAGAGCTGCTTGAAATTCCCAGTGCCTTTGGGAGAGAAGAGAGCTTGTGCCTTCCACGCCTCGGGAACTTCACCTTCTTGGTTCAGAACTCCAAATTTCAGTGTTTTTGGGGGATCTGGGGCCGGTGGCAGCAGCAGCAGGGCCCAGGTGAGGGGCGCAGGGCCAGGTGTGCCCTGCTGGGGCTCGGGGGGGACTTTTGCAGGCTGCAGTGGGCAGATGCAGGATTGCTCAGGGGAAGGGGAGGATGAGAGAAGGAGCGTGGGCGGAACGCGGGAGCTCGCTCCGGTTGGCTGGGGCCGCGCTCCGGGTGGAAATATGCTGACTTCTCTGTGGATGTGATAAATGGGCTTTTAAGAATAGCAGTGATTTCTTCATCCCGTTTGCAAGTACAAACAATCACGATGCCTTGTAAAAAAAAAAAAAAAAAAAAGGGG
>VWZU01003030.1:413573-440026 GCA_013397095.1 Sterrhoptilus dennistouni | reverse complement strand
CCTGCACTGTGCTGCACTGACTTGCAGCAGTGAGCCCTTAACTGAGCATTGCAGCTGCTGAGCCCTGCACACCAAGTCTCNAGAAAGAAAGAAAGAAAGAAAGAAAGAAAGAAAGAAAGAAAGAAAGAAAGAAAGAAAGAAAGAAAGAAAGAAAGAAAGAAAGAAAGAAAGAAAGAAAGAAACTAATGAATCACCAGAACTCCCAGGGACGTTTTCTCTCCCATTTTGGTTCCAAATTTGAGTTTCCTGCTCTGTGCTGCACTGGCTGGCAGCAGTGAGCCCTGCACTGGGATTTCTGCTGCTGCTGCAGTCACACCTGGCCCAGCACAAACCCAGGAGCCGCTCCCCAAACCCCCCCAAAGGCCTTCCCCGCTTTCGGGGGAATTTCGGGAGAAGGCACGGGGAAGGCTCGGCGCGTCCCGAGCGGAAAAGCCGGGAACGGATGGCTGGGGATTGCTGAGTCACCCGGCGGCGGAGCCAGGAGCTGATGCAAGGCTGTGCCTTATCAGCGGAAGATCTGCGGATACTCGCGGGCACAGCCCTGCTCCAGGAGCTCCCGGGAGGGATCTCGGCTCCCGGCGTGCGCTCAGCGCCCTCCTGCCCTCAGTTGGCAGCAAAATTAACCCGCGAACGCCACAGGGCTGTGTCCAAAAGGAGACAGAGGAGTCCTGTAACTTTATTCGAATAAAGGGACAGTGATGCTGTTGTACACTACAATGACACAAAGGCTTCCACTTCAGAAGGGTGAAAATGACTTTTTTTATTATTATTATTTTTGGGATGTGTCTTTCTTATATACTATTTTATACAGGCCAATTTGATTGGTGAAACAAAGACAAACCTCTTTAATCACATTGGCCAGACCAGAAGACATCAAGAAGTCCTTCTCAGGGAAAGGATGTAAACGAATTTGCAGTTACAAAAACACGTCTCTTGTTTATAGAAAACTTTTGGGTTACAAAATTCAGAGAACTAAAACATCTCAGGCACAAACCAGGGCTACAGGAGAGGCCATGGGGCATTTCCCCTGGGGTCTCTCCAATTTTTGGAGAACACAGCCTCCTATTTATCCCAATTTCCCTCTCTGTTCCCCCACTGGCTGAGGTACTGGAGAGTTACAGACTTCCCAGAGTGCCTAAAACCTAAAATTCCCCTTTAATGCATAACCCCCCTTTCAGTTTTTAATTCTTATGGAATTTATGCGTTTTCTGATTGTTTCTTTCAGCTTTCAATACTGAATTGCATTTATCAGCAAAACTACAGATTGTGCGTAAAGGCAAATATCTTCTTTTCCTTTCAATGGGAACCCTTCCCCTTGTTTCTTTCCTCTCTCAGTGCTGGTTTTATCCACCAGCAGACCCAAGTCTGTCACTCCTCTCATCATTGTTTTGTGTTTGCTGAGTTTTGTTTGTTGAATTCAGCGTATTTTTCTAAGTTTTAAAGCTTCTATTACCCAAAGTGTATTCCTATATTTATTTAGCCAATCAAACCTAGCCACTAATTAGTCTTTTACCATCCATACTAAGCCAACACGTTTTGGATTCCCCAATTCCCATCGCCAGGAGTAAAAGGTGGAAAACCTTGAAAGGCTGCAGGAAATATCAGAGTTTTGCTGTGGATCTGTGCACAGAAATCCACAGCAAAGGCACCTCCAAGCAGGGAAAGCTGTTCTGATATTTGGGTGTGTGATTGTTGACAAGCAGCACAGAACGATCTGGTTTTTCATTGTAGCAGAAATTATTTAAGGTTTAACTGAACGTAAACCAACAAATTCTCAGTTTTCAGTCACTTCTCTAATTTTGCCCACAACATCAGCTCGTATCATTTTAATTGTCACTTCCATGTGTGACTAAATTAAGGTTTTGTTACCAGTGGAATGAGGACCAGCAATGCACCTTCATTTACTTTGTGAGAGAAGAAACTGTCCTGAGAATGTTAGGCTTGGCCTGGTGAGAATTGTGATTAAAAATGTTCTAATTTTTGCATTAAAAAAGAACCCAAATAAAAAAAAACCCGCAAAAAACCAAAACAAACCAAAAAACCCCCCAAAACTCACCCACAAATAAAAATAATAATTAAAAAAATAAGAATAAGAATAGGCTTAAGAATAAGAATAGGAATAAGAATAAGAATATGAATAAAAATAAAAATAAACCTCAGTGCTAGCAAAATGTTAAGCTGGATTTTAAATTGCTAATAATAATAAATTAATGTAAATGAAAAATTACATTTTCAAGAGAGCTGAGGGAAATGGGAGATCAATGTATCGCTTGTTTTACTTCAGAAACTCTCCAGTTTAAAAAGTAATTGATATTCCTTCTTCCACACCCTCCTGCCATAATTATGTAAAGAATCTGGATTATGGTTCCGACTCGATTTAACTGTTTTATAATAAGTCACAAGCATACCTTGCCTACTTGATGAGATTCCTTTAAGGTTGTGCCAGTCTTTCCATTATTAAATCATGTTTAGTGTTATGTACTGGTGGCTTAAAAAGAAAATAAATTCATTTCAAGCTTGAACTTGCCCCGCATTCTCAGTTAGCCATTTGTGTGAGGGAGCACAAACCCATCACTGTGAACAGCTCAACACTCTGGGTTTCAGCTTCATGGAAATGTTGGCCTTTTTAAAATGTTCATTCATGAGGCCTTTAGTCTGTTAATTGGAGGAATAAGCTTAAAAAGTAGGAAGAGCAGTGTTTTATGAATATAAAGTGTGTGCTGCCCCTATTATAAATCTGAGCCACTCATAGGAAATCTGACTTTTGGGTTGGTCTTTAAATTTTAAATGGGGAAATTCAGATACAAATACAGGTCCAGGAGCTCCATTTACCCCCTCTCCTGCTGTGGACTTGTTGGTTTATCTGAACTTCAGAATTGGAGGAGAATTGAAGACATTTGTGTCTTTTTGTAATGTTTTGAGGTAGAGATTTTCCATGCACATCACCCTCATCCCACAGGAACACACTGGGACTTTGCCCCTCAGCATCATTGACCAGTTCATAAGAATTCTTTTTGGAAAAAAAAAAAATTAAATTTTTGTTCTGTAGAACAAGGCAGAACTTTTAGAGTGGAATTCATGTTCCAGCAGAATTAAAAAGTAAACATTTAAGTCCTTGTTGTGCCACTAGGTTGAGTTGAGTGTGGAGTTTTTTGCATGATGTGCTGAAGGTCTGAAAAAAAAAAGTGATTTGAAATATCTCCACCTCAAGAGGATGCAGGAAAATACCTCTGAAAGAGGAGAGCAAAAATCTTATTCCTGGCTCTGGCCTGAGGAACAAGTGTCCAGTGGCTTTAACCATTCCCCAGGTGCTGCTGCTGGCTTTGCCAACACCCATTTTTGTGCCTTCAGTCCAAAAACTGCCCTGCCCTGTGTCCTTGCACATAATTAGATTTTTAGCCCCCATTTGTCAGAACTGAATTCAAGTTGAAGTCAGCGTTTATTCAGTCAACCTTTATTATCTGCTATTTGGTAAGCGAACTGAGGCCAATTAAGCCTCCAGTTTGTTGGGTTTTCTTTTCATTTTAGAGTTTTTGTTTGTTTGTTTGTTTGTCTGGGTTAAGGCTGGTTTTTTTTGGCCTGGGGAAGCCTTTTTTGAGGGGTTGATTTTTTTTTTTGTTTTGGTTTGGCTTTTGGGTTTCTTTTTTGTTCGTTTGGGGGTTTTTAAAAACCAATTTCAGGCTCTTGCTGCAGTCAGAGAGGGGTAGGCTGAGAAATGCATCCTAAAAGCCCCTTGGTGGGGACATTTAGTGTAGCTGTGTGCTGTGAGCAGCCCTCACATCCCATCGCAGCTCTGAGCCCAGCTGCATCCTGTGCTCACATCTAATGCTCTGTGGGATTGCCAAGTGCTCTCCTCTCCAAAGACTTCCTAGGCTGGGCTCTGCTATCTCCCAGATCAGGGAGACGGATTCTGATGTGGCTGGAGACTCTAGACAGTTAAATTCACACAAATCCAGCTTGCTTTTCACAAGTTGCTGAGGGCGAGATTTGGCTTTTTGCAGTTTGAGGGTGGGCTGTTTAACCTGAGCAAGTTTCAGCTTGTTCAATTGTAATTTAACAATGTATTTTCCCCCCTGCTCGCTGTGTTCCTCCCAAGAGATGCTTGCACCTCCTTGCTGCATGAAAGGATGCCTGTATTTAATGTGCATATTAAATTAGTCTGTAAATTCTCACATAATTTTACATTTAAAAGTCCCACTTGAGGTGTGTGTGTGTGTGTGTATATAATTTTGTTAGGTGCAGGTATAGAAATAAACCAGTCTTTGCTCTTCCCTTTTGTACCTCCTCAAGACATGTAATCTACAAAGCAGGAGAATTGCATGATCAAATGTGCCAGAGTGGAATGCATAATTATTCCAGAGGAGGGTAAGTCAGTTCAGAACTTGTACTGACATTCTTAAGGGCAGCAGGAGTCTTCTTGCCACGAAATTACATCAGCTCCTGTGGCCCAGAGTCAACACAAATGCTTTCCCTTTCTAGTAAAAAAGGTGTGAAAGATGCTAATGCCCTCAGAAATGTACCCTAGAACAAGGTGAGGAAAGGAATCTTTACTGGAGTGTGGAGCTCACCTGGAAGTGAACCTCGGGGTGGGGGAGAAGGGATTGAGACATTTCCAGAGAACCATCTCAGCTTTTCCAATAGATTCAGTCGTGACTTGCAAACGGACAAAACCCATCTGAATAAGAAACAGAAACGCTTCCTTGATCCTAGTTCAGAGACATTCCCACAGCAGGTGGGGCAGAGGCCTTTAAATTACAGGTCTCCTGCATCCACCCAAATTTGTTAGGGCCCCCGTCAGTGATGAGCAAACCCTGCTGGATGCAGACAGCAGCTCCCATTTGCAGGGGGGTTAAAAGATGAAGGCTTGGCTGGGGTGGTGGTAACAACAACAGAGGTGGAATCCATCCCACCTGGAAACACCTCCCCAGTTCCCCAGGAGCCGGGAGGTGAAGCCTGCAGCCCTCACTGCTGGGGAATTTATTGTCACCAGGACAAACACGACTCAGCACAGCTCCAAATTACCCGCAGTGCTAAGGCAGCAATTAGCCCTGGTTCAGCTGGTGGGTAGGGAGTGACTAATTTCCATTTCCCCACGAGCAGAGGGGAGGAAAGGAACATTTCCTTTCTCTTGAGCTAAAAAATCTGGCCCTGGGAGGTGTTTGGTGGATCTATTGTGTGAGGCAAATCTCCCGTGGACTGGGAGCTGATGTGTCACCCTGGCAGCCCCATTTGTTTGCACACTGAATTCCAGTGGCAGCGTTTTCTTGGCACATCCTGGCTCTTACTGCACGAGGCCACTGCAAGTTTGGGACTGAAGGTAAAAAATAGTTACACATGGGGAAAAGCTGCCTGAAGATTCCCTGAGCTTGTGGCACTTGGGGGGCAAAGCAAGGAAAGTGGGGGGAAAAGGAGTCAAGCTTGAAGCAGCCCAAAGTTTGAGGTAGTCAGTGGTGATAGAGTCAAGATAGAAATCTCCTGTTTAAATCTCCTGTTTGAAGGGCCCATCTGGAGGGTTTCCATCATCCTCAGCTGCAGAGGTGTACAGCAGCTCTCCAGCTGCAGCAGCCCTGGCAGAGGGGTTGGCTCTCAGCTCCTGCACTCAGAGTGAGGATGCTTTGCCCCCTCTGCCTTCTTGGTGTGTTAAAACCACTCCTTTTCAGGATTTCAGGGGAGAAGGCATTTTAGGAGAGAGGCTGTGAGACCCTGATTTTGTCACAGCAGGAGTGAATTTAATAAATGTCTCCTCTCACAACATGATTACCTGGAAAAGTTTTCCCCAATATCTCCAGTTCCCACCAAAGGAGCCTTTGGTGGCAGAATTTGCTGTGAAATACTGAGGGGCAGGGGAAGGGAAGCATCAGCCTCTTGCTTTTCCTTGAAACTGCTGCTTAAATCTACATGAATTCTTTGGGGGATCGCCTTGACTGCTCTGAGTGACAGGAAAATGAAATCCCCTCTTTAGAGGGACACACCAGTGGAGCCCAGCTCTTGTTAATTTTAATTTCAGTGCTATGCAGAGTTTCCTCAGCACTGCAGACATTCTGTGAGTGATGGAGCAGATCCAGCTGGGTAATTTTGAGTCCTTTCACTCCATCACCTCTGAAAAGTGCCTGTCACTCAAACACTTGTAACAGACTGCTGAGAGGTAGCTCCCAAGAGAAAAAAAAATAGTGAAATATCAGCCCACATGCTCTACTTATTTCTTTTCTTTTCTCATCTGGAGAGACAACAGTTCTTTTGTATTGCCAATGTAGGTGCTTTATAAATCTGCATGATTTTTTACCATAAATTCATTCCTAGTGAAAAAAGCAAGAGAAAACACGAGCAGATTTAATTTTTTACTCCTTACTGGTACTGGGAAGTGCAGGCCAATGCAAGGCAATAATAACAACTCAAAATCTTGTCTTTGGGTAAAAAAAAAAAAAAAGAAAGAAAAAAAAAAAGTGTTATTTCTCAGAGGTTATGAAGCCTTGAAGGAGAATTTGTCCTGGGAAACTCAAGTGTTGGATAATATGATGTGGATCAGTCTTTAAATGCCACATCCACCCTTGGAAGTGCTGAGTAGTGCCACTGCTAAAAGAACTTAAAACTTGAGACCCAGTAAAAAAAAAATCAAAAAATTCTGTTAATTTTATTTTGTTTTGTTTAAATTGATCCTCTCTCTAACTTTTTGTGTTGTAATTTGTGGTTAAAAAACTCCCACATGTGTCTCTCCTGGGCTCTCTTAGTGTGAAACAGGGGGTGCTGTTTCTGTTGTTCTTCTTGGCTTATTTGAAATTTAAAAAACTGATTGATACTTAAGATATGATTTGAATTCTTTCTCTTTTTTAAAAAAAGTTTTATTTTGTTATCTTTCCTAATCTTGAGTTAATTTTTGAGCTGAAATAATTTAGCTAGAGAGGAGTAAATCACTGTTTCATGAAACTTGATGTAAAGTATCATCTCACAGTGGAATTCTCTTCCTCAGAAAAGTGTGGGGGGAATTAGAGAAACTGATGGGATTTTGCAAATTTGGCTGCTAATTTGAATAACTGAATATGCATTTGGGAAACTAATCACTAATTTTAGGTACCTGAATCTTTTGATGGGAGATTTTAAAAAAGCATCTTAAAATTTTTAGAGGTGACTAAATTTTTAGACTCTTGCTTGTTTAGAGGTGCCTGTTTGAGAAAAAGCATTTCCTTGTTGGAGACAGGTATTGTCACTCAGAACTTCCATCCACTTGTGGTGACATGTGTGACAGGTTAGATGATTTCTCTTAAATTTCTCTGAGTCCAAAATTACTTCCAGCTGTTTTTTGGTATGGAAAAATAAACTCTGCTAAAGACCAAAATTTGCGAATGGTCGTTTGTTTGCAGCGCTGCCTTGCTGAACAGCTTTGCTCTGCCAGGGGAGCAGAAGGGCAGAGCACAATGAAATCGAGCCCATGCTGGAGGAGTGACCAGGGATAGCACCCAGGGAATGGCTGGAGAGGTTTAGGATGGATGTTAGGAAAGAATTCTTCCCCCAGAGCGTGCTGGGCACTGCCCAGGCTCCCCAGGGAATGGTGACATTCCCAAGGCTGCCAGAGCTCCAGGAGTGTTTGGACACTGCTCCAGGGATGGACAGGGTGGGATTTTTGGGATGTCTGTGCAGGGACAAGGCTTAGACGGTGAGTCCTTCCAGCTCAGGATGTTCTGGGGTTCTGTGCACAAAGGAGGAGACAGCTGAATGTCCACACAGAAAAGGAAACTCAGCCCCAGCCACTGGGAAGCCGAGTCCTTTGGGATGCCTCCCCCAGATCCCACCTCAGCCTGTGGATCCTGGATACTGACACATCCAGCCCCCTGCACCCCTGCTGGAAGCTGCTGTCGATGGACAAAAGGAAATTTATTGGTAGTATTCAGCCAAAGAGTCCTGGCAGTGCCCTGCAGTGCCTTCCCCAATTTCATAAAAAGGAGCTTCCCTGTCCGTGATCCGTCCATGGAGCCAGTGCTGGCCCAGAGAAGGGGCTTTGTTTTTGTGAGGTAGGAAGTATGCAAAGCACACACCGTGTTTACAAAGTACCTCAGCACTATTCTGACTAGTTTTTGCTGGAGAGTTAGTGGTTGTTTCAAAGCTGGATTAGTCACTTTGACCATAATTACGATCTCTTGAAATCTGCTTCAGCATTTTGGATTGGCTTCAGGCCTAATGGTCAGAAAACAGCTCCATCTCAATCTCAAGACTAAACTTGATTAGTAGCTCTTAGCTTTTATTGTAGCTTTATTTATCTTGTAGCTTTCTTGCAGCTTTTCCTTATTTTGGAGTGAAAGATGAACAAAGATAGAGTGCTGAGCATAGAAACCTGTGGCACCATGAGCTGCCTGTGCATGGAAAGGTGCAGGTGAAGAACAGAACAGGCTGGGGCTGGCAGAGATGAGCCCCCACAGACCCCCAAATCCCCACTGGAGTGGAAATTCCATCCACAGCATCCCATGGGATAACTGGCTGCTCAGACCTCGCACACCAAGCCTGAGAAGTGAGACAAAACAACCCAATCTTGAGCAGCCCTCCATAAAAACTCCTTTTTCCCCCCTGATCCCTCTCTGGAGGTGTGCTCCAGACTGCAGGGGCTGAGGCAAGAGCAGAGCCCGGGGAGGGGAGCGTGCAGGGGCTTGTGTGTGACACTCCTGGGCAGGCTGGCACTGCCGCCCCGCGCTGTGTGGGAGGAAACACCAGGCACCTCCGATTGCATCATCCCCACGGCTTCTTCTTTTTTTTTTTCCTTTCCTCCCCTTTCTTTCTTTTTTGTCTTCCAGATGGTAAAACAAAGGCTGTAGTGAAACCCGTTTTCTCCCAGGAAGAGGTGGGAGGGAATTTTTATATGAGCAAGAAACTTTGCCTGGAGTGGAAATGTGGGGCCTGGACTAATGAAGTACCTGTAATTCATATTGTACTAAATATTGCTGAAGCCAGGCATGTACTAATCATGAACCGTGCCAAACTATGCATAATTACTATGCTTTCTCTGTAGCAGTAATTAATTTGTGTTAGCAACTTTGATTAATCTTTCTAATCTAAAAGTAAAGTGCTTCTCAGACATGAAAGGCTCTCCAAGTGCTCAGGGTTGTTGTTGCAGCCTCGTGGAGGGTGTTTCAATCCAGTGGGGGGCAGGAAGGGGACAAAGCTTGAAAAAAATCCAAGTCTAGCTGATATTTATGAGCTAATAACTAATAAAAATAGTTACAGAGTTCTGTTTGGCCACAGAATTCATCACCTAAGCCACTGGCTTCTGTCCCCAGTGAGAGGAAAAAATTCTTCCCTCCTGCAAGAGAAGAGAATTGTCAGTCAAAGAGCTTCTCCAAGGGCTTTTCCAGAGATCAGGGGCTGAGATTCCATCTCATAGAGGGCAGTAAGTGTGAGCTCACCCAGAAATTCATTTTGGTCTTAACCCAAGGCCTTGTTCTAGGCTGGGTTCAGCTCTGGTCCCAGTCATTGTGGTCAGTCCCACAAGGGCCAGTTGTGCTTCCTGGGGGACCTGGAGCTGCCACTTTCCAGGAGAAACGTGCTGAGCTCATGGAGTGATCCTGCTGCCAGCCAGAGGCACCAGGTGCTCCTGGGTGAGCTCAGCTCTGATACCTCTGCACATTCATTTTCCACTCCTCACCGCCAGCCTCCCCCCTGGGCTCTGCCCCCAGAGGGATCCTGCTGAAAGGATTTGTGTCATCAAAAGGTGCTTGTGATTTACCCAGGCTCCACAAGCCACCACAGCTCCAGGAGCTAAAATTTCTGAGGCAAACAGAGGTGTCTCTACAAACCCACTACTAATCCAAGTGGGTACTTAAGTGGCCACGGTGTTGCTCTTTCTCTCCCTCAGCCGTGTTAATTTTTTTTCCTTGTTTCCTCTGTTAGCACTGCTTCATAGCAAGGATTGCATGTAATTCATGATAAGAGATTCAGAACGACATGAAAATCATTTGGAAATGAATAGTCTAGAGCTCACTAACAAGCTTCAGTTTGATTCTGGTAACTTTTGTTAAAAACTGCTCCTACTGCCTCAAAGTCTGGGATCAATTCCGTTTGCACAAGCCAGAGAAATATTTTTAAAACACACAACTCAGTAGAAAATGTAGATGTGATTCCTAGAATTTGTAGGGTTTTTTTTTATAATGCTGATTCAACAAAGGAACTCATTGTGATAGTTTATTTTCTTACAGCTGTAGTTTGTGTCCAAATATTTTATAATCATAAAGCTACCCTCTTGCTATCAGTCAAAATAGACAATATATATTGATGTCGAAACAAGCTTTGTAGAAGACTTTTTTTTTTAAATCAGGCATGGGACTTTACATTTATTAGGAGGTGTTCACAAAAATAAGGGTAACATCATGCATATTCTTTGCAACTAAACCCAGTTATGGTTACAGTCTGGAAATAAATTCTTTAAATAGACATATGGAGATACAGTAGTACATATACACTCTATTTATGACATTTAGTGTACTGATAACTCCCAGCAACACATCAGAAGTCCACAACCAGCTGATGGAAGGATTGGATAAGGAGGAAGAAACTGCTTCAATTTCTCACATTATTTACGTGGCTTGACAAGAAATGTCAGTGTGAATGGCCTCCTGAACCTGGGAGGCGAGAACAAGTCAAGACTATACTTCTGCAGTACAAAACATTTACACACGAAATACACATGCATTGCAGTGCATTGGAAATGGGCAGACCCAGGAGGAGCCCATTCCCCAATGCTTTATTAACACAATTCTACAAAGGAGTCTCAAATAGGATTATATACTTCAGTCACAGTAAGGCCACAAAATTACAATGGATAAGGACCTTAGAATTGGACATTCTGTGAGAGCAATGGAACCCTTCCTTCTTTCCAGATTTTTAAAAAAATTTTATTTTTCACGTGTTCCTGGATGGGATCTCCCTCACCAAAGTCCTCCTGCCATTTCCTTTGTGTTTCTGCAGGTTTAACATATTGCTTGGTACAACAGTGAGCACAGTAGAGAAGGGTGCTGGCACGGGGAGAGGACAAAACCTATGGGACGTTCACGGCGGTGTCAGAGACTCTGTGGGGTGGACACGAAGCTGCTAATCAGAAAACAGACTGGCAAAGGATTTCCTCAGGTTCCGGATGGTCTCGGCTTTGGCCTCGTCCTCATTCACGGATGACCTGAAGAAGGAGGACTCTGTGAAGCTGAAGGCGTTGGTCAGGGACTGCGACTTGCTGCAAGACACAAACACAACGAGTTCTGCATGGTCATGCCGTGCCCCAGCCTCCCCTGCCCCAGCACCTGCATCACGGGTGAAGAGGGGAAATTGTCCCTGAGGCTGGGCAAAAATGGGCTTTCACCACCAGCAGTAGTTCTGTCCCACACAACTCTGCACCCCCGACTCGAGAGGAAGGCTTGAGGACAATATTTCTTTCAAGGAACACACCGATGGTTTTGTTTTTCTTTCTATGGATCTGAATTGGGTGATGAAAATCGGAGCCTTGAGGAAAATGTGGGCCTGGCTACTGAATCCAAATCACAACACAACAGGGATGATTAATAATTGGGTTTTGGTGAGGCTGCAAACAGTTGTGAGCAGAGAAAAATCAGGTCTTTTACAAGAGTTCGAATCCTAAACTCTAATCCTAAATCCTAAACTTTAACTCGTGTCTTGTCAGATAAAATAACATCTAAAAATAGGCTTGAACTGAAATAGAACACATTAATGAGTTACCAGCCTTTTACAAAGACATCCCTACGTTGGTAAAACAAGTTACCTGATTTCATTCTTCTCTCAGTACAGTAGATTTCAGTTTTGGCCCCAGTAAAACTGAAGCACTTTCCTTATTCAGATTGTCTCAGACTCCTCAGGGTTTGCAGCTTCTCTCCCTCTAAACTAATAATGTACAGCAAACAGTGCTGCAGGCGTTTTAGGTTTTTCATAAATTATAGTTGTGCTAATGAGAATAGACTGATAAATGTTTGTTTGTACTCACTGAAAGAGGGAGGGTGGGAAGCAGCACTTGACTTGATTAGTAACACAATAAGTAGCCTAATTAAATATTTATTCACAGATTAATAACATGTACATACAGGTTAGGCAACAGCATGTGGGTGAATACAAAGCATACACATGCAAATAGAGTTAATCCTACAGGCAGGAGATCTGAGCCTTGGTGTGGACTTAAAACTGCTTCTGAAAGTTAGAAAGCTGCTCTTATTATGGCTTGCATCTTAAAAACTTTCATTTCTCCTTTGTTATTTTATTTTAAAGAGAGACTCTTCCATTTGACGAAGAGAAAAATGAATCTAGATGGGAGCAAAAAGCTTAAAGGAGAAAGCTGGGAAGCAGCATGTGGCAGAGTCCTCCTGTAACTGTTCTTAGCTGCTTTTCTTCAACGTAGAGGTAAAGTTTCAAACTACAAACTGATTTCCATCTTGCTTTAAAAAAAAAATCCACCTCTCTATTCTCTATCATCCTAAATGATGGATGAATCAATTTGAGGTTTATGACTATAAAATAGAATAAAGAAATACATTGTCCAAGGGAGGCAAGGGAAACACTGTCCTCTTGGCACAATATTGTCATCCAGCATGTCTTTGGCACTGAGCTGGGCTCAGGGCAGGACCCAGGGTTGTTTCCCACTGGTGTTAGCTCAGCAGTGGGTGGAACAAGGGCATCTGTGTTCCTTGGAGGAAACAAAGACTCCGTGCAGGTCTTTGTACATACCAGACTAAGGAGATGTGTCTGAGATTCTCCTGGCAATGGTTGTGTCGGGGTTACTGTGCTGGAAAACTGCAAACCTGAGCTGGTGCACCCCTGAGGTTTGTGTTGGCTGTGTCTGAGCTCTGAGGGGGGGAAATTTTTCCATATTCCTTACTGGCTCCAGGTAAATCAGTAAGGAATCTTCCAGAAGTGGGACAACCACTTGGTTTTTTTTGAGTTTTGTGCAGCCTACTCTGGGCAGGGCTTGAGCACTCAGGCAGTGCCTCTGCACAACCAAGGGCAGCACAAAGAACCGATTTGGCAGCCACTGTCCAATGTTATCCAGCCTGGATTGTGCCTTTGGGAACGGGATCTGTTGTCCCAGTGACTGCAAGGTTAAAAGTTGAACCAGATAAGACTTCCTCTTGGAGGGCAGGTTGACAGCACACCCAGCCCGTGAGTCAGTGGCACCAGAAGGAGGAAACAAAGACAAGAAAGATGATGCTTTTTCAGACCTGGCTGGGGCAGGAATTGCGCAACGGGAGGACGAAATTTTTGTGCGGTGCTTAGGACAGAACTAATACTGGTGGCCTCCTTCACTCCATCCCCAGAGATTAACCTTTTTGACCTGTTTAACCTCGTTTTTAACTCAGCAACAACACCTTCATTCCCCCCCCCAGCTGTCAGAGGAACCCCCCCAAATCCCAGCCCCACAAAACCTGTGCCCTGAGGAGAGAAGAACAACGGATAAAGCGACTCTTACTTAAGCTGCGGATGCGACTGAGGCTTCTGCTGTGGCGCAGGCTGTGGCTCCTGCTGGGGCTGTGGCTGTGGCTCTGCTTCCTTTGATAACCTGGAGCTGGGAGGACCTTGGGCCTGGGGCCGTGGCTGCTGGGTGGTGGGTCCTGGCGGGCGCTGGGGCTGCGAGGCTGCGGGCTTTGCTGCCTGCCCCGCGGGGAACACGCGCTGGGGCTGCAATGGCTCCTGGCTTTGGGATTGCATTCCTTGGGGATGCACTGGGCCCCCTAGGTTTCAGCACAAGAGAAACTTCATCATGTTATCGTTGCAAAGAGGCCTTACTTAGAGTTCATACCCAACACTTTAAAAGCATCCTCTCCAACGTGATTAACTCTACTCTCGAGGCAAAAGTCTACTCACACGTGCTCGCACGGAGGCAATAGAACTGTTCACACTCATTAGGAACTTGCTTGGAGCCCCCATGAATCAGCCTTAAAATTGCTAAATAGCACCCAATTTACCCCAGGTACTGACCACAAACCAAATCAATGGAGTTCCACCCAAAATAGTTTTGGCCCAAGTCAAGGAGAGGCTGTGAGGCAACTGAACACAGTAATAGCATCTAATTCAGCAAGACATTCACTATTTTCTGTGTAGTTACTGCAGTTTTCTTCCTCCAAAGCCTTAAAATCATTTCTGTAATAGTCCTCTTAGATTCACCCTTACAGCAGTGAAACAATCTCATGCTGAAATTTTTTGGCTAGTTGAAAGTATTTGCATAACTTACTTTAACCCCTTAGTGAGCTATGTCAAGAGCATTGCAAGAACCACAAAAGTCACTACTAATTCTTTACCAGGAAGGCACTTTACTAGCAAACTACAGCGTGAAGTGGGAAACTGCAACAAGCAGGAGACTCAGGCTGTGAAATCCACAGCTGGAAGATGCTACAGCATCATCCTGTGGGGCTCTTTCTGACTGAAATAACGCTGTGTCAGACATCAGGACTTGCTGCTTTTATCTCAACTCCCGGGTCTGACTGGGGTTTGCTGGACTGATGGTTGTTAAAACTGAATTTCAACCCTTGCATATGAAAATACACTCAGGACACCTGACTGTGGGGGAGAAAGGATGGGATGACATTCTGAGTGTTTGTATAATGCTTCACTCAGGACAGGAGCTGTTGTAAATATCACAGAGCACAACTGAGCCAGACCTTCTGGATATCTGGGCATTTTTTAGTCTTGCACAGGTATTTAGTGCAAGTAAAACAATCTGCTCAGGTCTCTAAAAACAAACCCTCATATCTAGATGTACTGCCGCAATACATTATTTTTTTGTTTTTAAATTGCTTTTTTAGTTAACTTTCCCCTTAGTCCATGTGTTCCAGTGTGTGTGTGTGAGCACAGCACATGCTAATGCCTCAGTGAGTTTTAGCAGAGTTGTAGCAGTATGTTGTGGTGTGGAAAGATAAATAGCACGTACTGAATGTTAAGGAATGTGCCTTCATTGTTTATTAATTTGAACCGCTTTTGTAGGAAATATTTGAAGGTGATAACATGGCCTTGCAACATCTTAATAAGGAGCTTTTTCTTATTAGTCTCCTTTCACTCAATATGGAAAACCAGAAAGGTTTCTTTCCCCCACTTGTATGTACAGGCTTGAACGCCAGAAACTTTACACTGAAGACAGATATAACTTTCTTTTATTGCACATTAAGCTGTACAAGAGATTTCACATAAAAGATATACTGCTGTCACATTTCCAGCGTTTGCTCACTTTCTTGCAGCTGGGTTGTACAAAAGGCAACAATCATGAAAGAAACTTTTACCAAAAATAACTCAACAGAACTGAACATTAAGCCTACACTGTAAAACATCTGTTCCCTGTTACCCACAATATTGCACCTAAGCATGCTGACATGCAGAGAGACATCTTGGCTTGTTTCTTGGCTGTGGGATGTAGGAATTGTGTGTGCCCCTGCGAATCCTTCCCAGGGAACAGGCTGGAATCCTGTCTGAGACACCCAGGTCTTCCACACACACACACACACAACACGCACGAATGTCGTGTGAAAAGCACTTGTGAATACTGGCACTACTCCATGCAAAAAAAAATACCAACTGCTTGAAAGGAAAATCAGTCATCAGATTCAGTTCTCCACCCCAGGGCAGTATGGTTTGTTGTCTTTTAGGGTGTCTGGAGGAAAGGATTTGTGAACCTGATTTCTAGGTGGAATTTCCTTGATACACAACAAAACAGCCAATGCCATCGTTGGAATGATCACTGACCCAGACAAATGCTGATCACTAAAGCAAAATATTCATGTAATTTACTGATAGGTAGTAAACAGTAGCACTTACCACAAACATTTAAATAGCTAATAATGCATACCTTAATTCTCATCTCACCAGCCAGCTCGTACAAATAAAAGAAACACTAAGAATGATGAGACTCACTGATAACTTTTTCCAGTGTTTGTAGGGAAAACAGAGGTAGAACATCAGGCTGTTTTCCCTTTAAACATAATTGTTTGCACTAAACTAATGGCCACTACTCATCTTTGTACATATCCAAGATGAAAATTACAGTTTCGTGGCTCGCTTGCAACTCAGCTTTCTGGTATGCCAGCAGTGTGCAGCTTGTGATTCTAGGCTAGATTTCTCACCAGAGATTAACTGCCTGCCTGTGGAGCTCTCACAGCATTGCATTAGAAATCTCTTGTGTAAAAATCACAAAGAGTTCACCTACAGAAAATCTAGCAGTGGTCAGGCACCTCAAGTCCTTTTGCATGTTTGGTGTCAAAGCAATTCTTACAAACCCTGTAAGCGTGGAAAACATCGGGACTGGATTTTCTTTACAGCTCTCTGGATACTTGTAGGTGTAAAATAGGAGACCTGAGTTGGTTCAGAAAAACCACTGACAGTTTTTTTTTCTGTCTTGCATTTTCTAACCCAGGATCCTCAGCTGGTTTAAAGCTACCTTGGTCTGCCATCCCCTCACTTCTCAGTATTTGCAATGAAATGAGCTCTTACAGGAAGTTTAACAGTCCTTGAGGTACTTCTCACCAAATAACCTGGGATTTAAGTCTTAGGTAAGTATAAGATTCTTTGAAAGTATTTGCATTAGTTTTCATTAAAAATCTCCATAGATTGCTAATTCAGAATGACAACAAAAGGTACTACTTAATTGAAATAGGATACATTAAATACTCACACTTTCACTGAGATATTGCACATAGGTGGCCCATTTACATAGCTTTGTAGCTAATAATTTAATGCAGAATTACTAAAAATATGAATACCAGTATGTAAAATAGAAGATATTTTAAATATTCCTCGGGAAGAACTGTATTTTATGGAGTCACCAAAATAGCAGACTTCCACTCGCGTTTTAAGTAAAACTCAAAGGTTAATAAACTTTATAAAATCATAACTAAAAAGCCTCACTAGCAAATCCTAATCTATGACTTTTAAAAATATCTCTGGATCACCTATCTATTGGTCATGCACACGCACAGGGAAAAAAATAAAGGCTATGAGTACAGTGTGCACACACTCACAGAGTAAGCAAAGGGATGGCGGGGTTTGCACCTCGGGGGGATTTTACTGAACGATATCGAATACTCCAAAAAAATACTGTCTAACCATCCAGGAGGTACAGTGGCACTGGGCTCTAGAGAGAGGCACATTCTTTGTACACTGTTGACAGCAGCCCTGCAATCACAAGTTTTACAGAGGAAGGTTGGAAAGCATTACACGCACAGACAGGAACAAGGAAACAACCAGACGGGAGAGTTGACACTGCATAGAAAAAACACAGTCCAGGTCAGCACTGAAACAATCAATGGCAAATTGAACGAAAACTGGGATGCTTGCATTAGGATTGTTTGTTTCTTTGCTCTCAATTTGTTTTTGTGGGGTTTTTTCCCCCACTTTTCATTTTTGTTTTAACCCTTGCTTTTGGTCTCAATTATTTAAGTAGCCTGGACTTGTTTTGGTCCTACTGCAACGCCATTACAGTCGAGAATGTACTGTAAACAACCTTGAGGTGGTGGTCGCTGAGGTGGGATTTTGTTTGGCTCTGGCTCCTTTAGTGATCCACTCTGGAAAATACATTTGAAAACAGAAGAGAGAGAGAGAAAAAAAATAAAATTAGAGTAGCTCGGTTCCAATTTTCCACTAATTTGTCTTTATTTTCATTAGAAAACTCTTTATTGGTGGGGCTGAACGTATACTTGAAATTTATTCCAGATACCATTTTTTAATTTAGCTGCTGCCTGACATGATATATGAATCCTGAGCTAGTCCAAGGCTGAGCTCTTATAAGAACTGTTTTCCCTTTGCAGCATGTGCCTTCCCAGCCTTACCTCCATTTGGGGAAGGACTTTATCCTCAGTTCCCAGCACCATTTTTTTGTATCTCAATGCTTCTGCTCTCTCTTTTTTTCTTTTTTTTTTTTTTTTCAGGACAGACTGGATAGGAAATGGATTTCAACAGATACCTTTGTGTCATTTAAGAAATAATTTATTTTAAACTACGTTCACTTGTATCCAGAAGCGTTTGCACAGCAGGAGTTTTGCCAGTGACAGTTTTCAACTTTGATTTGCTGGCTGTAAGTGGGGAGGGAGGTGGGCTGCTCCAGCTTCACTGTTTTGCTAAGCAAAATGAAAGAAGAAAAGCAAAAACCACAGACAAATAATAAAAATAATTGAAATGACTTCATGCTTCTCCATCTGACATGTTATTAGAAACACATGTAATACTTCACTTTTCAAAACAGGAGGTTGATTTGGCAGCATCCTTTTCACATGGATACTTGTGAAAGGAAAAGATGGGCCTGAACCAAAACCTTGGAGCAGAACACCCTCTGGGAACAGGAGGATTTGAATCCAAACTTTGTCACAGGCCCATCTCTGATATTTTGAAACGTGAAAGATGTTAAATCATTGGACATAATAGCTTAAGATTGTTTTTTAAGGATCCAGAAATCAAATTGCCATCTGTCAAGAGGAAAAAAATGCAGAATTTATTAAAGAGCAAATGCAAAATCAATTAAACACGTTTCTTGCAGAGCTTACTGGGATTTTTTTTTTCTGATAGATTTGTATTTGATCTCGCTCCTAGTGCTTTATTTACAGAATAAATCTTGCTCCTGGTGCTCTGAATTCCTGCCCAGCAACGGCACAACAACTCTCCAGTGCATGCAGCTGCTGCAAGTCGCTGTGTTTGCTTCAGCTGCATAAATAAAAGCACACACAGGGCAGCTCTAAACGCTCATCATTCAGCATCACCGACCTGCAGGAGACCAAATGAGGAGTAAAAATGATCCACACAAACTCTGTTCCTTGATTTACCTGACCCACTCTCACAGTTCCTGGTGAGCATCGCTAAAGGGGTGAGGGTAGGCAGAAAATAAGAAAATTTTGTAAGGAAAGACAAAACCACCAGAAAAAGTCATAAAGTGTGGGTTGGAATCCTATCTTTTTCTTCCCCTTCCTGCTCTGATTTTCAGAGCCTGGTGCAGGAGCTGCTGTGCTGCCCTGGGCACTGGGGTGGTGTACAGTACCCAGAGTGTTTGGGGTACCCACTGTGGAGAACGTGCTCCCTGCAACATCTGCCTTGGCATCAGGAGCTCCTTGGAGACCAGAGCACTCAGCCCAGGGTGCAGAGCTGAGAATCAGCCCTGGAGGGGCAGCTCCTGCCCTGTCCCAGAGCTGGGATGCTCCTGGCACCCCTTGCCCTGCTCCTGGGGCAGTGAGACCTGCACAGAGCTCTGGGAGGGAAACCACCAAAACTGGGGCTTCAAAAACTCCAAGGGTTTCTTTGTGGAGGCCCAAAGGTGACTTTGTTAGAAAATTCGCACACAGCATATTTTATAATTGTAATTATCATGATTAGTTCATGATGGGCTCCCTACCCTTCCCAAGGGCCAAACCCAAGCTGAGGCTTTCTGCAGTGGCCAGGGAGGATGTGAGTTGTGGGAAATGGATTTGTAAATACTTTAGAGAAATAAAACTATGAAAGATGCATTGTAGTAGGAGCCACGAGGGGTAATTTTAGATGATTGGCTTTAAGGCATTAGCAGCATTGTGTGGCAAAAGCTGATAGGCCAAGAAATGTATATATATGTATATCTATAATATATAAAATATAATACATAATACACATAATATATTAATATATATTATATAGAATAAAAATATAGAATTACAGAATACATACTGTATAATCTATATATTATAATGTATTGTAATTAGGAACTATTTTGGCTTCTCATTGTAACAGTGTGAATTGTAACATCTGTACCCTCTCACCCTTCATATGAGACTGAAAATGGAATAAAAGTTTTTAAAACACCTCCCAGGAGCTCCATCTCTGGGTCAAGAAAAAGGAATAATCCCAAAAAGGAATAATCTAACAATGAGTGTTACCCTTTTGCTGCTAAAACAAGAGGCTATGTAGGTAAAATTCGTGTTTTATTTAAAAGCACAGGCTGGCAGTTTAAATTCACATCCACCTGAACGCAGAGAACCCCTGCAGGGCCTCTGTGTGCCCCGTGCCCCGAGGCTGGAGCAAATCTGCCATTTGTTCCTGCAGAAATGTCTCAGGTCTGATCACACAATTGCCCTGACTTGACACGACAGCACCAGCCCTTACACAATCTGCCTATCTCCCATCTTGCAAAGAGATGATTTTATCCTAAACCGAGCTTTCAATAAACATTCTAGGAGCTCCCTAATCCTTCCCTCAGCTCTCCTGAGAGGTGAGAGCCTTGTGCATTTTCTCTTGAAGGTGAATTTCCCCCTCTCCAGTCACTGACTGCAGCTGTCCTGATTTTACCACCCACACATCCTTTTTTTTTTATTTTGTTGGTTTTTTTTCTTCACCAGATATCACCTGGTGCTTCCAGGAACCTCACCCACACTCCAGGCCAATCACATGGCTATATTACTTTTGGCTAATTAGCCAACCCACCCAAGCTGACCCAAAAAAGTCTAATTAGCATCATATTCCTAACTGAGAAACCTTACTCATGCTTTTTCAATGGTCTGTAGTAATCCAGCCCTTTTCAGGAGCCTTTCTTTCAGACACAGAAACCTTGATACTTGATATTAAAGGCAGGCTTTGAACCAGCCTTGTTTGCTGCCCTGAGCCAAGACCTTTAATAAAATCCAGGCTTCTTCTAAAACTCCAGTTGCTGGCAATTGAGCTGCAGACTGTTCTTCTCACCTCTGCAAGGTGGTGCAGAGTGGGAGCTCCTCTCTGAGCAGCCCTGGCTTGCACACGGATTCACCCCTCTTGCTGATTTTCTGTTCTCCTTTGCTGCCCAGCCTGCAAGTTCACCCTCCTTCCACCTTCTGGTAGCACAAATGTGTTTTCCTGTACTGCAGATCTGATCTGCAAACGGGCTGAGCTCAAACACTGCAGGGATCAAGGGTTAAATGTAGGATTTTATCATGGGAAATGGCCCTGCACAGGTTCCTCATTTGGATGTTCAGGGCTAAAGAGCAGAATCAGTGGCACAGGAATGTGCTTGGGATGGTTTAGGATTACCTGAGTGAGATGCAGTAGCTGATGGCAGGAGGAACCCCTTTGGATTTCATTTTTTGGAACACAATTTTCACATCCCACCCGAATTTCCAAGGGGAAGGGGCTGCTGATGTTAACAGGAACATTCTATAGGGCTGCCTAAAGGAGCTCTCCTGCTCAGAGAGGTTTGCTCTTTATATAACTGCCCCCAAAAAATACCTGAATGCTGCAAATCCACTCCAGGGATTTCTCAGCTCTGGGTAGAACAAGTGAGGATTTGGCTGCATAATGACCTTTAGGAATATTCCTAATTACAGCCAGAGCACAAACCCCACTACTTATCTAAAATATAAATGTCTCTAGATGTCCCTGTGGCACTTCCTTCCTTTCCATGCTCACCTGAAACTGTCTCCTTAGAGTTTTAGGGGTAGAAGTGGCAGAAAAAGCTGTTTATTCTTCAAATAAGTTGTATTAGAATTTGATCAGGGCATTACTTCTTTTTCTACCTTTATATAAATGCAGATTGGAGACACAGACATGAATTTTGAACAGTCTGAAGAATGCTGAAATGGGTGGGAGCAAAAGCAGCAACTTGGCAGGGAAATAGCCCTTGGGCAAAAGAGATGCTAAACAGAGTCCCAGCAAAAATTGATTTTGATTTGGCTGAGGTTGAAGACTGTGTGAACTGTAGTTGGAGCACGTAGAGTTGTTCTTGGGTCTCGTTTGGTTTTCTTTGTAATGCAAGGACAGGAGCTTTTCATAGGTATTTCAATATTGGAGGGGAAAGCCATGTTTTTCAGGTCAAGAAGAAGAGGGATCAATCGAGAGTTGCCAAAATATGAGCTGAGTTAGGGCTCATAAAGGAATAGGAATAAATAGTGAAACACTTAAGCAACGGGAGAACTAAGAAAAAAAGTGTTTGCTAAGGAGAGAGGTCATTGAGAGAGTTTAAGTGGAGAGTAAACAGTAAATGAATGATTGAAGTGTTATAGATTATAATAAACACAGGAGTAAGGGCAAGATGGCAGGTGGGATAAAAGCTGAAAATGAGAAGCAGCTAAAAATGAAACATTCTTCATCTCAGAAATGAGAACCAGCCGACTCACGAGACACAGAATTCCAGACCAGGTCCCTCTAAAAACTGGGAATGGCCAAGTAACATTGGAGGAGGTAAAGCACTAATACCATATTGAGGGTGAGAAAAAGAAGCAGTTACTGAACAAAATACACTGGGAAGGACCTCAGTCTTCACGCTGAAGTTGTGATAAAGAATTCAAAAACTTAGAGCAGCTTCTGTTGTTGCCCAACCGACTTTCCAAAGAACTTCTGCAAAACCTGTTGGAGTCTTCCCCTGAATGAGTAGGAAGTGACAGCTCAGAGCAGAAAACAAGCTCAACAGTGAGATTTTTACTTGGAATAGTATTTTTAAAATGCACTGAAAAGGGCTCTTTTTTAACATTAAAGAGTATTCTAACTTTGATTTTACAGACTGTTTTCCATTGCTGGATAACAAATCACTTCCCAGACAACAGCTTCCTTCTTGAATATTTTTACAAGCGGTCTTAAAAACCGTAAAATCACAGAATGCTTTGGGTTGGAAGGGACTTTAAAGATCATATTTTCCAAGTCCACCTGGGCAGGGATGCTCCCAGCAGGGCAGGTGAGGACCCCAGCAGGAACTCAGTGCTCTTCTCATGGACACTCCAGCCTCTTCCCTGAGGTACTGCCACAGCTGAATTCCCACTGTCCATCCCAGCCCTATTCTCTGTTATTCTGATGATCAAAAAATAGCTCCAACTCTAAGTTTGATGAGGTTTCTAGAGGAGTAGAATGTCAGCTTCTCAGGGAAAAGGAATTTCTGAGATACCATCAGTTCTCAAAGCTTCCTGCTTCCTCCCACAGCCAGGTAATCATTGCAGTGGACAAAGATGAGTTTTTTTATTATTTCTTCTTCAGCTCTTTTTATTGCTTGAAGAAATCAGATTTCCACTGGTGCTTTTGGAGCAGCGAACGTTCAAAGCAGCAGCTTTCAGGCAGCTCTTCCCAGGGAAAAGGCTGTTCCCCAAGGCAGGGAGGGAATGCGGAGTGTGGGATGGCAGCGAGCTCCCCCGTGTGCTGACACTGACAGTGAGGGGACTTGGGAGCAGGGAAAGAGCTCAAAGACAGGGAAAAACAGGGAAAAGGCTTCAGGAGATCCAGGAGAACATCTTGTGACTGGCAAGGTGAATTTCCTCTCTCCTTTCCCGGTGTTCAGAGGAACCTCCACATTCACAGTGGACGAGGTGGGGCTGGGCAGTGCCAAAATCTTGTGCTGAGGGTTGAAGTTGTAGGGAAGGTTTCGATCTTCCCTGAGCCCAGGGATTTGGGGTGATGCTGTGCTGTGTCTGCTCTCCAGTTTTAACAAAAAGGTTATTTTTATGATTTTATTTTTTTAAATATGGGATGGCAAGTGATCCTTGCATGAACAGGAGGAGCTTAAATACTGCAGAACTTCACCTTGAGCCACAGAGATCCATCGTCACTTGGTCCATTCAGAGCTGAAATCCTTGGAAAGGAGAGAGCCTAGAAAAGAGATGGTGCCCAGTCTGAGCACCCCTATTTTGTGTTTTCAGGGTCACAGAGCTGTGGAGTGGGCACAGAAAAGAGGCACTGGGAGAGACACTTGAACTCCCCCAAATAAAACGTGAATTTCAGGGCTCTGCTAAGAACCAAACACAAAAACCATTCCCAGCTTCTCCTCTTGCTCCTCCTGGTGCTGCTGCTGCCTTCAGCCACCCACAGGAGCTTTGGGGGCTGCTCTGAGTTCTGAAAAGTCTCTGTTAGAAGCTGAAAGGCCCTGGAGGGGGATTTGGAAGCAGCTGAAGACAAGTTTGCTCTGCTGGCAGCACCTGAAATTCATCCTCACATTCCAGAGCTGGAAGCGTGTCTGAGGGTAGATTATTATTTTTTTTTTTCCTATGGACAAATCAAGAATAGTTGAAGAGGAGCTGCTCTGGGCTTGGGTTCTTCCATCATTTCTCTTGGTGCTTCTCCTCATTTCAAGATTTTGACACGGGTTTAGCATGTGGTGCTTACTGAAAATAAACCATGGCAGGGATTTCTGGGGAGAGGGGCAGAATCCTGCAAGTTAAACATGGAGAAAAGCCAAGCCCCTCTGCTTGACAGGGTATGATTTGAAGGTCAGAGAAATCAAACAGAAAAGTCAAGTGGAGACAGGGAATAATAACAAAAAAAATTAAAAAAATAAAAAGTAAAGAGGAAACATCCACCATGATGGGGAATGGAAGGGAGATCAAGAGAAAGCCTCCAAAAAAAAAAAGATATTTCTGTTAAGTTCAGCTTAAATAAACAAGATCAGAGTGTAAAAATAGATGAAAAACAAGATAAAATTTTAAAAAAAATTAAAGGATGTTATGTATGATAGTAATTACAGCGCTAAGACAAAACAGGTCTGGGTTCTCCTGTCCTGTTTGTGTCTGTGGCAGCTTTTCCCTGGTCTGTGACCATGGGATCAATATGGGATCACTATGGGATCACTATGGGATCAATATGGGATCACTGCTTCCCTTGCTCTGATCTGGAAAAGGGTTTACAATGGAATGAGGAGAATTTTTGCGAAATTTTTTTTTGCAAGATTCTTCAAAAAAAATCCCCAAAAAGCCTGTGGGACCAAAAAGCTGCTTCTCACAGAAATCTACCAAGAACAGACAGGCCACTCCATCGTGGTAGGCTCAGGATTGCTTTAAATCCCAAATATTTTCTTTTTTCTTGAGGGGAGGGACCATGGAGTGTCAGAATTCCCAATACCACTGACAGATTGTGAGATGATCAGATCATCTGGCAGGAGGCAATAAAAAGTGAGGAAAAGCATCATTTTGTTTTGGGACTGAAGACAAAAAGAGAATAATAATGTCATTATATTTAAGAGAAATGTGGAAAAATGTCTATTAAGTATAATAACCATTTTGTTTTTCAGTTTTGCCAGAGCTTTGTGGCTTTCTGAATTAAAAATCAGCATTAAGGCTGAAAAACTGCATCCTACAGACAACTGAATTATCCAAATCCTCCTGGGCCTGAAGCTTGACCCTGTCAGGGGCTTTTTCCTTTCCTCTTCTCACTTTGTGAGCAAATTTTTATCTTTTTATCTTTTGTTGGCTTTTCTGCAGAAATAATTTCTTTTTTCCAGGTACACTGCTGCTGATAGGCATTCAATGTAGAGTATTCAGAAATTGAACAAAAAATAAAAAATCAGGGTACACCCAGAAAACTTCATTTCCTTTGGACAAATTTCTGCTGATGTCAGTAGAAATTTTGACCAAATAACCTTAAACCTTTAATATATTATGTTAAATGTATTATTCTATGATCTAAAGGCCATCAGATCCCCTCAGAAGGGCACCCTTGGTTACTTCTTGGCACACTGAACCAAGCGGAGCAGGACAATCATCATGAGTGTTTTGATTAAATCACCCTCCTTTAATGGACACGTTCACAGCTACAATCCCACAGTGTTTGTACAGATTTATCCCCATTATTCACCTGGGATTTCTGTTCAGAGGGAGACTCAAACCCAGCTCTGAGCAGCTCCTGTGCCTGCCTTGGCTCTCACTCCATCTGCTGGTGCAGGAGCTCGAGAAGGATTTTAAACCAAATATTTTCACTTTCACCATCACTTTGTCAGTCAAATTCCTGCTCAGCTATTGGTATGTTGTGTCCTTATTGATATTAAACATTTTGGGGTTGATTTTCCGGCATGAGCTCTGTCGTTTTGATGTATTGCATTACCTGCATGTGGAGTTCAAATGTTTAAAATAAACCAAACTTTGTTAATGAAATGAGAACTGTTTTAAATACATGAAGGTCCCTCATCCAGCAGTTCCAGCTGAGTCCTGCCTCTGTTGTGGCCTCGTGTTCAAAGGTGGACAAAACAACCTCAGTGTAGGGGAAAAAAAGTAATTTTATACTTGTGATAAATAAATTTTTCTGGATGAACTGTGCCCCAAGTGTAGCCCTTTACAAGGATGTGGTGAGCTCAGGCTCCTACTTGTTTATTTTCTGCTGCTTTTCTTAATTCCCTGTGTTTGTATTGGGATCTAAAAGAGTAACAGCTGTTCTTATATTTTCACTAACATAAAAACGAGTTTTTGATTAAAATAAGCACACAAAGATAAACACTGTGTGTGTGTATATATTTATATATACACACAGTTATATATGTGCACATAACATAGTATTATGTATATAATGTATATATGTATTATATATATAACTATATAGTATTATATAATTATATATGTGCACATATATAACTATATATACATAATATATATGTATATATAATAAATATTATCTAATTAATATACTATACTATAATGTAATGTAATATAATATAAATGAGGTATATTTATACATAATACATATATAAATATACATATATTACATTAATATATATATTGAGGTAGTATATTAAAATATATTCCAAATAATAATAATAATAATTATAATAA